>JAECWJ010000594.1:5295000-5845000 GCA_018150375.1 Drosophila sturtevanti
AGAGCCTTAAACAAAATGGCTGCCAAACGACTTCCGTCCAGCCGCACACCACACACACACACACACACACAAATTTTGTCTCCCAATTGCTTCAGTGTTTTATATATTGTGGGTCACGTGCCATGACAAAAAAAAATCAAAAGCCAAGTTCATTGCCTTTTGTTCCCTTTCGTTTCAATTTTTTTTTTTTTTTTTTTTGCATAATACAATTTTCAGTTATACATTTCTCTTTCTTTTTTTCCTCTTCTTCCTTTATTCCGTGTATTGTATTGTATGTTTCGTTTTGGCGTCAAATCGATGCAATTGAAAAATAATTGAGTATTTTGAAATGTTTATTGAATGTCATACGAAATTGCTGTGCTGCGTTGCGCATTGCGCGTTGCGTTGCGTTACGCGTTACGCGTTGCGTTGTCATGCGGGATATGTGGCAGAGGCATTTTGAACTTTTCCTTTTGCCTCATTGTCATATTTAACTTCAGCCACAGGCTTGTTGTGTGGCATTCCTTATGCCAAACACGTTAACGGATGGTGATTGGGTAAGTGGGCGTGGTTGGCGCCCAAGGTTCTTATTGGCAGAGAGGGGCTGGGCTTTGGGTGGGTGATATGAATGGAAAATTATTGATTTGGTTTTAACGGAGGTTTACTTTAACGGCACTTAGTCTCATATAAATGGCCCCCCTCCCCATCTTCTTTTCTTCCTCTTTCCTTTCTTTTTATTTTTTTTTTTTTGTTTGTTCATATATAAAGTGACATAAATTGAAGGATGAGAAAATGAAATAAATTTCTACACTTTTTTCTTTTTATGGTCTGGGGGGGGTAGATAATAGGATAATTTGACTTATCAGCTTTAAGAATTCAGAATTTTTCTCAAAATGATTTGGAGTTCACATAAGAATCTACACAGTTTTAATAATCAAGTTATATTTGAGAGAAAAATATATCTAGAAATATATCATTGAATAGGAATGAATTTAAAAAGATAGAACCAAACACTTTTTCAATATTATACAAAACTTTTATTTTATAGTACTCAAATTCAAGTTTTCCAAGTTGATGTGGATTTAGTTAATATGTATGACTTTTATATAATATTAGAAAATGTATTAAAAGTGATGCATGATGTACATGGGAAAATTGTATAATCTTCTCTTTGTACAAATATTTAATAAAATAATTTATTTATTTACTGGATTTAATTGCCAAAATAAAAAAGGAGTGAATGAAGCCCTAAAAAAGCAGTTAAAAAGACACCTAGATTAGGCGAGAAGTAATTTAAGTAGCAAAGCAACAGATAGCAATTTATGAGTTTTTATTGGAAAATACATAGAGAGAAAATATACAAACATTTTACCAGTTCAAACAATTCTTTATGCCCTTTTTTTCTACTGCATACATATAACATTTTTTTTTTTTTGGTTTGATATACGAAAAAATAATATACTAAAATTTCCACTCAAGTTCATTAAATGAAAATGGGATTAATTTTATATTTTTGCAAAATCTTTCTTTCTGCTAGTGTAGTGTGATTGCTGGGAAATCTGTTACAATAACAATATTTTATACAGTTGTTGGTTATTTGCTTTGTTAAATAAATATGCCATAAATAGCTTAAGTTAATCAACATATGCTGCCAACGAAATGAAAATAAAACGGACATAAAACAGACACAGACACAGAAACAGACATCAGGCAATAGCAGACAGTAGACAGTAGACAACGGATAACCGACAACCGACAACCGACAACCGACAATGGACATTCAGACACATGCATATACACAATGCAAATTGAAATACAAACAAACATTCCTATACTTATATATTTTCGGTCTTTTTTTTTTTTTTTTTTTTGTGGATATAAATTTCATATAATAAAATCCCCTATGAAGCTTTGGCAAACACATAAATCTAACAATGAAGCAAGTGAAAAATGCTTCAAAGGAAAAAAAAAAAAAAAGAAAAACAAATGAAAATAAACCGAAATATACAATAAACGCAACAAAAAAGAAAAAAAAAATACTAAAATATATAGATATAAATAAAAAAAAAAGAGAAAAATCCGAGGCACTGGCTTACTAAGAATTTACTAATGTTTGTATACTCTTTAGTAAATACTGTTATTTTATTTTATTCCTGATATATCCTTTTTTGGTTTACTACCAAACTAATGATGTCTAATTACAGAAAAACCAAGTTCCACGGAAAATTACTTTTCCATAATTGAATTTTCACAATTTTAGACCCCCCCCACACACACACACACACTAACTTAGTTATTCTTTTGGATCATATTGTTGATTAAGCCAATTACAACTGCAACGTGTAGAGTTAGTTTTAAACTTTATTGTTACCATATAAACTGGCAACTATTGGCCAGTGCAAAAGTTATTCTATGAAAATCCCTTGAGCTCTGTCTGCTGTGTTTTGGACATTCTCAATTGTTTCTAGGAAATCGAACAAATAATTAGGATGAGCTGTGCATTATTAAATTAGTTTCCAGTAACAGCCAAACGGACAATTTAATGGAAAAGTTTTAAAAAATTATTTCTTATGCAGTTGATTATGTAGGCCACATTAATACGGATCAGCTGCCTTGTTGTAAAAACACAATCAACCTTTAACTAATAGAATATAGAATTACATATATATATGTAAGTATTGTGTATGATCTAAATGACTATACCTTTTATTAAAAGGGTATAATGAAAGCTCAAAGCAGATAAACTGAAACGTTTTATGAGCACTCCAAAAGGATTTAAACACATTTTTCACAAAAGTATATTAAAATGTTGAAAAAAAAACAACAAAATGGATAAAAAATAGAAACTAACAACAAGAGATGTGGATGAGCCGGAAGGCAAGCAAAGTCGGGCAGGGTTAGTAAATCATTTCATTTAAAGATTTATTACCCATACGCCGAGTAGGTCTAAACAAATGTTGGTTAACAGAAATCTATTTGTAAAATTAAGTTGCAAAACAACAAAAATATCGAAAATTATTAAATTAACTAGACAATTTTTAGTTGACAAAAAAAAGAAAAAAGAAAGAAAAAACAAATAACAACTAAACAACAGATAAGACGAAAAAAATAACAAAATACTATGTATATTATATATATAAGTATATATATATATATATTTGTATGTGTTGTTTATTTTGTATATCGCGGCTTTCATTCATAAAATGAAACCAAATGGAATCCACAATGAAAAACAATTCCTTGCAAAGTCAATGTGGATAATATCGATGGAAAAAGCAAAAGAGAATGAAATTGGTTCTCTTAAGTCAATTTTGTGCAGATAGCGACCAGCTGTTGCTGTGGATTCCATTTGAATGTGGATGCTGCTTGCCTGTTGCTTCTTCATATGGCATAACATGACAATGTTTGGCAATACGAACAGCTGATTGACGCTGCCGCCGCTAACGTCTCCCATTTACTGGCAACACTTTCGACAGGCGCCCAGGAAACGTTAAAGCCAAAGCGAACCAATGCGAGCCAAAAAAAAAAACGGCTCTTCGTATCGCCGCCAGCTGTTGGCGTTTTTCAAACATTTTCATCAGTTGGTTTTCCATTGCCGCGCCGCCAGCACGTGTCTCGGCAAAATTTCTCTCTTGCAAAATTATACAATTCATCCAGCGTTCGCGTTCGCGCAATAGAACAATACAAATATTTCAAAAAAAAAAAAAACAAAAAAACCATAAAAAAAAAGAAACAAAAAATATTAAAAATTAAATATTAATGACCAAAATTATTCTTAAAGTAAAAAAAATGCTTCGATAATTTTCCGCTTCTCTCTGTCTTTGGAATTTTTTTTTTTTCTTTGAATTGATTCTATTTTTTTTTTTGAATGAGTTAAACTGAATTCTGGAACAAAACATAAAAAACCGTAAATAGTTTTTCAAATATATATATATACATATATATATATATATAGAGTTCTTATTGTGACAATTTCTTGTGGTTGAAGTTCAGGTAAGTTGGTCGTAAAACTGATTAAAGACATAAAGGTTATTGGCCAATCTTTGGTCAATGTGTTCGAACAACAACAAAAAAAAAAATGATTTGTTGTGTGTGTGTGCTTGTGTATTCCGTTTGCCATTCATTTTGCTTTATCTAGTGTTTGTTTGCATCTTTTTTTTTTTTGTTGGGGTATGACTAAAAAAGGTTTAACTGATTAGCATAATGGTCCCATAAGGGACATTAACTCTAATGCCTTAGTATATACTATATGTAGTTTATGTTTAGGCAAGTGCCATTTAAATTGATATAGGTTAGTTAGAATGTGAATAAGTTTATTAGTTTTTTCCCCCCATTGCATGGGAAAGGGGTAAAGATAATGTCTTTAACAAGCAAATCGTAATTGCCATAACGAATATTCTATGCTCTATTATACATATATACTATAGTCAAGGGATTTTATTAAAAGTTAGAATAATTATTCTAATTTTGGTAATTTTTAAGTTTAAGTTAAATGATTATGAAGATATTTGACAATATGAAATATATCTGATATATGTCTTTGATAAGATATATCATATAATTATTGCTACTGATTAACAAAGAGAATCAACTCATTTACTAGAATTCATTTAAAGGATTAACTCTTCTTTTGTATCATTTTTCAGATAAGCAGCAATTTCTTTGAAATTTAAACCGCTGTCAAAGTTGACTGAACTCAATTGCCATTTAATGCATCAAAAATAATTGACAATTTGACTGTAATTGATGATGCTGGGCACCATTCTGGTTTTTTTTTTTTTGTTTCTTTTATTAATTGTATTCCATTTTTGCTAGCAACTTGTTTAATTTAATTGTAATTTGGGTTTGATTTTGATAGCAAAGTAATTACATGCTGATTAAATATTTAGTAAAGAACTAAAAGCTGTAATCGGTTGAAGAAAACTTTTAATTGGAAATGACAGCAAAGGCAACTGACTGACTAAAATAAGATATAATTGACTTCATTTCAAGTGAAGGCATTTAAAGCGATTTCAGATATATAATACTACACATACATTAGTCTTCATACTGTACTGAAACAAATTTATAATGTTTGATTTAAATCTATTGCTTAAGAGAAAAGCGTATCTAAAATGATTAAAGTTAATGGAACGCTTCTTATACTTTAGAAGAGTCTTAGAGTCTTGATTAAATGATATTCGATATCATTTACAAGAAATCTATTAAGAATCGGTTTCAGTACTAGAGTGAATCTATATTAAATGAATGGTATATATAGTCGCTATCATTTTAGTAAAATATGACATTCTTATTCTGAAAGCTAGTCTCTATCGGCTTTATCTTGTATACTTCTCTTGTAAGCTATTTATGATCGGATTTTGTTGAATTCTTGAAGATCGGTTGAACTTTTGTTCTTTTAGTCTTTTAACATAAAACATTGAAATATAAATTTTAATCTTTGAATAGCCCTAAGTCGAAAATCATTTGTGAAATGGCTATAAAATGTAAACACGTATTTCTTAATCCATTGGGTTAAGTGTTAAATTTAATGCAGACTCCTTTTCAGTATTATATTATAGTCTGACATTTCAGTTGAACTTAACACTTTGGTTTTTTGTTTTCAGGTTCACGACCTCTCTTACCGGTCAATAAATTGTTTTTTCGCTTTTAGTCATTTTTATGATCAATGTTTTTCTGGTGTCACAAAAGTGCAATCAATGTGCCACAACAAACTACCAACTGGGGGGCACTCCAACATATACACACACACACACACACACATACAAATACAAATACCAGTATCAAGAAAGAGTCATGTATCCAAAAATAAAAGATATATGTGATTGTCAATAAGCGCATTTGCCAACAAGCGACAATAAAAAATAAAAAACCACAATAACAACAAAAATAAAAAAAAAAGAGACCAAAAAAAAAAGAAAAAAGGAAACCAAACAACTTTGGTAACAGAATAAAAACGCATTTGTTTATAAGCTCCAAAGTCATAAAAAACAAAGTAAATTTTACTTTGAATTGAGCATTAAATTTGAATAAGGAGAAAAACTTGGCCTGCGAAAAGAAAAAAAAAAAGGGAATGTTAAAAAAAAAAAAAAAAAAAAAAGGAAACCACCAAACAAACAAAAAGGAAAACCAGGAAAAATGGTGAAAAACAAACATCAAGTAACAAAAACCTCAAACAAATATTCAAGACTAAAAAGACAGGGACCGAGAAGTGGTGGAATTTTTTTTTTTTTTTTTTTTTTTTGTGCATTTTGTTCTAGATTCCATTTCCGTTCCCTTTTTTTTTTTTTTTTTTTTTTTTTTGACTTTTTGGGGCTCTGTGTTTTTTTATGGCCAAACAATAAATGAAAATAAGAAAAGTGCAAAAAGAAAGAGGCACAAAATATGTAAGGTCAAAACATACACAAGTTAACAACATTTGTTTGCTGTTTGTAAAAATATTTGCTTAGGCCAAAACATGGATGAAGCTAAAAGTTTTCTAATTTTGCTTAAGGAAATTTTGTTGTTGACGCTTGCCGCAAGCCTTTTCAGCCAAAAATAAAAAGAAAAATTATTTAAATAATCATCATCATCATCATCATTATCGTCATCATCATCATCATCATCATCATGAGCATGTTAATAAACATTTCAATTTACGAGCCACGAACTTTTATGGAGCTTGAACAGCTTGAAGCAATTAAAGCAGATGGCAGAATTATTCAAAGCTATATATTGTATTGCATATAGTACATATAGCCAAGGTCAGCCAGATCTGATCATTCTCATAATATGCCTAAATTTACTATACAATATACTACTATACTTATATATGTATATAGAACACAAGAAGCGTATTTAACTTTCATTTGTCGTGCCGAAATATATTTAATTAATTTGGAATTTTTTTCTTTTTGAACCATGAAATAAATTAATGAAATGAAACATGTTAATGTAAATATTAAATGGCTTAAGTTGAAAATCAATAGAACTCGTTATCAGGTATCAGTTATCAGTTAAGAAGCAGTACGAACAATCTGAAATCTGAAATTAAAATTTAGTTCTTTAATCTAAATTAAACTTGAATGAAAAACTAATCCTGATGGTAAGTAATTTTCAAAAAATTACTTAATTCACTCGAATTCACACAAATTGCTTAGGAAAAATTTTAAATAAAATCATTTTGAAATTTTGCCTTGGCCTTAACAAAATCAAGTAAAATGGACCAACTAACAATCAATAGACAAATTGGCCATAAATTGGTTACCGCTAATAGCTAGCTGTTGTTGCTGCCTTATTTGCCTGTCCTGTAGTCATCTTTTGTGGGTTGGGTTGCCAATGTCAATGTCAAATGTCAATAGAAGTTGCAAAGCAGAAAATATTCAAGTCCAAGTGTCTCAGACCAAGTCCAAGTCGAACTCTATTGTTCATTGTGCAGGGCTTAGACCATAAGTTGAGCTAATTAATTTTTGTATGCCAGCTGCAACAGTAACATCTCTGACAGATGAGACTGGGACTGAGACAGTAATTGTCCATTGTGGCTTTTCGTTTTGCAAGCCAAGAACAATGGCACGTGCTACCTCCCCTCCCTCCCCCCTTCCCATTTACCCCTCTAACCACCTTTTCCTGATAAGAGCATACACAACTCAACTCATCTCAACTCATCTCATCTCATCTAAACCAAGTCATGGCTTCTTCTTGGTATAGCCGAGACTAGTGTTTGGTTGGTTGGTTGGTTGGTTCTGCCTTGCTGTGGCTTTTTGGCAGACTTGGTTTTTGATATGGTTTTACCCTTCTCACTTATATCAACCACCCACCGACCTACCGAACGAACGAACGAACGAAGAAACAGTTACATTTAAATTAATTGCAAAAGAAATTAAGTCAAATAGTCATTAAGTGTTTGAGCGAACGAACGGATTATGAAATGTATTTCAAAATAAGTTACGCCCTTTCCTCTAATACCGCTTACCCCCCCCATTGTATGATAATGCTCCTGACAACTTGTCGTATGAGTAATTTCATGCATTAAGTATACGCAAAAGGAAACGATTAGATCTTTCCTCTTTGCCTCTTTTGCTACGCAGGGGGAAGGAAAACCTGTCTGCAAAGTTTCCGTTTAAACGACATGCAAAAACCAAGCGATAAATGTTTTACAATTTACTTTCAGGACTTTGTGTTTTCAAACACAGAATTCTGAGAACAGAAATCAAGTTAAGCAATTTTGATTAATGACTGCATATTGCTTTCCCTTGGAATCCTTTCAACTGAATAGATAACTTATAAAGTTACAAATTAGTATAAATTCTGGTGAAAATGTGAAATTATTTCCAGCAATAATTTGATTACTTTATTTAACAATTTTCTACATAGTATTACCTTTTTTTTTTTTTTTTTTTTGGTTTTTTGCGTTGTATTCGGGCCAACTGTTTGCTAGCATATTTATATTGACATGACCGCCTGCCCGCCCACATGTTGGTTGTTATAAGCAATATCGCAAACTTTTCTTATATTGTGTACATATACAACAGATGTGACTTAATTTAAGTCACAAAATCTCAAGGCGCGCCAGGGCATGAAATTATAATTTCCTTCAAAAAAAAAAAAAAGGAAAAAGAAAATGCGGAAAAATATGTTTATTTGTTATATAACAGCAAGAAAATGTGAACTCGCATAATTCTCAACTTTTCACATACATTAACATAATATACATATACATATACATATAATGAAAGGAAAAATAAGGAAAAGTAGAAAAGTGGCAATATCAAAGAGTGAGAAAGACAGAGAGAGAGCGAGAGAGAGAGACGGAATTGGGGAAACTTTTAACTCATGGAAAATATTTCATTTCAACTCTTTACCATAAGCATTAAGTCCATTTTCATTGAAATGAAATATATATATATGTATATATATATATTTTTTTTTTTGTCTAGACCAAAATATAAATTCAAATGGCTTTTCAAATGGCAAATAATTTTTCACTTGCCCAAACATTTTAACACTCGTTGGCCTAAACTATTAAAGAGACAGAAAGTCATATATGCGGGTGCCAATGCTACATAGAAGAAGTATGTTGAGGGAGGAGTGGCGGAGTGGGAAGATGCAGGGAGTAGTGAGTAGTGAGAAGATTTATATGCAGATACGAGCATTCCTATTTGGCCTTAAGGCCAACTAACAGTCAGTGAGACACGTGACACGACTTTGGGTTGTAACAATGTTGTAAGCCTTTTTTTTTTTTTTATTCCAAAAGTGGGAAAAAAGAAATGGGCGAATGGGAATGGGTAGAGAGAGGGTGGCAAGGGCATATCCTTAAATGGATCAATATTTCATTTTGCCAACCAAGTTAAGGCAAAGTAGTTGAAATAAATCAGTGGCAAGAGCGAGCAAGCAAGCGAGCAAGAGACAGACAGAGAGAGAAAGAGAGAGAGAGGAAACTCAAAAAAGATGTGAAAGGCTCTGTAACATATGCAACGGAAGATGCCTAAACCCCTCTAGCCCGACCATCGTGCTTATTCCCTTCTCCCATTCAGCATTTCAGCACTCATTGCATCCATCTCCATCGAACAAAATGCAAGGTCATGCACTGTTGATATGCATGAGTGAGAAAGACATGGCCTAGAGCTTGAATTTATAAATGCTAGAAAATGGGTTTTGGCATAAATCTACACAAATATTACGCATAAAACAAAATGCAATCACGATGCATGCACGAACTGAATGAAGATGATATATATATATATATATAATGATGTTGATGATGATGTTGATGATGATGATGATGATGATTCTAGCAGTGTGAAATTATACAGCCTTTAGGTCTGTATGCAACATTACGTATTCATTCAGTCATTCAGTCATTCAGTCATTCCTTCAATTCAATTAAATTCTAGAAAATCATCGTAGAGAGAAATGTGCGTGTTATTTGTATATTTTGATTTAACTCTTTAAGTTTCATGTTTTAGCCATAATTTTTGATGGCAAAACTATGGCCAAATGCTTGCTTTTATACTCTTTAAGCTCAAGTGCTTTGTACATGGCCAGCAAAATAAAATAAACAAAGCTAAAGGCAAGCAAAAAAAAAAAAAAAAAAAAAAAAAAAAAGATAAAGAAGCGAAATAGACAAAAGATGCAAGAGACACAACAGTTACGACAGACAAACAGTCAAATAGAGTGAGACAGATGAGAGATGAAGGCCCTTAAAAGATTATAAAGAATAAAAATGAAATGAGCCAACTGCGTAGGCAACTCTTCGGCCAACTCCAAGTCCAAAAAGCATCACGAAGCATGGGTGTAGCCAGTACGTTATATGAAAGGGATAAACCTGTCAAATATTATCATGATCATGATCTAATTAAACGAAATTTTTAGAAAAATTCTACAATTGATCAATGAGGAAGATAAACTCTCTTTTGTTAGTACATATATATTTTAACCCTTGTTAAGACCTTGATTAAACTGTTGCTTAAACACAATATAAGTATATGTATTTATATGTATATGTATATGTATTTATATATATATTTTTGTTGTTGATATATCAATAATGATTTTCATTATGTCTTGCTGCTGAAGGCCATACACATATACACCCAGTTATCAGATCCATTTTGGCCAAAAAGAAAAAGAAAAAGAAATATATGCTTAGCTGTTTGTTTATGTCCTTAACAGGCGCAAGACAGCACTCAACTTGGCTCAAGTTATGGGTTTTTTGCCTTGTCTCTCTCTGTGTATGTGTGTATGTATGTATGTATGTATGTACATGAAAAAATTTCTACTTCTAGTACTTTACTTTCGTTACGTTTCGTTTCGTTTTGTTCTGCTTTCTTCTTTCTCCCTTGCACAACTAATTTGCATATGCTTACGACTATCAAGAAAATGTTTTAGCCCAAAAAACATTGCAAACTGCATTTCACCCCAAAAGACAGGGTAAACCGAATGGGGGGAGGGGTGGTGGAAGGGTGGTGGAAGGTGGAAATAGACAAATAAAATAACCAGGCCACCAGGCTCTCAAACATATTTCGACTTGTTGAAAGGCACGGGGGAGACACAGATACGGTTAGAGATAGCGCGGGAAGGGGGGTCGGGATGGAGAAGTAGAAGAAGAGGAAGAAGGGAGTCAACAACCAACATTTCTGTGTGGCATAAACAGGAAACTCTAAGGACATATTACCTGCTGTTGACATTTCTCAAACCAACAGCAACATTCAACATCCGACAGCAAAAAGTAAAACGTGAGGTCTTAGGCTTGTGGAAGATCTAAAAGGGGGTTTCGGTTACTATTTAAAGACACCCTGTATCTAAGGTATTTTAGAGTTATTAAAGTAATAAACTAAACTAGTTATAAAAAACTAGTTTTAATACACAATATACATGTATTATTAGAATCGATTACGATTTATGATTCCTTTGTCACTAAGTAAAATTATAAATTGAAGTAAAAATTGTTGTCAAATTTAATTGCGAGTATAAGGTATTCCAAATTCGTCTATAACAGTTGAATCTTATTTTTTATCATCAGTTAACTCTTGTCCTGTCCCTGGGGAGAGACACAGAGGGGGGACAAAGAGAGAGTGAGAGTGAGAGAGCGAGACGAGTCGAATAGAGAGAGAGAGAGAGAGCAGTGAGTGGAGATTGTAATCCCTAGTAGGCAGCTTCAGGCAAAAGTTAAATATTTAATTTCAATTAAAAGATAGGTATAAGGGATTTTAGTATTTGAACAATTCTGTTAAAACTTGTATGGCTAAAAATTGAAAGATTTATACCATTGTTCTTCTATTTATTTAACCAACTTCAAATTGGAAAAAAAAATAATAAAAAAAATCCTCAACTGAGTTTACTTAAGATTGGTTTTAATATGGCTAGACTTTTGGCTAAGGTTTTCGATTAGATTAAGTTTGATTGAACATTGTCAAATCAGTTAGCAAGCAGCTGATGCTTATACACTCAATTGGTAATTTAATTGTATTCAATTTCCTTTTGATGGCCAAAAAAAAAGAAACCCGCATTCTCAGCATGTAAACTCATCATCAAAGTGACTAGCAAATTTTTTTTTGTGTTTTTCTGGAATGACCAATTCGAATCATTTATTCATCATCATCTTCTCGCCCGCAGCTTTGGCACCTTCTGTTAAGGTGATTAAATTGCATTAGGGCTCAACTCCCCATGCATCATGATGAGGTAGGTAAGCCAGTCACTGTGTGTATCTATGTATCTGTGTGTGTGTGTGTGTGTGTGTGTGTGGGACCTTTGCAACTTTCAGTGATTGCATTTTGGGTAAAAGCAAATCCCAAACCAAACTAAACCAACCGAACAAACAAACATACATATATACATATGTGCAAAGGAGTCAGCCAGCTTCAAGCACTTTCAGTTTAGTTGGCAGGTGAAAAACAAACTCTTTTCCTTTCCATTTTCTTTCTTTTTTGTTTTTTTTCTTCTGAATGCAGAATAAATGGCCGTCCCAAACGATCCAAAAAACACTATCCAAATTCAGGTTCAAGTGGCGACATGAAAATACTCTGTAAAGTGATGATAAATTAATGAGATTTCAAAGTCAACAATTGATTGATTCTCACTTTACTTTTCTATCTCATTTCTTTACTGATTCTGTTATATATACCTATATATATGTATATATGTACCCGTATATTCAATAGGGTACAAAAAATGCATATCAATAGCCACACAGATTTTGTAAGGGAATTGCAGATATATAAGCAGTTACCTGGCACTTACTTAGTGCTTCTACTGTGCCCATTTCCTTGGTATTATTTTTTTTTTTTTTTTGCCTTCTCTTTTATTTTTGGAGGTAGAGATGAGGATTGCAAAGGCCAAGACGAGTCGTTTCTGGCACCAGCAGCTTCCACATTTGGACACATATGTGTGTCTGTGTGTGTGACAGAGTGTGTGCATATATATACATATGAGTGGGTGTGTGTTTTGGCATGTCTCAAGCATACTCAAGTGTTACAAGCTACTTGTCCTTGTCTTAGTTTCACACCTTTATACAAAGAGAGGCAGAGAGAAAGAAAGAGAGAAAGAAAAGGGACAGTGAAAAGGAGAGATTTTCACTTAGCACTTAGGCAAATGTTCTTCAACTACTATGCGTACTATTTTTAGTTACTAACACTTTCAACAACCTACTTACTTTTTTGTAATTCTAGTTGTTGTTGTTGTTGTTGTTGCTGCTACTCTGCTGCTGCCTGTTGACCTCATTTTGTTAATGCAAAACTTCCGCTAAAATTTGAAGCCATAATTTAATTAAAACATTTGCCTTTGCTTCTTCGTTGTCGTTTCTTTTCGGTTCTCTCTTCTCTTCTCTTCTTTTTTCATCTCTTCTCTTCTCATCTTCTTCAGTTGGCTTATCTTTTGATAAAGGTGGTGAAAACTGCTTGGCAATTCAAGTGTGTTAGCCTGGCCCGTACAAAAGACAGTGGAGAGTGGAAATGAGTGAGGGCGGAACGGGAGGGGTAGAAAATAAAATCTGTTGCCATTGTGAAGAGTCAGTTGTAGGTAAAGGCAATGGCAGCAGTTTGCTCAATTGTCAATTCCAAGGTAAGCATCCTTGGCATTCTTTTGTATTTCCTTTTTTTTTGGCTTTTGTTATGCTTTCGGGCCAAGTGTTGGGCAAATTCTATTGCCGTTTTTATTTCAAGTCAACTCTCTTCTGTATGAATATGTAATTTTTTTTCTTCTTTTTTTTTACCTTTTCACTCAAAATCATGAAAGTAAACAAAAAAAAAAAAAAAAATGAAAGAGAGAAAAAAAAACAACAACTGCTTTCACTTTAATTTCAGTGAACTTCAATCAGTCTAAAACGTACTTTTCATAATCCCCCTTAAGACTAAGGACTAAGCAACATTATTTGTTATAACCAAAGCCTAGGCATAAAAATAAAAATAAATTCCATACCATCTTCAAAGGGGATGTGGAGGTGGTTCAGGTAACCCTGGAGAGTAAACTTAATTGCACTAGGACCTGGTTGTGTTGGTATATCTGTTTATGTGTGTGTGTGCTCATGGATAACACTGCGTATGAGCAATAAAACTTTAACAAGTTTGCCTGGTACCTGATGTGGGGTAATGGGTACGCGGGGGAAGGTAGGGGGGCAGGACTCCTGGGGAATTCCAATAATGTTGCTCCAGCGCAGCGGCAAATGCAAAGGAAAAGAAGGAAAACCCACGCACTTGTTTCATGCCGCATAAAAAATAAATAAAATAAAGTAGAAGTGGTAAAACAAAACCGAAAAAAAAAAACAAACAAAAACAAAAAAACAAAACAGGAAAAAAACTAAATAAAAATGCAATTTATATGGCCTGTTCCCTGCACACTGGTACTAAATTCAATCCATTATAGTTTAATAGTTAAACCATATGCTTAATGCGTTTAATGCTCATGCTAACCAATATGCTTTAATATTGCTTTAAACAACTTTAGATAGTGATTAATGATTATATAAACAATTTAAAGGAGTGTCTAACCTTTAAATTTGTCCCACTGTGCGTGTGAGAATGCAAAAAAAAACCAAAAAAAAAAAAAAAAATGATTTAAAAGGCATTCGGAATAGGGAAAAATGTGTGAGAAATTATGGTCCCATAGAATGGCAAATGGTGACAACGACAACAACAATGAATGTGGATGTGAGGTAGATATGATGATTGTTGTGGCGTATGCGGGTGGTGGGGAGGAGAGGGTGGGGGAAGGCTGGTAGTAGGTGTGAGGTAGGGTGAAACAAAAAAATAAATAAACATAAATTAGACTCAAGGCTGTGTAGGCCCGCTACAGTAAAATTGTGTAATTTTGTAATGAATATTATTTACACACGCTTTCGCTGGCTTTTTGCTCCTGTTGCGCTCTCTCTCTCTCACTCTCGCTCTCTCTCTATCTCGCTCTGTGGCAAACTGACTAAGCGTATGTATTTGATTTTGAGTGTTAGCGCGTATGTGTATATGTATATGTGTGTGTGCCTTAAAGTATGCAGCAGAAAATTAACATTACACGCACACACTCATACACACACACACATACACACAGACATACACACACAAACACGTGGGCGCATAGATTAGTATGTATTAGTATGTATATGGCACACGATGGTGGCTCAAGTTTAATTGAGCATGGTATGAGTTTTTATGTCCTCGCTGTTTGGTTACGCTTCTCGTTTCGTTACCCCCCACACCCTTCCACTGCCAACGACTATCACCTCCATCATTTTTACTTCTTGTTCTTTTTTGCCTTCATTTGGTGGTGGTGTTGTTATTGTTGTCGCTGTTGTCGTTGTCGTTGTTGTTGTTTAGGAGATGGATAGAATCACGAAAGCAGGCCAAAAGGTAAGGCAAAAGGCATTTCGGTCTTACGACTCTTAACCGCGGGGAATAATTTCGAAAATGAAAAGTGTGTATGGGCCACACAAACACACACACACATAAAAGGAGGGAGAGAGAGAGAGGGAGAGAGAGAGAGAGAGAGAGAGGATAAGGCAAGTAGAAAGCCAGCGTAAAGGATAGATAGAGTAAGGCAAAGGCGGGAGGAGAAGAGAGAACAGAGATAAGCTGTCTCACACACAAAGTGTGCTTAGCTTTGGTGTTGCGGCCTATTGAACGTTCATTTACCCCGCATGCCAAACACATTGCAAAATTTGTATTTTCTTGCTATTTTTTCTTGTTGTTGTTTTTTTTTTTTTGAAAATGAGACCCCGGGTACTTGGTAAAGTTTTCGTTGTTGTTTGCTGCCTCGCTTAGCTTTACTTCTTTTCTTTTTTTTTGCTTTTTGCTTTTATATTTTGTTTTCGTGCAACACGCATTTAAACGAATGCCAAACGAATTGTTGTTAAATTTATAAATTGTTCAATAAATTTGAATTTTAAGTAGTTAACAACGTGTAAAACACATCAGGAAAAATGAAATCTGGCAACTGCTTAAATAGATTAGCATATTAACAATATGCGAAAAGACAAGATAAATGCGGCCTATAATCAAGAGTTTACATTGACGATGTTTACATAGTTCATACATATATATATATAAATATATTGCAAAAGATGTTGTTGAACTATGAATAGTTATCTAACGATACAAGCCAAAACACATCTGGAAATGACATTCTCAGCCAAAATCGGTTCAGATATAGAAGAATACAGAGAGATTTTGTACTTCAAATCGATTGAAAAGTAAAGTTCGTTTTTTTTTTTTTTTCATTTTCCCTTCTGTATTTTTGATGGACAGAACAAGCTTTTCTTTTATATGATGCTCAAATGTTTCTCCTGTCATTCCGTTATATGGAATGACTTTTCATATAATTTTTACATTTTCCATTCAGTTTTTCTGATTTTTTTCTTTTTATTATTTTTTTTTTTTTTTTTTTTTTTTTTGTTGGTGTTTGTTAGAAATAAAAACGAGAAGTGCCTGTGTCATAACGATCAATCACTTTTGATTTGGCAATTTTCAGTTCAGTTTCTTTTGCCCTCTGACAGACATTTTATGCCTTCTCTAAACCATCTCGGCCCTTTTTCACTAACCTCTTTTCATTTGGCCTATAAACATAACTTTAATAAATTGCATATTTATGCATTATTTTCTCATTCCCTGCAAAATCAGCAAAAAGAAAAAGATGATATATACTAGGGGTTATTTAGCAGCTTAACGAAGTTTGTATGCCCTTAGATGGTCCCATATATGTGCTGATCATTCATTTCTATAAGTTTTAACCCAGAAAATGGTTGATACTTAAATTTATGATCTTAAGAAATCGCAGCTATTTTTTTTTGCTATAATTGAGTTTAAATAAATACCTTTTGGTAAGTGTATCTAAAGTCGTTAATATCAAGTTCAAAATAAACAATTGCTGACCAGCAATAACTGAGTAGCTCTTTCGCCATCTTTTAGGGGGCATATTTTCAAGTTAAACTCATTTAATTTTATTATGACATAGCAGTAAAAATGTTAGACTATACGACAAAAAAAAAAAAAAAAAGAAAAAAGAGAGACAACTAAAACGAGAGAAAGAGAGAGAGGGGAGAGAGATAGAGAAAAAAATTGATGGCATTTGGGTTCGAGTTACTTTTCTACACAATTTAAGATGAGTTTCCCTTTTTTTTTTTTTTTTTTTTGGTTTTGGGTTTGGTTTTCTCCTTTTTTTTTTTTTTTTTATATTTTAAAGATTCCTTTTACTGTTGCCTGCCGTCTGGGGCTGGTCACATTTTGTGTGTGTGTGTCTGGCAATTCAGTTAACGCCATTTTCTTTTTTGGCCACAAACTAAATGTTGTTAGCCTTCTAGTACGTTATTGTTGCTGTTGAGCTGACGTCTTGTCCGCAAAATTGATGGCACTTTAATAGAAAGAAAATGCTTTCTGAATTGGGGAAAAATCCATCGAACCGCGAAGAAAATAAGAGGAAAGAAAATGTCTTAACAGCAACACAGCAAAAGCAAAAGCAAAAGCAACAACAATATTAAACAGCGGTAGCAGCAGGTACTTGATAATAAATTGAAAAATAATATTAAGCAGACTTTTTTTTTTTTTTTTTGCTTTCCCTTGAATTGAAGATTGATTTTTTTTTGGGGGTAGGGTTTGCTAGCTGTTTACATGGCAGTGTTACACCGCGGACAGCGTAAAATGAAGCGTGTCAAGGACTAAGATCAATGGCAGGATATGTCCCGACTTATTTCTGATATGAGGAGAATGGGTAAAGCCGTTGAACTTGATGTTTGATTACGTAATATACAGGTGATATATATGTATATGGATTGGATATGATGATGAAAAGGTTATTGATATTTCTCTATTAAATATTTGTGAATTCTGACAATGATTTTTCAATCGGTAGATAAAAGTTTTAAAGGAAATCGAAAAAAAATCGAAATCAACTTAAATGAAGCAAGCAAGTCGTCTCTGCCGACTTGGAGTATACCCTGTACCAAAAAAGGATATTTGATTTAAACAGACTCCTTCCAAATCCCCATTGATTGAATATAAATTTTTGAAAAAATTCTCGCAATAAGCCCAAACACCAAATTCATGCTTTCTCGCTCACTCATATCAGTGAACGAAACTAATGCGTCATACGGTACAAAGCAACATGCATGCGCATGCTATCTCGCTCACACATTTCAGTTGCTGCTCCCCATAGAATTTCAGTACAAAACATATATACGTAATATCGCCGATATTTATTGGCCGATTTCGGTCAAATTCGGTCAGACGGTACATATTGCCTATAGAATTGGGTCTACCAAAAATAAATACTGTAGCTTTAATAGAACTCTAGTTATAGTTTTTTCTAATTTGCGGGGGCGGAAGTGGGCGTGGCAAAAATTTGAAACAAACTTGATCTGCCTGCACACTATACGGATCTACAAAAAAAATTTGGTTGCTCTATCTTTTATAGTCTCCAAGATCTCGATGTTCATACAGACAGACGGACAGACGGACAGACAGACGGACAGACGGACAGACAGACGGACAAGTCTCAATCGACTTCGCTATTGATGCTGATCAAGAATATATATACTTTATAGGGTCGGAAAATTTTCCTTCTGCCTGTTACATACATTTTAGCGACTTTAATATACCTTGTACCCTATGGGTACAGGGTATAAAAAGGAAATAACAATTTCCCACGAAATGAGGCAAAAGGATAAATATTAAGTCAACGAAAGTTCCACTTAATTATCTATTAGATGAATCATTGATATTTTAATATATCAATTAATTTTAATGTATAATTAATTAATGTGTAATTAATATGCAAAGCGCTTAAAAATAATAAAGATAAACCTCAATTCGATCAATCGAATACTAATACTAATTTCTTACACAAAAATTTGGATTAAAAAAAATATTTATAAAGAAGGATAAGAATCTTTGAATTAGATAGATATTCGTTCAATGGAATTAAGAAAAGAAATCATTTACTTTGATTTAGGGTATCATATTAGTCGACTAGCTAATCATTCTAATTTTTCTTGGCTTTTATTTTTGGTTTCATTGCGGGAAATTTGGTTTTACTTGAACGGATATTATTTTTGGTTCAGTTGACAAGCGGTAACAAGGGAAACTTTAAGCTTTTCCTCCAACCAAAAAGCCAATGAAAACCAGAATCTGTTTCATGTTTGCTTGCCATCAGTTGCATTCAAATGAAATTTCCTGTCATTGCAGTATATATATATATATATATAGATATATATATATATATATATATATAGCAAATGGATAAGAATTTTCATTTCAATTCAATTTGCTCATTTATGACTGCAACTTATCTTGGTCATTGCATTTTCTTTTTCGTTATTTAATGATTCTAATTGAAATGTCCATTAAAAATGCAAGAGCCAATTAGTTTTGCCAACTTGTTCTATATAAAAGTGTATTAAAGAATAATGCAATATTGTTTTGTTTTGTTTGGTTTGTTTTTTTTTTGTTTTTTATGACCAACTATTCAAATGGTAAGAGCTTCATAAAACTGTTGATTATAAGCCCCATGCATAGAACATTTTCATATTCATAGCCTTAAAGCTTATAAATGCTTAAAATAAATATTTAAAATTTATATTCTCTGAAAGTAGACTAAGAGACTACACTGCATTTAATTCTTGAACTTTAAATATATATACCAACAGATATGTGATAAAATAAATTTTGTATTAGTATTCAATTAGTTTTCCAGTGATATAAAGGATTTGGAAGGACAAATTAAAGTTTATCGAATTTATTAAAAGGTTATAAAAAATGAAGCCAGATTTTGACAATTTTCGATGGTTTCACCAAAATCTTCTTTAAGCGTTTCATATTAATATAAATTTAAGTTTTAGTAAGCGATTTATAGTGCTGAAAAATCAATTAAATCTCTCCATTATAGAGTATCCAAAAGTGGCAATACCATAGACAGTTATTCATCTCTCGAATTCATTTTCTATTGTTATTTTTCATAACATGAAGGTGCGAAAAATTATATTTATTATCACGCTCAGCTGAACTGAAATGTCTGGCTACATAAATTCAATAATTTATTGACAAAAGACGATTGTGGAGCGGAGGGATGCGAAGGAGTGCGGGGGGGGGATGGAGTATGTATGTATGTAGGTGGAGAAAGAGCTTATGCTGCTAATCAACTGCCGATTGGCAATGAGCAAACAATGCCATGCCCATATAATAAACATGTCCATAAACAATAAACCGAACCATCTGATGATGGGGACCTAGTGCAGTAGACAATAAACAAGTCCCCGATAAGCTTCACAGATTAATATGCACACACACATGTTTATTATATGTATATTCATATATATATATATATATATTTTGCCGAGGCAAACAAATTAAAATGTGAAAAATAAAGAAAGAAAAAAAAAAATAAATAAAGAATGTCATTTCATATGGTAGCATTAGCTAAATTGAAATGAATTGCTGAGGGGACATCACAGCTTGGAGGCCGTACACAGATGTTTTGAATAGCCTCAGTGGCAGTGTTAGTGGAATTTTGAAGGCGTGGCAACAAGTGGCGCCATTTCGGCCTGATGGGTTTTTTTCTGTTTCATATTTTTGTAGCTTTTTTTTTTTTTTTTTTTTGGTCGTTGTTTGCTGTTTTATTACCCAAAGTGAATTGGTTAGCACTGGAGGAGATATTGATTGCTTATGAAAGAACATAAATAAAAATGGTAGCTTTTGTTACACGATACTCTGATACTTTTGAACTAGTTATTCAGTGGAATTGGGGAATGTATACTAGGTACATATGTATATACACATACTCATATGTATAATCATAATGAATGGCTCAAATTATAACAATCAACTGGGTCATCATATCATCAAAGTAAGGAAGTATATGAAATATTTTAGGTTAATTACTCTATTTAAGAAATTGGTAAATACATCAATATCTATATAATATTACATTCATTGATACCTAATTTAATTTAAAGAATTTTTAGTACAAATTAATGTAATGAGCGATTTGATCGATGATTTTGGGTATAAATCATATTATAATATTTTTATAACTAATTCTTTAATAATTATTGTAGTAGTAAGTTCAAGTAGTAGTATAAATTATGGATCAAGGACATGTTTTTCCTTTGTACCATAAAAACTAGTATTTTTCTACTTAGTTGTACTTGCACTGTGATTAGTATAAGTAGATACTATTAGTTGATTCTCAAATCATATGCTATGGTTTAATTTGAAAACAAATAAACTAATTTCACATATCGAATGTGTTACTATATGCATATATGATAATTCAAAAAAGATATATATATATATGTATATATATATATATATATCAATCCGTTCTATATAGTACCCAGTTGGTGTTTCAGTTAGGGTATATTTGTTGTCTACCAATTGTATTGCATTATTATTTATTTACACTTTATT
Organism: Drosophila sturtevanti; assembly: GCA_018150375.1. NCBI lineage: Eukaryota > Metazoa > Arthropoda > Insecta > Diptera > Drosophilidae > Drosophila > Drosophila sturtevanti. The sequence goes on from JAECWJ010000594.1 coordinate 5,316,339, forward strand.
ATCGTCGCTAAGTAGGCGATAAGCTCAATTAATATGCCCCAAAAAGTATGCCATAAATAATGGCAGCGACATAAACAACTTCCGTTCACCACATACGCACACACACACACACCCATATACACATGCACACGCACACGCACACACATACGCATACGCATATAGCAAAATTGAGAATCCCACCTAATGCGATCGAATTTAATTGTTATAAAGCCACATAAATTAATTAAAATATGCATATATGTATGAAAATATATTAAATTAGTAAAAATATATACATATTATGGGCAACCACATGACAATTATGCAATTTGTTGCTGGCAGATAAACAGGCCGTTCCGACTGACTATTGTTCAAGAGAATTTCAATTAGACCAAAATAGTTGCAGCAAAAGTGGCAACAATATGAAACCAGAAAATAACTACAATCTAAAACAATCGTTCACCAAACAAGACAAACAAAACAAACAACAAAAAAAAAATGAAAGAAAAGAGTTATAGCAATCCATTTACACACAAAATGTAAATGCCAAGAGAGCGTAAAGTGGCAATTACCTTGACCTAACTGAGCAAAACTAAAATCTAACAAAACTGAAAACTAAACTAAACTAAACTAAACAGAATAGAACAGAACAGAACAGAACAGAATAGTAGAACAACTAAGTCAAGCTGAGCTCCTGTCTCCTTCTCTCTCACTCTGTCACTATATCTGGCTCTGTCGCCTGGCCTGGTCAGATCATAGTCAAGTCGTGGTTTTATGTTTTATACGGTTTTTGGTTTTTTTTTTTTTTACTTTTTGTTAGCCACGAGAACTCTCTGCTTGTGCGGCTACACTTGATGGGCTTCCAACTGTCGCCGTGTTTGTTTGTTTCTGTTCGTTTGTTTGTCGCATGCTGTCTCTTTCTGTTTGTTTGTCTCTTACTTGTTGTCTGTCTGTCGTCTGTCTGTTTGTTCAAGCTGGCAGGCCAAAAAAGCGTTTTGTGAATTCTTAATTACAAAATCCACTCATGTGTAAGTGTAAAAGTATGTGCGGACATGTGTGAGTGTGAGTGTGAGTGTGTGTATTTGTGTATGTGTGAGTGCCTGATTCGGTATATATGTACATGTGAGTGTGTGCTTGTGGTTTGGTTTTTCGCATTCACAAATATTTGGACAAGGCCTTGGCCACAATTTTCGGGCGAAAAATCATTAAGCAAATAGGAAAAATTTTTCGCATTACAATTGTTAAGTCAATGCAAATGAAAAAGGCAAATTATAAATTTTACAAAAATTTATCAATAAAAGAATTTTACAACTTTAAATTCATTAATGTAACCGCAAAAATAACTCAAGGATATCTCTCAATCGATCGATCGTTGCTTTTTATATATGAATTATTTGATTTAAAACGGATATGATCAAAAACTGAAAACAAAAGTTTCAATCCATCTACCCAAACTAGTTTAAGATACAAAAAAAATTTAAAGTATGTCCAATTTAAACAAAGCTGAAAAATTTATTGTATAATGTAAAAGAGAGAAAATGGAAAAAAAAGCTAGTAAAAACCAAATGAACATTTTGCGGTTAAAAATTTGAAACTAAACTACAAAAACGGAAAACTGAAAAACAAATGCAAAATATTTTACATAGAAAATGCCGACAACAAGTCAAAGCAATTAGGAAACCAAAGAAGCCCAGCAAGATCAAAAAAGAACAAAAAATATAGGAACAACAATAACCATTTATAAATGGGTACACTTTCCAGTCAATAAGAAAACAAAAGTCGACTTAATGTTACCCTTGAATCGAATCGAAAACATTTTATAAATTTACAAAAGAAACCAGTTCCATACGCCTTATTGATACACTTTAGTTCTTAATTAATTTTGCAATTTTACCATCTTTCATATATATTGTAAATCCCTAATATTATATATCAACCAATTCATTTTTTCACTCATTGTTCTGCATGGTTTTTCTTTTCCTATGCCTAAGAGTCAATTCATTCTCCCTAATCATTTCTGATGAAATGATTTCAACTCTTAAATTATAATCAGTTTGATATAATTTTCTTTGATCCTAGATATAACTCTGGTTATAGCAACTAATCAATTATTGTAAATTAGGAATGCATATATCAAATTTTAGCCTGTTGACATTGTTAACCTTGAAGTACCCCCTGCTTCATTTTATATGGTTTAAGAGATGGAGGAGCAAATCCGGTATTTAACTTGAACAGAGCAAATAAAATTACCAAAAAAAAAACAAGGGTATAAAAACAGAAAACAAAAAGTAATAGAATATTTTCTGGCCTGCATTTGACGTATGTATAGATGTGTATGTAGGAAGGAACAGGAACAAGAAGCAAAAAGGAAGCAGAAGAAGAAAATGTGTTGACAAACAGAAAAACCGCAAGTCATTTTCAAATTTTGATTGTATTTTGATTGCTATTGGCTAACATACGCAGAATAAAACACACACACACACACATACACACACACATACATAAAAAGTAAATTTCCATTTGTTAGGTATTTTTGTTGCTTTGGCTTCTCCTATATATATTGCGTATACGCAGCAAGTGTCCAGCCTAAGTCCGATTCAATTCCTAACTCAAGTGTTCAATTATTAACGCTTATTTCATTCGGTTTTGTATGCCTTTTGTCATAGTCATTGTCCTTGATGATTGCTTACTGCTTCCGATCAGGGAGGGGTTTTTTTCTTTTTTTTTTTTGGGGATTTTGTGGCTTCTTTCACTACAACACACGGCCACAAATCTTCAAGTGTGTGACAGTATACACTTGTATATATATATATGTATATATATACATGTATGTGCATGTATAAGAGGGAATATATGTTTGTACATGTAATTTGAGAACCACTGAGGCAAAAGCACGTGTGCGTTTCGAACTGTAAAAACCGGATTTCCGACCCTCAAACTAAAGTAGAAACTGTAACCAAACGCTAAGCCCTGTTAGGGAGGAGACAAAACTACACCAAAAGGAGGATGTGGATGCGGGTTATGAGAGTAGAGCAGTATAGAATAGGTAAGAGATTGTTGCACATGGCTGGTGGCTGGTTGTTGGGTTTCTGACCTGTGTTTTTCCCTCTCCCTAACCCTGACTATGTGCTATGCTGTAATGATTTTTTCTACTAAAGCTTAAAATTTATGTTAGAATTTCCTTCTTTTTTTTTTTTATTTTCGTCTCTTCTATCATCTATTTGTGGGAGTTTAGAGAGGTAATGGGGAAGACTTGGGGGATAAGAGAGAGAGAGAGAGAGAGAGAAACATAGATGATGTTTGGTTGTAACTAACTACACATGAAGGGCTCTCAAGAGTCCAGCTACGCTTCCTGCTTCAAGCTGCTTACCACACACACACACACACACCCACATGCGCACATACACACACAAATTTGTGTTTATGTGCGTGTATCTGTGTGCTCATTAGAAGGCTGCAAAACCCAGACAAACTATGTAGATCCTAGTCTTAACAATTTCCATTGTATGTTGAATGTGTGTCCAGTTTCCTTTGGGGCATGCAAAAGACACAACAACAACTACATTTACAATTGAGGCAAATATTTCAATTGGTTTATGAAATGTAAGGACATGAATTTTACACAAATACAACAAAAAAAAAAAACTAAAATTTGTAGTCCAAATTCCACTTTAGCAAAAAATGTTTGGAAAGCCTATTTACTGCAATTATTACTGTGAAATGTTTGGTCAATTATCATGGTAGGCAGGCAGAGCAACAGAAAATTCTTAGAAATATGACAAGTTTTTTGTTTGAATCAGCAATCAATATGTACCTATTATTGTTCTGACTAAACGAAATTGTACCTAATTAATTTTAATTGTTTACTCTCTGTAAAGTGTTAATCCTAATCCTTTTTAATTCTCCAGTATGTATTCCCTTTTACCTTTCAGTTGAGATCAAAATTTCTGATTTTAAGCCATTTGAAAATAATTGGCAATTTAGTCGAGTTACACAGAATCTATGTATGTATATAATATTATACATATAAGTATATACCATTGGATTGTTTTGTTCAAAGGAATATTTTTTACAGGTTTCGTTATTTAATTAAGAGAAAATAGCTTGCAGAGTTCACTTACCAATTTTTTTTCTCCTTCTTGGTCTTTGGCTGAAACAAAAGAACAAAAATCGATTGATGTTTAAGAAAGAAAATATTTAATGCAAATAATATATTTTGATATGATATATATGTAAATGTTAAAGATCGTCAGATATTAAGAGTAAAACATATAGACATAAATAAAACTAAAAGACCTTGTGAAATTCTTCTAAATAATTGTACACTTATTTGGCCTATTTTTCTTCATTTATATTCTCTGCTATGGAATTTTTCTTAGTGTATAAAAATTTTAACTTTTCATAAATAATTACATTTATTTTAAAAAAAAAGTGGCAATTTTTAACAACAACAACAACAACAACATATGCAAGTAATGAGTAAAAATATTAACAAGAATCCTCATATGGCCCACTAGCAAGTAATTAAATATACACAAGAGATCAGGGTAGGATAATACCGGACTCAGACTGATTATGGTTACAACATTATGTGGGCCTTTAAATCGTTAAGCAGGCGGAAGAGTCGGCGGACATATTAATAAATGCTATGGAAATGAAGAGGCTGTATTTTTGTGGCAGTGGCAATATAATGGGCATCAACGTTGCTTTCATTTAGATTGGCCTTTAAATGGTTTTCTGCTGTGGGTCTATTAAAACTGCAAATGTTGTTGCTGATGTTACTCAGTAGACTCTGTCAGTTGTCATTGCCAGGCACTTATAGTGAGACAATGTCTTTCTTTTCACATCCCCCTGCCCCGCCAAACTCTATTTACTCATTCCCCATTCGAATCACAAGTCAAAAGATGTTTGGCCTCAAGTGCTCTTCTCCCGCACAATGTTTTTGCCATCTAGAACAACAACAACAACAACATAATCATCGTCAACAAGTCGTTAAGAGTGTGGGAAGGGTAGGGGAATTCAGACTCCGGCATTACGTGACTTGCCGTAACTTTGGCGGTTTCCGGTCAGCAACAGCAACAGCAACAGCAGCTGTAGCAGAAACCATTTCCTCTGTCCAATCTAATGTTTGGCATACGGTGCGTATTAGTTCCATTTTGTACGCAAGGCGCAAAAAAAAAAAAAAAAAAAAAAAAAAGAAAAGAAAAGAAAGTTAAATAAAATAAAAGAAAAGTCACTTTTAGGCCATTTGTTTATTACTTGATTTCCTAGAATATTTTCATTAAATTCAATTAAGTGTTCGGTCGGACCACATCTTGAGCCACATCTTAAATTAGCCCACAAAATGAAAATGAAAATGTTACGCCTACGACTATTTTGGGAGATTTTCTTGATGCTTCAAGGTTTTTTTTTCCTCTCTTTTTTTTTGCCATGAATGAAATAATAGAATCAAATAAAGCATTAAATACATATAATGAAAGTGCTGTAGTTAAAGGAGAGAGAAAAAATATTAAGTATAATTAAATATTTATATCCATGGATATCGGATATGCATACATTTGCCATAAATAATTACTATTACAAAAGTCTGTTCTTCTTTCTTCATTCTAATTGTAACTAACTATATATATGTATATATATATAAAGTTTCATTCACTCATATTAAAGTTTTAAATTTGTAAGTTTTATTGCTTTTTTGGAAATAAGTGAAAGCGAAAGGGAAAGTCTATTCCTTTCTTACTTTATTTCTATTATATTGTTCTTGTAGAGCTTCTAAGCATTATGGCTTTGTCTAGGAAAATGAATAGCTTCTATGTAATATAAAATGAAAATCTCTGACTAAAGACTTAATCACATTAATGGCAACTGAGGCAGATTACAACACAGAGAAAATTAAAGACAAAAGGATCAAATAGTGCAGAATGGAAAATTTTACAACATTCTCTTTTGCCTAAGATACCTACATACATATTTTAGGTTGCACTTTTGTACACAACAAAATGACAAATATGAGTAGAAAATAAATTAAAATGGAAATACAATTTTTACATGACTTTCATATCTAGATTTATATGCCAGAAAATTGTCATCCTCATGTGTGTGTGTGTGTTGCATGATAAACGCAAAGAATTTTACAAAAATGTCACACTCCAACGAAATGAAGAATAAAAAGAACTTTTAATTAAATGTTACACAAAGCCAGTCAGGTGGTAGGACACTGATAAGTTGCTGCAATTGCAGCTCCTTTATATCCTTTAGATCTGATTCTGTCCCCTCTTTCACTCAATGTTGCCAACTAGGCTTCGTTTCGTATCGAATTCAATAGAAATTCATTTCTGTTCTGTTCTGTTCTGTTCTCTTGTAATGTGAAAGGCAAATGACTTTGTTATTGGAGCTGGGGCCAAAAACGGGGCGTATGCGTAATATTGATTGAAAGCAACTTCAACTTTTGCTGGCATTTCCGTTTTGAACTCTCATGCTTGTTGCTTGCTTTACAATTTTAGCCAATTACCCAAAAAAAAAAAAGAACAAAAAGGAGTTGAACAAAGGCAAATGAGTGATTGTTAAAGGGGGGAGTTTATTCTTGTATAATCTAAAGAAATTTACCTTACGTCCAAGTCTATCATTAATACAAAATATTCTAGCCCTGAACTTCAACTTTATATATTTTGCATTCAACTTCCGTTTTGCATGTGGCATGCAAATTTCTCTTTGGCCATAAAATTAAATGTTTCTTCTCTTCACGACCCCCCCCCACCCTCTTTCAATAATAATAACAAATTGTGGATTATTTCATTTCAGGTTTTTTTTGTTTTTTTTTTCGTTTTCGTTGGCGCTATTTTTTTCGGTTCTTTTTTTTTTTTTTTTTTTGTGGTTTAGCCACGCAACTTGCATATTTAAATTATTATTTTGTTTTTTTTTTTTTTTTTTGGTTTTTTATATTTGGTAAAAATCGAAAAGGAAAAGGCCATATTAATGAGCTGGCAAAGTTGTTGCTGTGGCACGTTGACAGCTCACAGCTGAAGAGGCAGGAAGGAAGCAGGGGATAAAAGAGGCCGACAAAAAACCGCAGCAACTACTGAACAGCCGACCACTGGAGACCACAGCAGGGCTACGCAGCAGAACCAACTCCCAGAACCTCCCCAATACTAGCACCAGTACCAGTACCAGCACCACCAACCCCAATCAGCTGTAAACGCACGATCCAACCGAAAACCGATTCCCATCATTGACAACATGGTCACGAACATGTCGCAGCCGCATTATTGCGGCTCGAGCGTCGATGATTTCCACACAAAGTAAGTAATTGGGGGGGGGGGGGGATATGGTTAAAGGCGAATTGGTATGATGGGTGTTGTGGTGTGAGTGGTGTATGGCAGAGGGTGAAGAAGATTGAGATTGCTTTCCTCTGCCCCATTCCTCACCCCCCACACCCCGCCTGCTTTACCACATTTCATCATACTGTTTCGTATACTGCCTCATGTCGGCATATTAATTACTTTTTTAAATGTAATTTACATAATGATTTGCTTGCTCTCTACCTTGCCGATAACTGATGCGAACATAATGAAATTGTGTGTGTAATTGCCTGGTAAAAAGGTAGATAATGTATATGTGAATGTATGTTGCGTGTGCGTGTGAGTGTGTGTGTGTGTGTGTGTGTAGGTAAAGAGCAAGGAGTGGGCTTAATAGTTAAATAAATATTTTGTACCTATATTTTTTTTTATTGTACATGGCTAACAAGTTGATGAAACTGTACTCAAGCATAAGAATATTAACATAATTCTTCCAGAAGTTATGTAGCATGAAAAATTTACTATGCCTAAAGGTAAAAACGTGTCTGCCATTTAGAAACTAATGTCCTTGGCATAATGTGAATATACTGATGTTTTTTTGTATACTCTTTCTTAGCTCGATTAATACCATGGCATAAGGTTTTACAATGAACTTAGAGCTATAGTTAGTCTTTAGAATAATAATCATTGAATTAATAGAAAATAATATAGGTACATAATAATTATAAGACCTTTAATTAATAATATTATTCTTACATCCGCTTATAGCTATAAATATTTCCATGGATACTTTTCGCTAATTGTCTGCATATTGGGCACTCTGGCGAATACATTAAATATAATTGTATTATCGCGTCGGGAGATGCGTTCACCGACAAATGCCATACTCACTGGTCTGGCTGTGGCCGATTTGGCAGTTATGTTGGAATATATACCATATACGGTTCATGATTATATACTCAGTGCACGATTACCGCGTGAGGATCAACTCAGTTATAATTGGGCATGTTTCATTAAATTCCATTCGATATTTGCCCAAGTATTGCATACGATATCAATTTGGTTAACTGTCACATTGGCTGTATGGCGTTATATAGCTGTTAGTTATCCGCAAAGGAATCGGATATGGTGTGGCATGAGAACAACAATTATAACAATAGCCACGGCATATGTGGTATGTGTATTGGTTGTATCCCCATGGTTGTATTTGGTAACAGCCATTGCCAAGTTTTTAGAAACTTTGGATGGCAGTGGTAAGACGATCAAATCGGTACCATTAAGTCAATATATTGTCGACTATCAACGTGAAGAGGATGTAACATTACAAGTGATGTCCAGTACAACACCAGATTTATCATGGTCGGTGATTAGTAATGATGGCAATGCCACTAATTTATTAATTCTAACCACTGTTGTTCCTTTAATAACAACAACAACAACAACAACAACCACAACAACAACAACAACATCTGCAACATCTACATCTGCAACATTAGACAGTTCATTATTACCATTGAATGGTGGTGAACGTAATGTAACTGTCTATAAGCTATATCATAGTGCATTAGCCCTACATGATCGGCCATTGAGAAATGCCACATTTCTCATATATAGTGTACTGATCAAGTTAATACCATGTTTTGCCTTGACTGTACTATCTGTACGTCTAATCGGCGCTCTCTTGGAGGCCAAAAGAAGAAGAAAAGTATTGGCATGCCATGCGGCGAACGATATGCAACCAATTGTCAATGGCAAAGTGGCAAGTCAACCAAAAAGTTGCAAATTACTTGAAAAAGAGAAGCAAACAGATCGGACAACAAGAATGTTGCTAGCAGTTCTATTGCTTTTCCTTATCACTGAATTTCCACAAGGTATAATGGGTCTATTAAATGCTCTACTCGGTGATGGATTCTTTGTGCAATGCTATCTAAAATTAAGTAAGTAAATAACTAAGATTATAATTTATTTTAGTCATATCTTATGACTATCATTAAATCAAATGAAAAAACTATATTTTAATGTTTCTTAAAAGACATCATATATTTTCATAACAAATGAATTAATTGCTTATCTTAACTTATCATTTTAATTTACGAATTTCTTTGGTTTTGTGCCATTAAGGAATAAATTTTCATTTCATTTGATTTGATTTCCTTTTCGCATTCGTATATGTAGCTTGCTTTTCACATTCACATTTCGTGTTTGTTGTGAGCACATTTGTTCGTTCGGTTCACTTGATTATTGCATTCCCATTGTTTGGGTCGTTTTTCCTCATTTTAGGTGACCTAATGGACATCTTGGCACTTATTAATTCGAGCATCAACTTTATACTCTATTGCTCGATGAGTCGACAGTTTCGTAGCACGTTCACGCTGCTATTTCGTCCGCGTTGGTTCGACAAATGGCTGCCACTATCGCAGCATGATGGCGATGCTGGCGGCGGACATGGCAGGGGGAGTAATGGCGGTATGGGTGGCTATGGTAGACAGAGGCTGGTACATACAGATGCCGTTAGCAAGAGTATGGCCATCGATTTGGGTCTGACGACGCAAGTGACAAATGTGTAGCAGGAAAGAAGCAGGAGCAGAAGCAGTGTCAGAGGGATTGCTGCGGCTGCTGCTGCTGCTACTGCTGTTGGGGCAGTATCAACCACAGTAACAAACAATGCAACAGCAACAGCTGAACTTGAAGTTGATGGATGTGTTGGTCCTACTAACGACATCAGTATGGTTGAAATGCTGCAACAGCCAAGAGTCGACATCGACAACGTCAACGGCAATGGCAACGACAACGTCAACGACGACAACGACGAACTAGTAGGTGTTGCTGCTGGCATGCACATGAATGTAGGTGTGAGTGTGAATAAAAGACATAACAAATGCATTTGGCCGGTCAACAATTGGTTAAGAAAACTGCGAATTCGTTCAAAAACTAACAAAGATCAAAAAATTGAATTAGAGTCGCCGCAGCAGCAGCAGCAGCAACATCAACATCAACAACAACAACAACATATAGATCACAACCAATCTCAGATAGCCAGACGTGGTAGTGTTTTAGTCATGGTACTGCTCAGCAGTTCTGATGATGTTAAAGCCAAAACGGTTCTGGTCAGTGACCAGCACCAGCAGCAGAATAAAACACACAAACCCCAGCGACTTGATAATGCTGATGCAGATGATGTGGACGATGCCATTGATGCTCTTTGGCTGTGAATGGGAACAACAACAACAACATTTCCCCCCACACTTCTTCTCCTTCTTGACCCTCTTCCACCCCAAAAAAAACGAAAAAAAAGAGAAAAACCCTTCACTGTATATTTATTTTTAAAAAACAAAAACACACTTCACTAAGACCAAAGTAAAAACTACAAAATCAAAAAACAAAAAGCAAAAATAAAAAAAAAAAAACGAAAACAAAAAAACAAATTGCTTATTTCTGCTTCCAACTAAAATAAAAAACTTTTCTTTTTTTTTTTGTTTTTAGAGCCCGCACAGCAGCTGCAGTTGCTTGAGCCCCTTCGTAAACTGCGGTTGCTCTGCCTTGGTTCTTACAAAAAAAAAAAAAAAAAAAAAAACCAAAATAAATATATATGTTTATAAACACGTATACATATATATAGAAAATATTTTACTTGGAAGCAGAATAACTCATTTTGTAAATTCATTATGTATTTAAATTAATAAGTGATACTTGACCTAGTTTCCTTAATTAAGTAAGTGCTAAGCGCAAAATTCAATAAATAAGAACAGAACAACAACAACAACAAAAAGAAATACAAAATTAAATTTTTCATCATAATTAGTAAATAGTTTAACGAATGTTTTTAGTGTTTAATTAAGGCAAAAAACTTTGGATTAATAAGATTGTAAAAAAAAAAAAAAAAAAAAAAAAAAAAACAAATTGTAATTCATTTTGTCTCTGTTTTTGTTGTCTATTTTTTTTTTTTTTTTTGCTATTGAAATAAAAGATTGAGTTTTTCCATGGAGAAAATGAGAAGAAGATTTATTTATATTAATTGACTGGGTAAGTATCATACGAAATGAAAGGAATATTAATTTGAAAAGGAGTTTACTTAATAAGTCGTGTGTGCAAGGATTAAGGCAATTATATCATTTCATTAAATGTATTTCTCTTTCTTGTTTTCTATAGTATAAGCCTTTTGCCATTTATCATAAATGCGTTTCATTTGCTTTAGTATCTTATTAACATGACATTTATGGGAAATCTCTCTCTCTCTCTCTCTCTCTCTCATTAACAAATTCATTAGCTTAAACATTTTAAAGCCAACTTTTCATTGCCTCGTTCCAAGTTGTTGTTTTGTGCAAATAAGTGATTGGCACTTTACCTCTAGCATACGAAAAATGCCCGCATTTTATGTATTTGATTGTCATTTTGGAACAAATGAGGGAGGCGTATATATAATGAGAGTAAAAAAGCAAATGAGAAATGTTGATTAATTGTAATTTTAATCAAAAAGGGCCAGAAGCACGCACCAGGCCCAAACTGATGACCCAATTTGATGTTGCCTTTTGTGTTCGCTGTGTTAATGGCCATCATTTTCATAAAAGGCGAATTGTTGACATTAGAAATGATAGACAATAAGTGTGACAGGAAATAAGCGGGCTATGGATGGTATCCCGAAAGCAAAAAAATAAAAAAAAAAATAACATAAACATAAGACATACCCTGTATGTTACCTATATGCTTATGTACATATCAAATTTTGATCAGTTTCCTATACAGTTCATTTCCACAATGTGCTGTCGTTTAATATACTTTTCAAATTCTACATTAATAGGGTAAATGGAAGGTCAGGTCAATATGGAAAGAGTCAGCTCAATTGGAATTTTTAATGGTTTCCCATCCGTCAGTCCGTTTATCCATTCATTCATTCATTCAGTCAGTCAGTCAGTCAGTCAGTCAGTCAGTCAGTCAGGCTTTTTATTTTTTTTGTTAAGAGCCTCGCCTACTCAAGTGTCAAAAATGATTATAAATCTTATTTAGAAATCGCATTTAGCTTCTTCTAAAGGCTTTGGCATAATTTGCTCTTACATTAATTTGATTAAAAATTTCATTTCCATTTTAATAAATTCAAATTAGTAAATTGCCAAATTTGATTTACCTTGATCGAAGAACGTAGAAAAAGTGAAAAATTGAATTCAACTGGCAATTGTTAAATGGAAATTTCTTCAATCATTCATCGTTACACTGAATGAAAAATTGTGAAATTGATGTCGGGAAAATTTTCATAATTACAGCGAACACAAAAGCAAAATCTCAAGTTACAATAAACAAAAAAAAAAAAACAACAAATATTTCAACTTGTTTTGTTCTTTCGAAAAGAAGAAAAATTCAATGGAATATTCAATTTTAGCAACAAAAGTTACTTAATTACAATTTTATTTCTTAAGAGTTAATAAAAAAATTGCAGCAGATGAAAGGCTAATCAAACAAGAGAGAGATATCTGGTATATAATTATATATATACCTATATATATATATAGGTTAACTCCCTGTATAAGGTATTTTTTATATTACGACCTTTGTATAGCTTAATGCATCAGCAACAAGTTGAAAACAAATTGCCATATTAAGCCAATTAAATTTCAAATCAATATCTATATATCTATCTCTTTTTTCATCCTTCTCTCTCACGCTCTCTCTCTCTCTTTTTCTCTCTCTGGTTGAGCCATGATAAGTGCAAGTTAAATGCCATTGAAAATGCATGAATGACAAGATGATATACATTGCAAACACTTTGCCATAGAGTTTTATGTTTTTGTTGCCCTTTTTTTGCTTGCCTCACTATGATTTTCCCTTTTTGTGTGTATGCGCGTGTGTGTGTGTGGGTGCACATTTTATTTTTATTTTTTATTTTTTTTTTTGTTTTTTGTGGGGGTCATGCAACAAATGCAACTAAACCCAATTTGCAGCTCTTTTCGAAGTGCACTTACAGTTGCCAAGAGAGCGGAAGGAAGTGGAAGTGGAAGTGCAAGTGATGATGTTGGTTGGCCAAGGCAGACCCAAAGACTAAAGGGATGATGGCAAGTTTGGTAAAAGGCTAACGGGGTGGCATTTGGAAAGATTTTAGAAGTGCCAAACGATATAAACGAACAAAAAAAAAAAAACTAATCAAAAAGGGTTGGGAAACATGCAAAGTAAGGCTAAAATGGCTAAGCAAAACCAGCTGTGGCTACATAAACTCTTCCAACCAAAGGAACTACATAAGGACGAGCATATCCTTTTCCCCACAGACACACACACACCCTTATACACATTGACCACTGCCTAGTTTATGGCTTGGTTGCGGGCAACTGAGAATACAAAACAAACAACAAAAAAAAGAAGAAAAAGAAAATAGTGCATAAACTTTTTATGAATTTGGGTCAGTTTGTGGACATTTTAAATATCATTCGTGTTTTTTTTTTCTCTTTCCATTTTTTCTACTGCTGCTGAGTAGAAGTGGTTGTGGATGGGTTGTGTGTCATGAACTTTGTGCAAATGACTTTAAAATGTTTAGCCAAAAGTTGTAAAAGTTCTAAGAGATTTGCATAGATTATAATTAATTGTTGCTAGGCGGGCTTCTAATTTGAATTCAAAGTAATTTTCTGTCAGTAGAAAGGAAGTAGAGGGGGCGTTCTTTTTTTATTTTTACTAAAAAAAAAAAAAAAAAATGAAAGTTAAAAGCGAATTACCATGAAAGAACATGAAACTTTTTACCAAAAAAGCATAATCAAATGTTAAAGTCGTTTGTGAGGGATTTTAAAGGATTCGGAAATGGCAAAAAGTTGATCAATTTTAACTGCACATCACAATTTATTAATAATATAAGTAAAGTTATTATTAATTCTATTTTTTTTTCAACAGATTTAAATTGTATTTGCATTTGTATTTGGAATTTAATAAATGGCAATCAAAATCAGTCAGAAATATGGAATACCATATCAGTAATATCATGCTTAGGGCATGGGGATGTGGCTTAAGCGGTCAGCATTACAATCATTAGAATGTTGGCGCATAACTCAAAGGATAATTGAAGAGCTCACTAACCCATTCCAATCCATTCCTGACCAGACCAGAGTAATGAGGAGAAAATTCAGAAATTGCATTCCGTTTAACAATAATGCCAATTTAATAACTATAATCCAAGTGATATTTAATCCTATACACACACAAATATAGACACAGAAGCAGAATTCTAGTTAGTTTATACATATTTACATAAACAAAGTACATACATTTAATTAAAATGACTGGAAATTGTCAATTAACTGACCAGTTCGTCTAGAGTGAATAATTCGTAGCTAATACAAATAACTAACAAGTTAACTTGGTTAGGCAAACGAAAGACAGGAAGAAGACAAAGGAGGAGGAGAAGGGGGGGCCTGTAAAATGGCGAAAGGAAAAAGGAAGGACCATCAGTAAATCAATCTCACCTTTCTCTCAAATAACAGTAGCTTGGGTGGGTTAGAATCCCTTCTCCCCTCCCACCTCTGCCATCGCGTACATTTTACTTCCTCCTCAATTGCATTAGTGTGCGTTAATGCAACGATTATTTATTTTTTTTTTTTTTTTTTTTTTTTTTTTTTGTCTTATATCGCTCATTTTCTTTGACCGAGAGCTATTAAATGTTAAATTTTTTCTTTAGAGTGCATTTCCTTTCGCACGTGTAAACAATTACATGAAGGCAAAGTCAGTGTTTGCTGGCTAAGCGGCATTTTCATTTTCATTTTCATTTTCCTTTTTGCTTTTTTTTCCACTGTTAAACAATTGAGCAGCCAAGTGCTGTAAATATTCGTAACAATCTTGAGCATAACCGCTACTAAAGATGATAATTTGATTGAAGGAGGAATAAAATAAGCTGCGCATGCCAAAGTAGCAGCTGTCAGTGGGCATGAGGAAAAGTGGGGGTGTGGGAAAAGCTGTGGGCTGGGATGGTTTCAAAAATAGATTTTCCTCTCGCACACATTTTTTTTAATTGTTACGGTTACCTTTCATATTCCACCCCCATCACCCAATACTATGAGGAGTCAAATCAATTTGCAGAAAAATAATATTAAAATATCAAGTTCATTATAATAAGCAGCTGTTAGATAGCATTAAACAATTTAATATGCAATTGCTAGAAAATTAATTTTTTTTTTTTTCACTACTAAATTCAAGGCCAACAAAATTAAGCCAGTCGGTTATTTCGGCTGTGAAAATTTTCGGATGTTTAACAATTTCTACCCAAAAAGAAAAAAAGGGAAAAAATAAAAATGTGCGCCGCCTGTTGGCCGCCAAGCGTAAACGGAAAAAAGGCCAACACACACAAAAAAAAAAAAAAATTAAAATAAAAATTAACATAATTGCGAAGGAAATTCAAATGAAGCAGCAAGCGAAATGTATTCAGTGTGTGTGGTGGGGAAAGAGGATAAAATATAAGGAAAACGAGGGCGGGAATAAAGAGCAACTACTCAACCTCAATCTGCTCTATACATATATACATCACTTGTCGGAGTTGTGCCAACAACAGCAACAACAACAACAACAACACCATCACCATCACTCTAATTAGGTAGCAATTTGGCGAGGGTTAGCCAACAAAAATGTAAAAAGAAGAAGAGGGGATTTTTTTTTTTGCCATGCAATTGCATGTCAAAGTTTTGATTGAACTCAAGTCTTTTCCGTCTCATTTCGTTTCATTCTATCGTGTCGTGTTGTATCATGTTTTGTCCTGTTCTGTTCTGTTCTCTTCTGTTTCATCCTATAGAAATGTTCGTTCATTAACAGTCATAAGAGGATGCCCATCAATTTTTGTGTTGTCTCATCAATGCATCATTATTTATGGCCAGAGCTTTGAATATAAGCACAAGATTTATCGGCCAGATGAGCCAAGCAAACAAATAGAATGCCGAATATAGAGAAAGAGAGTGAGAGAGAGAGAGAGAGAGAGAGAGAGGGCCATGACTAACAGAAATGGCATAGGCAACGGCACGTGTAAGATGACCAACTTCAAGCTCAACTTGGTTAGCGATTACCTGTCAATTTTAGTTAAAGACTTTGATTACTGCAAATACTTGGATTTAGCTTCAGCTCAATTTGACATTTCATTTTGAAGCTTCGTCTAAATGAAATTGTCGAAATATTGTTATGCAAAAATCCAAAAATTTGACACAGAAAACTTGAAGAAAATATATGTATATATATTTAATAGATGCAACGCCTTTGAGATACCCTGTAATAAATAGCTTTATTTGTTTGTGTTTCGTTATTATTCAAATCTGCATACACAATTTAATTGATTTAAAACTGAAGAAAAGGGGAATGGTGTATTAGACATAACTTTAGCTAAACGGTCGCATGTTTATAGAGACAGAAGGCGGCACGGAAATATTTCCGGATGAAACTATAGCAAAACGGAAGTATAAACAAGCTAAAGGACAGGCAAAAAGATTGTAAGACATCGGAGAAGCAAGCGGATATATGGTTAGGTAAAACGATGGGCAAAGGAAATCAACAGAAAGGCGTAACTATGGACTAGGAAAAAGAGGAATAGGGACAGCTAGAGAGAGACAGAGAGAGAGAGAGAGAGAGAGAGAGAGAGAGCGAGCGAAACAAGTTACGAAAAAAGGGCAACATTCCCACGAGAAGAAGGACAATTTGATTCAAACATCAAGGCGGACAAACCTATAAATGGATGAAGAAAAGGATATAAACGAAGATGCAATACGTTTATTTTGTTATTTTTTTTTTCTATGGTTGCAAATTGCATGCAATTTGCAATGGCATTGATATACCCATTTTTGCCCTGCAGGGGTATATACATACATATACCTACATATGTATATATACGGGGTATTAGAAAATAAAAGGAAAACAAATCAGAGACTCGTGTATTGCATATATTTTTCTTTCATTTTTTTTTTTCTTCTGCCTTCTGATATTTGGCATGAAAACATTTTCGCAATTTTATTGACACTGGCAGGCTAAGCAATTTTATTACGTATACGAGACGCCTAAAACATATTGACAGCAATGTTTTGCCATGGCGACAGATCGACAGACAGGCAGACGAAAACAGTTTTTTTTTTTTTTTTTGTGCAACATTTGCTCTGTACGGGTGGTTGTGTTGGTATGTGTGAGTGTGTGGTTGTAGCATGCATTTCAATCTGGGGACAATTTTTCCTACATTCAATTTGCAGTGAAGGTTAAACTTTGATTTCAATTGGGGCACAATTTAATCGATGTAGTTGCAAAATGTTTCAAATCTTTTACTTACTTTTTATATTCATTTCTTATATTATATATATGTATATATATATATATATCTATTTCTCCACAAACACAAGCACACAGACACATACAAAACTTTGCAACAGATTGAATGTCAGAAACGGCAAGAAAACTTATATACACAAGAAATACAAACTTTACAAGAATTTGGATAAAACAATTGTGGCGAAAAATTTCCACACAATTTACATATATATATATATATATGTACATCTATACTACATAGAGTATATTCACCGAACAGAAACAAATGTAGTCCAAAATTTTTTCATTTGAAATTAAAAAAAAAAAGACTTTCAAGTTGCATTTAAGTAAAACTCTTAAAGAAATGCATAAAACATATTCAAATGTCTAGCACTCTCCGATATAATAATGACATATGTAGATATATATTTTAGGTATTTCCCACTAGTGACTAACATATTTAGTACTTGAACAAGTAACTAGAAGTTAGACAAACATTTTACACTTCACTTTAAACGATTTCAAACTTAACCACTTTAATTTGGCTTTAAACTGTTAACGTTTTCATGAGAAAATAAAAAATTATTTCACAATTCAAATTCTTAAATTGTTTGCAGCAATTACTTGATTTCACATTTTTTTTTGATCAATTTTTTTCCAGTGTATTTGTAGTTGGCTTTTTATCTGATTGCAAAAAAAAAAAAAAAAAAAAGACAGAAACAACGCCACAAAAAATGAGACGAGGAGTGTCAAAGCGAGAGACAGGGAGAGAGAGAGAGAGAGAGAGGGGGAGATTCGTCGGCTTTGGCTCATTTAAATGCCTGACACAACATTTATCAAATTTCTGTCATGAAAACAACAAAAACAAAAACAAAAAAAAAGAAAAAAATAACGACAACAAAATCCGCATCGCCACTGCCATTCATCCCACATACATTTTTAGCTATTCGTGCGCGCAAAAGCAAACAAAGTCAAGTCATTTGTCAACAAATGTTGATAAATGTTTTAATTATTGCCCCCAGCCCGCTCAGCTGGACGTGCGAAAGATGGGGTGGAGGGAAAGATGGCGTGGAGGTCCCCAATATTCAATTGAGGCAAATGAGTCTAAAAGTTGCCAAGGTGCTAAATCCAGTTTAAGAACAAAAAAACGAAAACGCAAAACAAAAAAAAAAATTAAATAAAAAGAAGCAAACAAGAATTGAAACCGACCTTAAGTAATTGAAAATTGAAAAAGGTTGACAATGATATAGATATAGATAAGAAGAAAACCAAAAGGATATAATTCCTTTGAAGTGGCCGCCAGTCATTAGGTAAATTAAACAATTGTTATGGCTGGTTAAAGGCATTTAGTAAGATGCCAAATCCATTTCAAAAGAGTGAAAATGAAAGCTAACACACACACACACACACACACACCCTGACACAGGCACATTGAAATTCTCATTTAGCCAGTTGAGTTGCCAAATTGAAAAATACCCTCTATGAAGAGCTTGAACTCATTTAAAGTTTGTAGCAATTTGTAGCAATTTCTTGCAAGTCCCATAAAAGTATGCTATAGTTTATTAATCAGCACTTTTTTAGTCAATAAAATGTTGCCTCGATCTTCCATTGTTCTGTTTTGTTTTACTCTTAGTATGCCCTTTAACCATACAGCATTCGAAAGACAAAAACAAAAGTAACCGTTACCATAATCAAAATGTTGAAATCTTGTTGTGTGGTCTTGAATATATCTAAATTATTTAGCATAAGACGACTAATGCGATGTAGGCAGCCTTTAGCATTAGATAAATACCCAAACAAACACACACACACACACATGTAAATACATATGAACATATACATACCCACACACATACACCCACACACACACACACATATATATATGTATGTATATATACAGAGAAGAGAAATATGCTTTAGGCAGATTTATGTTGATGCTCGACATTTGCATTTAGCCCGTGTGGAAAATTGTGAAATATTTATTTTGCTACCAAATCAAAGTCAGACAAATGTGTAAAATGCACGTGCCCCAAAGTAATTGATTGATTGTAGCCAAACATAAGGCAACAGCCGACAAGCCAAAACATACCAAAAAAAAAAAACAAAAAACAAAACAAAAAACATAAAATAAAAAAAAAAAATGAAAAAATATTATCTAAAGTATTTAAAGAGCGAATTTAATGGAAATCTTAATTCTTTTTGGATAATTCTTTTTCCTTTGCTTATATTTTAATTGCTATTCAATAGCAAGCAATATTTTCGTCTCTCTTCCTTCTTGATTTATTCCTTTCCCCTTTGCTGTCTTTGGGGGCAATACAAAAGAGACACGCAATGTGAAATATACAAGACAAAAAACACAAAAAAAAAAAAAAAAAAATAACATAAAAAATGTAAACAACTTTGGCAAAGTTCATTAAACACAACAATGTGAAGTTGTTGCTCCTCACACCATATCTCACCCACCCCCCTTCCAACCGTCTCTTATTGTAGTGCATTGCGTGTTTGTTGTCATTTTGTATGCGGCTGGTTGGCCCAGTTAAAGACGGGTGCGAAACGAACCTTAAGCAAAATAAGAACAAAAGCGGCAAAACTTTGTCTCTGTTTTTTTTTTTTTTTTGTTGGCCCAAACGTAGAAATTTCACCAGCCAATTGGCAAAAGGTGTGTGGGCGGCACATGGGGCGTGTAGGTTTCGTAAACAACCGCAAAAGAAAAATGAAAATAACAAGAAAATAAAAATATTTATTTGAATTTGCCTTTTGGAATACCC
The DNA here is from genome assembly GCA_018150375.1 of Drosophila sturtevanti. Taxonomy (NCBI): domain Eukaryota; kingdom Metazoa; phylum Arthropoda; class Insecta; order Diptera; family Drosophilidae; genus Drosophila; species Drosophila sturtevanti. The sequence continues at coordinate 5,336,620 of JAECWJ010000594.1, forward strand.
TGTGTACTATGATGATTGAATGAATTGTTCATATTATTTACATTTAGATTTCAAATATTTTTAACATTTTTTATTAATCAATTATCTTTTAGATTTTTTAACATTTTAAATTTCAATAAAATATTCGAGAAACTCTTATTTCAGATGAGTTTCTTTAACTCTTTTTTTACCTTTTCCTCCAAGAATATTCTATTAAAAATTGAGTCGAATATTTGGATTGCAATCATTATAATTACCCAATTATGATTATTTGAGAAAGTAAGTTAGTTGTTCAGTATTTGAAAGAGTATCCCATGTTCTACTAGAATATGTGCGAATTTTGACATTACCATCTTTTGTTTCAAGTTTTGTTTTACAATTTGCCAAACTCATTAAAAAATCGTTGTTACTGAATGTTGTCACCCCTCTCCCACAATACACACACACACACACATACCACACCTGTTTTTATCAAACCGTTTCGAGCAATTTATGTTGTTGTCGGTTGTGTATTTGTGTGTGTGCGTGCCCAGTTAACTGAGTTGTTGCTCCATTTTTGTACGACATTTTTGCGGCAGCGTCGACGCCGCTGGCGGCTTTTTTGCAATTGTTTATCTCCTTGAACCAGTTTTGCCTTTTAAAAAGCCATAGGGACGCCGCGACCCAGTTGTGTCAAATAGTTACTTCTGTGTTTCTCCGCTTTTCCATTTTTGATGCACGCAATTTAAAGTCAGTCCAAAAAAAAAAAAAAAGCACAAACAATTGTAATGCAACTCCTTAACAACAAGAGTAATCAAAGTTATTTAAAAGTAAAACAATTGATACCTTTCGATTAAAAAAGGATTACATACATAAGGGAGCACAATGGGTGAAGGATCTGATTTGCTATAAAGTGTCTATTATTTAAAATACTTAAACAAATGGCGAATACATTTGGTTTACTGATCAAATTTACATGTTTAAACTATTTTTTTTTTTTTTTTTTGTGTAATAAAAAGTGAATAAACTTGTTGGATTGGAGATGGGGGGGGTTGGGAAATGTGTTTGGTGAACAACTTTCAGAGTGTCAAATAAACCAAGAGGAAATACAGAGACCCATGCCGCATACATTTTTGGATGGCAACCCAACAACCCTTCCCCCGCATTCCATTAAACAGTCTACAAACAGTTCCATATATTAACATATAAATGAAGAGAACAACAGTTGTTGCTGTTAAGGCAGCAGCAGCAACATGAACAACAGCAGCAACATGAACAGTAGCAGCAGTAGCAGACAGAGGAAAACCAAGGACATATCCAATCAACAACAAACAACTGACATTTTAATAAAATTAGCTATTTTTCTTTTACCCCATCTTGCTTCTCTTTTGCTCTCTCTCCCTCTCTCTCACTCTCTCTCTCTCTCTCTCTCTCTATCTCTCCACTGTTGTAGCTTTAAGGCTTATTGTTTTAGATGGCTGTCATAAGATTTGATGTTGAAAATAAAGAGAGAGAAAAAAAATTGTTTATAAACCAGGTAAAGCTTACAACCTGACCAAATAATGTCATCATGTGGTAGGTGGTAGTGGTAATATTTTTATGGTTCATTTTTCATATCACATACATATAACTAAAATTCAGTTTCAGTTTTCAGTTGACATTTTATACATTTTGTCTCCATTTTTCTCGCTCTCTTTCTCTTCCAACATACATATATCAATGGAAAGCATTTAATTTTATTTATGTGACATCAGGTGCCAAGCAAAGCCTGAACAATGACAAGGTAAAAGCGAAAAAATAGATGAGAATAATATAGACACATACACAGATACATATAGAGAGTGCGAGCGAGAGAGGGAGAGATGGGGGTCGGAGAGAATTTAAAGTAAGAGAAATGATGGCATGTTTCTATGACGACATAGTTGATGATGACTGAAAACTTTTGCCACAAACTGTAATAGTCTGACGACAAGTTGCAACAAGCAACAACAAAAAAAAAATGAAGCAAACTTGACTGCTAATTTGTCAAAGTTGCATCAAGTATTCACACATTTGAGCACAGATTTTGGTCACACACAAACATATGTACATACATATTAAGATATGTATATATATGCAAATTATGATTATGAAAAACTGTTCCCTTCGAGACTCCAAGATTCCATTTCAAGGCAAATAAATTCCGAATATTTTTGCAATATGCCGCAGCAAAATAAATTATGCCACAGATGAATGATGCTTAAAAATTCAAATCGCAATCGTAAAAATATTTATATTATATATATTATATATACAAAAATATATACATATATAGAATATATAAGATATATTATATACAATATAAATAAATGCTTAATCGGCAAATCAAAACGAGAAAGAAAAAGAGATACAATTCTCTTGGGGTATGAGACAAAACAAGAAAATGAGAAAATCTTTTAATAAAATAAAACAAATGCCCTTATCAACAGGAAAAGCAAAAAAGAAATTCCCAAATTATACAGTATTTGTTTATTTGTAATTCTAATAGAATTTCTTAAATAATCGCAATAGATGATATATTTTTTTTTTAAATTGAAAGAACCAATTTATTGAAAACTTTTCATCTCTTTTAAAGTTGGAATTAATTTCTTGTTAAAAATATTAAATATGTTTAATCATTTAATTATATTTCATTTAATTTATTTTTACTTTGGTTCAAAATCATGCATACCCCTTAGAAAATGTAATAAATAGAGAGTGGATATTCGTTCGCGGAATATTGCATAAGCAGCTCATAACCGCAACCACAACAAAAACACTTGGGAAATAAATTTGTGTGTGTATGTGTGTGTGTGTGTGTTTATATACATTTAGTTGGGGGAGGAAGAGGGAGGGGAAAGAGGAAGAAGGACTACTCCCCCTTTGGCATGTCATAAGCAGCAGGCATCATCACACATCAGGCATTTCATACGGCCACACCCACTTTCATTTCCATTTCCAGCTACCAAATAACCCCCCCTACCACCCCCCACCCTATATATTTCAACCAAGTCATGTGAGCAACAAAATGTGAATGTTTATATGCGAATCGGGGTCTTCTTCTTCTTTTTCTTCTTCTTCTTCTTGTTATTTGTCTGGGTGAAAGTAAATCGGTTAAAATCGCAGTAAAGCGAACCAAAAAAGCACTAAGAGAATAAAAACATGCGAGTGTGTAAATATTATTTTTAAATTGACAGCAATTGAATGAGCAATAATGTAATAGGGGGTAAATGGCGATAAGAATATAGGAAATAGATATGAAGGAAACTCCACAGGGCTTGAAAATGAAAAACAAACAAACGAGAAACAACAAGAAGAAAAAACAAACAAACAAAAAAAAAAAGAAGATAGGAAATGTCTTGTATAAAAATATACATATATATATATATATATGTATATATTCTTGTGTACGTTTAGGATCAGAAGAGCTTTCAAGTGTTTAGAATTTAAATGTGCAACAAACAGAGTTAGTTAATAATCCACAAGAAGAAAAAACAACAACAAAAAAAGAAATCAACTCTTTAAATAGACAAAATTGGAAAAGGTTATCGATATTTTCAATCTCCGATTTGAAATGTAATTGCTAATATTAGAAGAGAGACATAGAGAGAGAATGACAGAGAGAGAGAGAGAGAGACAGAGAATGACAGTGAATTTCTTTGACTTTGACCCCAATGGATGTCTTGTTTAGTCATACTGAAAAGCAATTTAAAGGACATATTAGACTTAGTCAAATCTATAGGTAAATATCTTTTCTGATCTGACAATATTAATATAAAACTTATAAACTTAACTAGATGAAATAAACTGAACAATTAACAAACTCAAACAGATATTTACGTTTTCCAGTGCAGGGTATCAAGTTAGTTCACTTGGTGTAATAATTTGTGGACTTGTTTTTTTTTCACCCGTTTTGATGCTTCTTATTAAGCAGGGTCCGTGCTGTGCTATAATTTTTTGTTTTTTTTTTTTGTTTCTTCGTCTTGGCCTTATTTAATTAAATTAAAAATCCTGTCTGATACTTGCCAGATGTCATTTTCTTTTTTAGGAATGGCACTTGTCAGGCTATTAGTTTTAACGCACCATTACTTGAAAGGGTCGACGACTACTTTTTAAACAGAAACAACCAAAAAACAACAGAAAAGAAAAACGAAACGAAATTTATATATATGCATATATATATATATATGTATACGTATGTTAATTAAATAGAGATTTATTCTTTTAAATTTAAAGCGTTCCTTTTGCTTTGCTATTTGAGAAGCGGCAGTCAAATTATGAATGTTGATTTAATTGCACAATTAGCCCACTTAAGCTAATCAAATTTCAGGACTAATCATGTGTATTAAGCCATAGACAATTCATGGTATTCGATTGCGGCTTTGACTTGACAATTTCTTTGTTTGTATGTGTGTGTGTGTGTGTGCGTGTGTGTGTGTGTGTGGTTAAAGCGGCTTAAGTGATTACCACCTTACAGTCGTGGCTAGAATAATAGCTACATAATATCGCAGTTACCTAAGAAATTGTTCCATCTACTTACTTCAGTGGTCTACTTAAGTATGGATTAATCAGTGCTAATGGCTTATGCTTGGCATATTTAATACAAAACGACAGCAACAACTAACAATTTATTCATATATATATATATATATATATATCTGTGTATATATTAATTGCAAAAATGTTAAGAAAAGAATTCCATAACCAGCAAATATACAATGAATGACGGAACAAAAGGAAAACGAGCAATGGCCTTAGCAACATCAGAACAGAAAAGGCAACACCAACTTTTATTCATACGCAATATGCGTTGATCATTAATATTCATGCCTATATAATACGCACACACACACCTAACTATACAAACAGAACAGATATACATATATATATATATGTATGTATGTACATATATGCCCATGCATAGCATTGAGGCGGAAAATTACAATGGAAAAATTGTATGTCAAGAACTTTTCCCCGTATCCCTATATTGTTCTCTTTTATGTGTGTGTATGTTTGAGTGTGAGTATGAGTGTGTGTGTAAGCCGTGAACTCAAAGTAAATACAAACACAAAATGACTCCAAAAAAGGCAAAAAAAAAAACGAAGAGACAAAAAAGAGAATAACAATTGAATTTGCTTTTTTTCCTTATGACAAAAACATTAGCTAAAAATTTTTAGGGCTCACGTCTCATCGGTTCAGCGAACTCTGCCGAACTGATTTATATCCTCATCTTATTCAATCGATAATGAATTTGTGTATGTGCCTGCCTGCAACAAATTGTAGCTTTAATTGAAAATCGAATGAAAATAATAATTTAATATATCAAAGCAGGCCATGACTTTCCATTATCCTATATAAAAGAGACAAGCAAAAGTTACATCATCGCAGTTGGGCTGAATGCCTCGAGCTGGCAACAAATCGTTTTCTTTTTATTTTATAATTATTTCAGATTTCATCCATATTTATTTCTTTTTCTATTTGCAATCACGAGTTATAAGATGCTACACAATATGTATGGTAATATCTTTTACCTCAGATAAAGCTGCTAGTTGTCCATTTCTTATATTCAATTGATCTATCAAATTGGTAAGTTTTGGGTTTTATAATTTTTCTAATATTTTTGTCCACCCATCCTAATTTTGGGAAAAATGTCAATTAAAGATTTCTTTAATTCCAATTCTAATTTTTGTGTATATAACTGGAAATCTCTGGCGAACATATCAAATGAGCTAGTTTCTGACTTTTGCATATATCATTCCTATATAATAATCAATGAATTCTTTTATATTCAAGAAGGTTGTCAAGCAAAATTACGATATTTTCCATGCGATTAACTTATTATATCTTCTGTTGAAATAATAATGCTATTTTGTATATAGCCCTGTTTATTATTTATTATTATTATTGAAGCTTATTCGAATTAGTAAATTGTTCTTATTTATGTGTGAGTTTTCCATTATTTTCACAAACTCAAACTGATTGGCATATATATATATATGTATATATTCATTGATTGGCCAGTAGTTGTAGACGTACATCTATTTCAGAACTTTTGTTGCTCTCTCGGAAATGGCTTTAAGCTATTTTAGAAATGATTTTCCCCCAAAAAATGAAGTAACAAAGTATATGGGGAAAACTATGTAATAAGCGAAAATTCTAGAAATTTTCTATTGGTATTTGGTTTCAAGAATGCACGTGTACTTGAAAATTTATGGGGAAATTGATTTTCAGGCAAGAGCAGCAGTAGCAGCAGCAGCAGCAGCACATACCACTTCACATTGCCTTCGCTGAAATTGAACATAATTTAAATTTAATTATTAAAGCGGACTGCGAATCAATTTTACATTTCTCCAGGTTATGCCCATCAGTCGAATCTCAACACCCCCTTACCCTTTTCAATGGTCATAATAATCCGATTGCGAGCTGCTGCTGCTGCTGTGCAGATTATGCAAATGTTATTCCCTTACCCAGTTGACCAACATTAATTACAGGTTGCGCACATGGTCATAAATTCACATTGATTTTACATGTTTCTGCCTTATTATTTTAAGAATTTATTTAAAAATGTATAAAATAGAAAAGTGGATAAACACCCAAACACATATATGCAAACATATTGTTTGAGTTGAAACGATATATTCCATTCAGTATGGATTTTATTTTTGTATATTTCCAACACCACACTCTCCCTCTCCCTTTCCCTCCCCCTCCCCCTCTCACTCTCTTTTTATATATATACCTACAATATTTTTGCATTTTAAATTGTCTAGCCTTGGCAACGCAATCAGTTTTCAGTATTTCAACTTGGTCAAAACCAAATGCTTTTCCGTTTCTTCATAATTCCCAGCAGGTTCGACAAAAAAAAAAAATGAATATATGGACAAAAAAAAAAAAAAAAAATGAAAGAAAATATGTTTCGTTTGCTGTGCAATGAAAAATTTCCATCTATGGCAAAAGTTTTTCCAAATGCCCAACGGTTCTCAATTTTACAACACGCGTGTTTCAAACTCGGTGGTTACTTTTCCAAAGGTGGCAGATAAGGGGTGGTGTAGTATATGCCTAGGTATATATATACCGTATATGTATGTGTGTGTGTGTGTATTCCACACATGTTGCATAGTTGCGTGAAAATTGTTGCAAAATAGTCATGCAATACTTGAACATAGATAACTAGAGGCGGCATTCGGTTCGTTCAGGTCTTCGAATGAATTTGGTCACATGCGGAAGAATGATTTAAAATCAGCAAACTGCTGCTATGCTATTCTAACACAGAGGGTAGATGTGATAGTTGGCCAATAGCTTACATAAGAGAAGATAGAACGTATATACTTAATAATATTCATATTAATTTAACAATAAATAATATGGACTTGAGATAATAGAACTGAATAGAAATGCCAACTCTGAACTATATTTAATCTGAAAAGTCGCAAAACGAATTGAATTTTAACTTTAATCGTTTTAATGGTAGCTACTTTATACTATATAGTTAATTCCACAGTATATAGAGTATATTCAAATTGTTCATCCGATGGATCTTAATAGGTAATGATAAGTATCGAAGCATTTACTGATTGTTAATACTCACACGCACACACACAAACACACATTATGTGTTTATATGTATATAGACCTACTCATTTGCATTTTATGTTCTTATGCCGCCATGTAGTCGGTTCAGTTTAAAGGCACCCCCAAAGTATGCAACACAATTTGCCATACTTTTCCGTTTTCCATTTTCTCGCTCTTCTTCTTTAATGCTTTTGTTTTTTTTTGAACATTTTCGTGGCTTATAGAAAAAAAGCGTCAACAATTTAACAATTTTTAAGCTGAGCCGCAGAGGTTTCAGCTTTAAACCAAAGAAAAACAAGATGGAAATTTCCAGGCAATTGCATTATTAATAAAAAACAAAAAAAAAAAAAAACCAAATACAGACAACCAAAACCAACAACAACAAAATAAAATCAATATGGTTAACAGTTTTCAAGTAGACAAGGAAGCACAATGTTTTTCCTGCTTTTGTTAGTGAATGAAAATTTAATGAAGATTGTAAGCTTTTTAGCCATCAGTTGAGGCAACTCTCTTACTGTAGGCATGAAGATGAAGGATAGTAGATGTGGATGATGGAGGAGAACAAGATGGGGGGGGAGATAGGAAGGTGCCAAAGCAATCAGCAAACAATCAAGCAAAAGCTAAGCTAAAAACTGCTAACAAAATGTATTTACATTGAATTTCTTTTGGTTATTTCTCCATTTGATACCCTAAACAACATGCACAATTTAAGGTTATATTAGCTCACTGAATAATAAAATATATATTATTTCTTTAACTGAACATCTTACATATTTTATTCAATTATAGGGTAAAGAAAAACCAAATGATTTGCTTTGTTCATTTGATGTCAAAAGATTTGTTTTCCTTTTTTTCTTACAGCCAATCAACTAGACACAACTGGCAACAAACAAACAACAAAATGCTTAAAACCAAAAAGGCTATAGACCATGACAAAAATTTATGAATATAAGTATGTATATATATATCTTTTGCCTAATAGAAAATATCTATTTCTAATGGTTTTCGAGAAAAAGGATTTCCTTATGGATATGATGATGAGGCTAGAAAGTTGTTTTGTTTTTAAGTCTCAAGTAGCTCTCTCTCTCTCTCTCTCTCTCTCCCGAAGCAATGATGAATTGATGTTTATTTTTACTGTTGTTGTGCATTTTATTGCTAAAACTTTTGCTCTTTTGCCGTTTTTCCCTCTTTTATTAATCATAATTTCCACTTGTTTAGTTTCGGTTTTATGACGACCATGAACTTGGCAATACCAATGGATTGCCTCACAGTGTTTCAATGTCTGTGTGTGTGTGTATGTGTGTGTGTATGTGTTTATTAAAAGTAAATGAAAGAACAGCAAAGCCATAAAACTTGCTATGAGATAATTGAGTTTTGGGTTTTCCCTCAACCACTACCACATAGTGTATATATACATTTATATAGAAATATATATGTATATATACAACATTTTATTCATTTCAATTTAACCAGCTGACAATGACAGCTGAGTGGGTTGAAGAGATATAGAAGAAAGGGGTTAGAATGATGTTGAAGAATTTATCAGAAATTCAGACTCTTTCAAGTCGGTTTTCTAGCTCATCACTTTGACATTTCCCCCCACGCTCCTCTTTATCCATTAACTCCTACTCCTCAGTTGCCTTCGTTTTTCCTTTTTTTTTTTTTGCACTCTATTTTACCTTTTTCTCCCCTGGGTCTCTCTCTCTCTCTCTCTCTCTCTGATTTTATACAATTCAAATGGAAATCCCTTTTCTTTATCTTCATTACAAGTGTAATGCGCTTTACATTCGAATTTCGATTCCCCTTCCTGTCCTTGCGACGAACTGATTGCTCTTTGTGTTCGCTCTTTGACTTGGAATTTGTTGGATTTCTTGAATTTATGGCACATCTTAATGGTGGTAATGGACTGAGAGGCTTGGCCGTCCACAGGCAACAGATTTTCGTGAAGCTATTAAGCGATTTATGATCTTTTATATGGGGCAATTATTAAACCAAACTATTTAAAGTCAATCAATAATGTTTCATTTTTGATTTTCAATTATTTAACATATATAGAGAAGGCAAGACAAAGTTTGGAGACTAATAAAAAAAAAAAACAAAAAATTAAAGTCGTTAAACTTAACTGATTTATTTATTAATTTGTAAGGTAAAATTATTGTAAAATTATTATTCCCTTTTTTGATCTCTCGATATATTGATTATGCCTTTGCTCTACTTATTTATGTACTATATACCATATTGAGCTATAATAAGTTTCAAGACAATGAATACAAATATCAAGTGAATCCATTAAGCTGAATAAAAGAGTATATGGATATACAATTGAATAGAAAAGTAGATGGTTTTAGTTCTATCTACTGCTTTGACTTTTTTATGCCTTTATTGAAAATCGATTAACTATTTCGGTTATATTATTGAATACAAAATAAGGCAAAACCAAAAAAAAGCGTCAACTGCTGACTAAAAGGATTGACAACATGACTACAATTAACCATGAAAAGCCTTTAATGAACTTCTTAAGTGGGTGGGTGCGGTGCTTAAACATTTAATTTTATATCATCAACTACTTTATACGAGGTTTTCATTTGCTTCCTATTCAATATTTGTAGTTAATACAATTAAGTTTATTTTATATATACACGAGCATATTTATATATATATATATATGCCAATTTAGGTGAGATGAGGCATATGTTTTTATATGTATATTTCGTCTGGTCAAATGAGCTTTTCATTTGGCTTAAAGTATTTATAATTAAAGACTTTTACATTCATTGACCTTTAGCAACATATCCACCATCCAAATACACACGTACACACACACACACATGCATACGAGATCATTATGCAAATTGCTGGCCAATAAATGCAACTAATACAATATTTCAGTCTGCTGGCTCATTTCTAAGCAATTTCAAATGCTTGGTTGAAATCTAACTAATGTTATTTATAGTAAATTGCTTGAATTTCTCTCTAGCATTCATCCAATCCTTAGCATTCATCTCTTCTTCTTTTCCCCCTCTCCCCACTCTCTTTCTCTTGCTATTTATCTCTGCTGCATTCAAAGCGTACAACTATATATATATATATATATAAGTATGTCTTGCTCTTTGTGTGGAAATTAGCATAATTAGCACAGCTGGCAGCATGTAAGAGGATATTTTACTTGATTTTGTTGCTCCAGCAGAGTCTAATTAGTCAAATTTATATTAAATGAAACCAGTTGGATCTCATATACAATATATTTAGTTGTTAGAATATACCAAGTATATAAGTATGTAGTTATAAACATATCTTACATATATGCAGTTATTATGATAAATTTTTTCAATAGTTGAAAGATTTAAAGAGTTTATATAAAAGTTCTTCTATGTATATCTGTACAAACTCAAAGATCAAAAAGTTATAATCGCTTTGATGATTTTAGTTGGAATTTATTTATTTTTTCTTTTTTTTCTTTGTTTTCGTTTATATCTCAAATAAGGGTATCTGTTTTTTTCTATTCAAATGTGAAATTACTTTTAATAACAGAACGATAGGAGAATAGAGAAGAAATATAGAGAGATAGAAATATATTTTTATTAAATTTCATAAACATAAAAAAAAAGCTTAATCCTTGTTTATGAATTGATTATTATTTTTTTTTTTTTTTTTGGATGAGTTTTGATTTTCCTAAGAGCAGCAAAACTTCGGTGCGATATTAAGTAATCCATAGATAGGTCCGGCCGGCCTCTGGTTTGTGTGCTTCCCAAAAGGAATTTAATTTGGGGTTTTGGTCGACTTACACACACACACGCACACACAGACACACCCACCCACGTATATACAATTTTAAGCACACACACACTCATACATACATAGATGCTGGTCACCTTTTGGCATTTCTTTATGATGACAGTTTTATGTTCATTAATTTTAAGCATTATTACAATATTTGGTTTGGTCTGCTTTTCATTGTTAATAAGCTTGGTTAAAGCCACTAAATCTGCATATCATCCAACTGACAGAAGCCTGTCGTCTAACATTTTCATTTTCGTATTCATTTCAAATATGGCGAATCATTTTTGAGCCTCAAAAAAAAAAAAAAAAAAAAAGGATATAAGACCAAAACAAAAAAAAAAAAAAAAAAAGGCAAAAGCAGAAATGATGTTTTAATGCAAATGGTTCTCTTTTTGGGTTTTGCTTTGCTTTTGGCTTGGCTTATTGTTAATGACCAAAAGATAAATGGCCTTAGCTTCAATTTGGTTGGGACATTTGCATTTTAAGTTCAATGGTGCACATGATTAGCCCTTTACAAAGAGTGTATGAAAGAGAGAGAGAGAGAGAGTGTTAGAGTAAGATAGATACAGTTAGAATAACATGATAGAAAGAAGCTTTGCTTTGTCAGCATTTGCATATTTGTGCTAAAGTCTTTGAACTGCAGCAACTGGAAATAGAATTTGAACCGGAGTTTATTAAACCATATTGAAATTGTCTCCTCCATATATTTATCTCCATCTATCTATCTATCTATCTCATTCTTATTTTCTTTGAAACTGTCTTTCGATTTGAAATATGTATGAAAAATCCAACAGCTTTTCCGTTTTAGCTTTAGCTTCAACTACTTTAAATCAATATGCAGGATTTTACACAATGCCAACATTTTGAAGATTTGTTGCCATCTCCTGCGGTTGTATTCAATGGGTAAAAGAGGGTAAGGGGTTGACAAGGGCATGAATGTTAAAAGGGTTCTGTGGGATACATGTGTGCGTGTGCGTGTGCGTGTGTGTGTGTGTGTGTGTTTACACTCTCGCCTGACTGAGCACAACATGCTAATGCAACGCACACACACACACACACACACACACACAGATACAGATGAACTTATACATTAGCCTTTCGGCTAGTGACCTGAAACAAAAGCTTTAAAATTTTTGTTTCTTATTGTGCCGAAAAAAAAAAACAATTTTCCCATTTCCATTGAATATTTCCGCAATTTTTATTGACAAATGAGTTTTTTTTCCCCCTTTTCGTGAATTTTGTGATATATTTGTTATATGTATTTGTAAATGTAAAGCACTTCCAATGCTTTAGTTAAATAATGCTTATCAAAGGCTAAAGGAATCATTACATATTTAACAATCATAAAAGTTTTTGGCTATTGAAATTGATGCACAGAAGGAGAGAGATACATATATCTATCTATATATATTCATATATACACACTTGAAAAGATTTAATTGAAGCCCTTATTTTCTTGCCTTTTATATGAATTTTTCGGCCTAAAACTTTGTCATTTTGTATAATAAATTTGTTTAATTGTTGCCATTTAAATGCCTTGACAATTAAGCAAAACTTATGGCCATTGATCTAATTAAGATTAAGCAAACGAAGTGATCTAATCACCTTGGTATGTGTTCCACAAATTTTCCTTCTTTTTTTTTTTTTTGTTGTTGTTAATTTTTTATTTTGGCCAACTTTTTACCTTTAGGCAGGCAACAGCAGTAGCAGCATACTGACTGAAACTTTGAAATCACTTAATGGTCTTTGAAAAAGTTTATCACCGCCCACCCACACACACACATACACAGATATACACACACACACACCACACACCCAATTCCGCCCACATCTTACCCCCTCTCAACGATCATTCTGTGGCCACAGGCTTGTTTAGCTTTTAGATTTTATTAAGGTTTGTTTGACAAACTTTTATGCCTCAAAGTAATTAGTTTGAAGTTCCCTTTTTTTGATAGAGCATTGATGGCATATTAAAGCATTTGAAGGGAGCAACCACTTCCCCAGACACCCACCCCTCTTTATCGATGTCGTTTCACTTTATCGTATTTTTGTTTTGCAGGGATTTAAAAAAATAAAATTTCTTTTTTTTATCTAGTTGAATGGCATTTTGTTTCAGGTTGGCATGACGATGCATAAATGGCTGTTCCTCTGTGTGTGTGCGTGACATTCACTAAAGCTTCTCTGCTTCCGTTGGGCTAACAAATGCCAACAGCAACGGGAAGAGTTGCAACTGCTATATTGACAATAGCTGCAGCAACCCACAGCAATCATCATCATCACCCCCACCAACCACCAGCACTTCAGCCAGATTGTTCTACTAGAGTCCGTGTTATGGACGCGTAAATGCATAGACTTGCCGGTTTTCCAATATATCCACCAAACACTGACAGGTCAGTGCATTTGTCAAAAAGCTGTAAAAGGCTTTACGAGAGACCCGTTCTCATGTTGGGGCTTATGGCGATTGGAAATGGGATGTGTGTGTTAAGTGGAGAGATGTGGTTGGGGCTGGAGCTGGGGCGTGGGTGTTGGTCTAAAAAGAATTGCGTGATTTGTGTATAATACCCAAAACAAAACTTGAACCAAATTGGTGGGGACCACAACACACACACACACACCTATACATGGACACGTTCTTAATTATGAAAATGTTTTAGTGTCGATGATTTTCAAAGTTTGAAAATGGGGGAAACAGGTGATAAAGTGCCTAGATAAATTACCACTAAGCCACATTACCACCACATATGTATGTAATAATATATGTATATATATATATAGGATATATAGAGATACGATACTAATTCAAATCTTGCTCATATCATGTCTAACATATCCCCCATAGCTAGTTAATAATTCGAAACATTAAGATTTGCAGCAATCAAGGAAATTTAATTAATTATATATCCATGGATTTTAGATATAAATAGTTGATCTTATTACTAATCCAATTATGTGAAAAATAGATGGCCAATATTCTTTTACTTTGCAAAATTAATCTACAGATACATATATACATATATAGAGGTGCATCAAAATCGCGCTGTGCGCCAAATTACAAACTGTCCATGGTATGTGAGTGGCTCCACACTAGATCGAGATCTCAACCTGCATACAGTGGAGGAGCAGATCGGTAGACACACTAGTACATAGTAGTAGAAGGGGCTTCGCCAAAAACATAGGCTAACCAACACCAACACCATAAATATTGATAATCCTCTGCCATATATCAAAGAGGTTTGGTTCCTTTTGTAAATTGGATGCGCTTAAATATATATATAAAAAAAAAACATATATAGATATACGACAAAGAAATTATTGTAATTTAGCTTGACAATCTGAATCTAAAAGATTTCCTATTGATTGAAAATAAATAAAGAGTATAGAGAATTCATTGATTGACCTTTTAGCAGCATTAGAAAGTATTAACAAAGGAATCAAGGCAAAATAGATATATTTAACTGGCAGCTTTATCTGAGGTAAAGGATATTGTCCATATTGTGTAGCAACTATAGAAAAAGAAATAAATATGAAGGAAACCTGAAATAATTATAAAATAAGAAGAAGAATGATTTGTTGCAATCTCGAGGCAAGATAATAGAAAATCACATCCTGCTTGATGGAATAACATAAAGCAGTCGATGTTAGTTAGATGTGTGTGAGGGCAGTTTTAAGCAATCTGTCTTAGCAAATTAGTATGTAAAGTTTTAAAGTTAATACACTTCTTCAAGTCAATGGGAGAATTAAGGTAAATTCGAATAAACTAAAATACCCTTCACATTGTGCAAAACTCTTCAAGTCGGTGGACATTTTAGGTATATTTGCATTCACATTGTCAAGTTGTTATATTATTAATCAAAAACATCCATTACCGATAGGGCAATTGAAAAGGCAGTGACAAAACTTCCTGTCATCTTGTTGAGACGACGACAACGACAACGACAACGACATCAAGAGACAATCGCCCACATATATAGTATATGTATATGTATAGATGAATATATGGGATATAAGCCAACTTGTTGGCACTCAGTCACGATGCGGCAGCAGCGGCAGCTGCCTGTGTCATAAATAAGATGAATAAAATACATAAAACACAATGACAATGGTAATGTTAGCTACGAGAGTTGGCTTCCTTTCATTGTTTGTATTGGAGTAACATTAAATATTAACAATCCACTGAGAAAGAAGCTAAAAGAACAGAACACGTTGAAAACAATGCACGGGAAGGGATGGATGAATGTGCTGGATGTAGTAGTGGGAGAACAAATACAGCAAAAGAAAAAAAAGGAAGAAAGAGAAAAAGAAAAAAAAACACATTGAGGCGACACTGTTATTACGGCCCATAATCGAATCAGGCACATCACTCAGCAACAGTCAAGGCAATGTTATGACTTCTCAATTATCCACCAACATGTTCACACACACACACACACATACACACGCACACCCACTCTATTATATATATATATATATATACACACGCACACTCACGCAATCACTGATATATAGAGAGTAAGAGAGATAGAGACATCATTAATAAGTTAACAAGACGACGAAATTAATACATTTTCTCGCACTCTCTGTAGAAAGGGTATAATCAAATTAATAAGCTGTTTGCTACTCATAAAATAGATATCCGGCACATCCCCCCAAAAGTATACTACACACGCTCAATCACCTCATCAAAGAGCATCGCAATTGCTTAATTAGACAAATTCAACTATTCATAATATTTATGAAATTAATTTAATTCTAGTTTTCCGCTTCACATGAGAATCAAAAACTTCAAATTTGTACAGTTAGTTAAGGTTATTCAATGAAAGGGCACACAATAATTCGATGTGTTAAATGCGGTCGACTATCGAAATATTCATTCTTATATTCAGTTATGCCAGAGTTAGATAACAGTAAGAAGAAAATAATAAAAAAAAAGCGTGTGAAAGCGCAAGAAGTCCTTAGGTATCCTTAGATATGTATGCATGTTTTGTATACATATATGTATGTATGTATGTATGTCAATTTGTCGGTTATGTTATGTGCCTTAATGCCAAATTAAAATGTTTACGTGACTTCATTACATATTTGCCAAGGCAGCTTCTTCTCCTCCTCTCTCTCTCTCTCTCTCTCTCTCTCTCTCTCTCGTGCTCTCTCAATTTCTCTTTTTACACAATGCTTCACCAATTTCCTTTCCTCCAGTTTCTGATTCTTCTTTTTTCTCTGTCATCGTCATTTCCAAGTAGCCTCCTTCAGTTCAGTTAAGGTTTACTAAAGGTTTATTTGTTTGGTTTTATGTTTTTTTTTTCTCTTTCACTTACTCTCTCTCTCTCTCTCTCTGTCTTTGCTACTGCCTCTCGTTTATGTGCAGAATTTGCCGCTTGACTTGACTTGTTGCCCTATGACTTGGATAACAGCTTTGTTATAATTGAATTGCATCGAAATCAAAGTTAAATGGCATCTATTGCGAGTCTAGCCACGATGCAATGTGCCACCTGCTGTTAGGCAATCACTCGAATGCAGAAGCCACCACCAAACGACCATAAAGTCATCATCATCATCATCATCATTATATCGAGCATAATCAAGTTAATTTACTATATACGATAATTGCCAACTACAAGAAGAAAGATTCTATCCATACCATCCATCGTTTTTCCCCATTCTGGCCAATGAAATTTCATAAATTTCCATTAAATATAAAATTTCCATATTAGAGTGGCTGAAAGGTTGAGAAAAAGAAAAGATACATGAGGGGGAAAGAGAGAGAGAGAGAGAGAAAGAGAGTGTGTGTGTGTATTTGTGAGAGGTGGCTATGGGTGGGGGAGGAGAATATGCAGCAGGTGGTAAAAGAAAAGTGGATAGTTCATTTGGCAAGCATTTAAGAGCAATTACATTTCTGGTTTATCGTTAGCTGAAACGTTTGACTGCATAAATTAAAATCAAAACTCAAATCCAACCTCAAAATATTATATACAACTCGCTTGTCTCTCTCTTTCGCTCTCTCTCTCTCTCTCTCTCTCTCGCACACACGCTTGCTTCTCATTTTCTGATTGCGCGCGTGTGTGTGCATGTGTTAGACACATGAGCAAACATTAATCATACGCCGTGTTATGCATATGACAGAAACAACAAAAGGTATTTATTTTCATCGTATACTATTTGGATAATTTATATGTCTGCATACATACATATACATATACACCAAAGAATAATAATCATACACTTCAAAGATCATTGTAAATTATTTCCTTAAAATCGAAATCAAAAGTTTTATTCATACATATGTATATGTGTGTGTATATACATACATATATACATATGTATATTTGTATATGTTTTTGATAAGGCACCGCATAACGGGGCTTGTCATACTTTTTCACCAATTTCTTTTGTATATATTTCCTTTTTTTCATCTTTTTTCTTTTGTTTTTTTTTTTGTCGGTGACTTTGTTGACTTGTGGCCACCAAACACGCACATTAGTACTTAATAATCGAGAAGGGACGTGAGTTGCTTATGCATTAAATTGTATCAAATATTTAAAAGCAACCCAACAAGCACGACCACTGCGCAATAACAACAACAACAACAACAACAACAGCAATTTTTGCAACTGACTTTTACTTTTGATAAAAGCAAAAAATATTGTGTTAAAATGTTGCGCACTTCATAAAAAAGAAAAGAAAAAAATAAACCAAAATCCGGATGAAGAGATATTATAACCTTAGGTCATGCTTTTGGTTTAATACCCTTTTTGAAAAGTTATCATATGGAAATAATTATTTATTACAATTAATATAAAATTTGTTATTTTTAGTAGTTCGATTAAAGTTCTAGTTTTTCTTAATTTAAGTTTAAACTGATATATTAATTCCATATCAAAAGCTCGAATTATTAAAAATTGGGCACAATTTTCTCTATTATTTAAAATAAGAAAAAAGGAAACTTTCTTCAATTTTAAACAGTTTTACTATCATTAAATCGTTTATACTATAACTATTATAATATTTAAATTTCATCCAAGAACCGATTCCACTTAGATTGTCATCTTTTTCCCGCAAAGCTTACAAATTTACAATGTAATCTATCTTGGGCAAGAGTATATCTGAAGAATAAAAAAAAGGGATCAGGGCATGAAGTCATTTGTAGGCTTCCTTTTTTTTTTTTTTTTTTTTTTGCTTTTTTTTCGGGCCAAGTCAATTGGCTTATGATTTATGTTTGACATTAAGCGAAGAAGCGGCTCATTGGCTATGGCTTGTGGTGGCTTGGCTTGCTCAATGAATTGACTTGAACGGGCCTGGGTTTTGCCAGTGGGTAAATGGGTTGTGGGTAGTTGGGTGGACGGCCGGTTGGTTGACTGACTGGCTGGTTGGTTGGTTGCTTGGGTCTGCCTTTTATAGCCAGCTGGGGACAGTGTGCGAAAATTTGCCGAAAATGTGGCTTCTTTTTAACTTTCAAGTGGGGCCTTGGGTATATCCGCATATAAATTTTCAGGCAATCCGTTTCAAATTTGTGTGTTTTAAGCTGGTTACTTATGGTTGCATGTGTCAGCAACTGGTTTAATGGAACACTATATCATATCATAACTGTCATAGCGAAATTGTGCTGGAACTCTTTTGCCTTCCTCTTCTTGTTTTTTGTTTAGGTTTCATAATCAAATTTGATTTAAGAAAAGTGGTTTATATATATATACATATATGCATACTTATAAATATAAATACCATCAATTTGAATGTCCTGAATTAATATTCACATACATAAAATCTTACAGTCTGTTTAGAATGGTTTACTTTGAGGTACTCCATTAGCCTTAAACAAGTTTTCTATAAATAAAAAATTTCTAAATTTGGGTCTCGATTTTACCAATTTTCTTTTTCACATGGTAATAAAATAGCTCTACAATTTGCATAGTTTATTTACTTGACATTTGCTTTTCAACAGTTCTATGTATGTATGTATGTGTCGGTGTGTGTATATGCATCTGTAGCACTATTAAATTAAATTGCAATATTATTTACAAAATCATGGCAAATTGTCCACGCTTTCGTATCGTATCGTATATTTGTTTTCACTTTGCTTTTGATTGTTCATTTTTGTTTTTATTTGCATTCCTCTCATTATTTGTGCCCTGTACCCAACGTACACAAACGCAATAGTATTTGATTGAAAAGGAAAGTAAAAAAGAAAACAAATAATACAGCACAATAGTACAACAACATAAGCAAAAATAAAAAACAAAAAAAAGAAGAAAAAAATGATAAAAAATAGAAAATGGAAAACTTGGCAAAGGAGAATTGGAGAACCTCCGAGAGACCTCAGGCTAAGCAATTTTATGCAAATAAAGCCAATTCGTCAAATTTGCAAAGGAAAAAAAAAAAAATGACGCCAAAATGTGCAAAATGTGTTCAATGGAGATGGAGCTAAGTAAATACACTTGCGGCTGTCCCACCATCCCAAAAGTATGCAATTGAAATTTAATTAAAATGGAATCCATGCTGCTTTGCCACATGTAAGCAAAATGACAGCGTTTTTAATTATAAATATTTCCCCAATATAAGACCCATAGTGAAAGCAAAGTGAAACAACGACTTTATAAATACCCTAAATAATAATGCACTTTGTTATCCCCAACATTCAGTCAGTGTTTGCTTTATGAATTTTAATAATAACCCAACCGTATATGATTCCTTTCTTTTTTTGTCATTATTTATAGGATATATAGAAGCCCATTAACCATCATAAACCAAAAACTGTGGTCTAAAACCATTTAAGGTAACATACATTTTGATGAATTTTCTTTTGGTAACAAAGATGATGAGAGAGCAAGAGAGAGAGAGAGAGAGAGAGAGAGTGATTGACTCTGTTGTGCCTGTGGCTGTGTGCATGTGTATGCATATATGAGAGAGACCAATATTATGAGAATCTTTTCACAGCAGGTGACAAATCTTATGACGGAAGTAAACAAAAGTCAAGTCAACAACATAATGAGACTGATAAGCAAAACAAAAGCCAAACACAAAACCTGTGACAGGCAACAACAACAACAGCAAAAACGAAGCAAAAAAGACAAAAGATGCAATGTCCCGTAAATTATGTGACAATGTTTACTGTAAACTGTAAGCTCTGTAAGCTAAAAACTGATAAAGCAGAGATATTTTGTGTGTTTCTAAATGAATTTTAATTTATGACATTTTCAGGCAGGAATTTTTGACAGTCAGTCAGTCAGTCAGTCAGTCAGTCAGTCAGTCCGTCAGTCAGTCATCCCCTCATCCACAGATGCTTTTTAACAACGTCTTCTTTATCGGACGACCTTCTTCTTCTGCATTGGCTCTTCTTGTTGCTGCTGCTGCTGCTGGTTCTTATTCACACTTGAAGCCAATTTCCGTTCGCTGCGGGCAGAAACGCTTTCATCAAGCAAAGATATTGTTTGACCATACTGTAAAATTGCTTCTTGTTTACTGCTTGTCCAGATGTTGCTATTATACACACATATATAAGGAGTAGACAGTCAAACAGACAGTCAGACAGAGAGTAAAGAGATGAGAGGGTAGTGTGTGTGTGTGTGTGTGGGTGTATGTATGGCAAGATTTTTGGAAAATTTAATTTCAATTGTTGACCCAAGTGGAGGCGGTACAGAGTCAATTAAACTCAAGTTTGTTCTGGCTCTTTCATAAAAATTTAAAGCATCGACAAAATGTTAAATTTTTGGACACTTAGACAGAAACTTTACCCAGAAACGTGCCACAACAAAACTCACACACACAAACTCACACACATACCCACACTAAGTGCAAAGAGCACACACAGAAAAAGTTGCCATAATTCAACTAAACACAAAAACTGTAAACTTTTTGGTTCATCCCAACAGAAGCCGCCCTCATTTACTTTGCCACGGCAAATTAGTGCAAATGTGTATGAAACAGCATGAGAGAGAGAGAGAGAGAGAGAGAGAGAGAGAGAGACAGAGAGACAGTGAAACGAAGAGAGTAAAAGAGTGGTTAGAGAGCGAGCGAGAGAGATAGAGAGAGAGAAGTAAAAGAAACTGACTTAGTTTTAGCGCAAATTATACGCCAACTGCTATTTCAACTCTGGGCATCAGTTGTTTTACTGTAGATATTCTTGTTAGTTTTAAGGGTCAGAGGAGGAGGTCAGTTTTGTGTGACTTGCATATGGAAGGCAGGATGGTTGGATGGTTGGATGTATGGATGGATGGGATGCCTGGAAGCCACTTCAAATTAGTGCCCTGGGTCCTAAAAGAAGTAACTGGACTAAAAGTAAGCTGCGCGTGCCGGCTAAAATTGTTATGCGAAATAAAGAATAAAGAAAAAAAAAAAAAAAAAAAAAAAGGAAAAACTTTAAATGAGATACTTGGTAAACTTTAATAGTTTTTCCCTCCATTTGTTGGGTCGTCGGCATGCGGTCATAAATTGTTTAAATCGAAAATGTTAATAAAAAAATAAGAAAAAAAAAAAAAAACAAAAAAATGAAACTCCTTTGATGAAAATCAAAAAAAAAGAGAGAAAAAAGCACTCATCTCATTCATTTTGCTCACTAAAATAAGAAAAATTCGCTAGAAACGTGCCTTCTAACGAATTCTTTGAACTTTTTAAATTATTGGAAAATGTATAGGTCACAAAAGAAGAAAGGAAATGTAGAAACTTGTTCCCCAAATGTATCAGGACCAAGAGTTTGCATCTATTTGGTATGATATGATATTATATCCTATTCTTTTCAGCGTTGTTTAAATTATAAAAGAGACCATCATAATTATTTTTGAGAAACCCTTGAGTTAATTTTAAATATTAACGAAAACTACTTTAAAATGTTATTTGATCCAACTTCAATGGTTGTTGGTTGGTTGACTGATTTTACAAATAATTATTAAAAGGTTAAAACAATCCTTAAGATGTTTACAAATTGCAAATACATATTACATCATTTGTTGACTCATCCCTAATTATGATAACATGCCTTTTGCAAGAATGAAATGTTAAAAGATTCTGACTTTGCAAACATGCAATGAGATGGAGAGAGAGAGAAAGATAGAAAGCGAGAGAAAGTCTTTCAATTCCATGGAGACCAGATTCTCGGAACTCATTTAAAGCATATACATACATATACATATAAAACATACTTGCTCCTCACACACACATACACACACACACACACACACAAGCAAGCCCTGTTTGAAATGCGCCTAAGGCAGACATGTCGAAATGAAATATATCGTATATGTATATACTAATATACAGTGTCTTAACCAGAAATTTTCTGTGAAAATCTGTTTTTTAGCAATTCGGAACGAAAGGATTTGGAAAACCCGCACACATCCTTTCTCTGTTTTTCCTTTTGAAAGATTCTTGGAACTCAAAAAGATAAAACAACAAACACATAAGGTCATATTATTGTTTAGCATATTGCACACTATTCTTAAGTATTTCATTATGCCCTTTTCAAGTCCTTATTACTTCCTTTATAATTGTAAATAAAAAGTCTAATTAATTTGCCTTAACTGCTTAGTCATTGGTATATGAAGTAAGTGCTGGAGTTTAACCACAAACTTACCCTAGATTGCAGAGGATATTTTATATATATTTATTTTTTTCTTTTTTTTTTTGGGCATTTGGTAGATATAACATGACTATACTTATACACATCCAAAGATGTTTCCTTAAATAAAACAAATGTTTATTTTTTATAGGGTATAGAATTTAGACTATGCAAGATTCTATGCATCTCATTTCCATATTCTCAATTTGTAGCCACATTTCATGGTTAATTCGATTTATGTGTTGAATTTTTACGACTGTCGCCCCCAAAAAAAATTGAAATGAATGTGTGGCATTTTGTAAATTGCATGGGACTGACTCAAACACTCTATTTCTCATTTCATATATGTATATATATATATATATATCTTTCTCTCTCTGTCTTTCTTTCATTTCATTCTCCATCTCGTTCTCAAGGAAAATGTATGAGCGTGTGTGTGTGTGTGTGTGCGTTGAAGTTTATTTAAAGCTTATTTATACGATTTATTTATAATTCAGTGCACAATATGAATTACGTTGCTTGCATGTTATAAGAGGCGTATACGTAATCTTTTTTGCTTATTATTATTATTATGAGTAACAAATGGCATTTGGGTTGAAAATAATAATAACTTAAAAATGTATAGATTTAATGTTATACATGGCTGTAGCATTTAGATTTTATAATATTTATAAAGGAATAAATCATAAATTCTCTGACAAGTCATGGCCATTAAAGCAGCAAACAACACCAAAATGTGTCTCAAACTAATAAGAACTTTTGTTCATGTTGTTGTTGTTGTTGTTGTTGTTGTTATCTTTAATTGCCATTCTAATGACTTTATAGAATTATCTACCTTAACTCATCTTTCGTCTGTATTTCAGTAAAACTTGTAATCTCTATTCTCTCGCCTCTCTCTCTGTTGTCATTAAAAACTTTTTAGCTTCAGCTTTTCATCTTTTCTTTTTACCCCTCATTAAAACTAATTAATTTTACATATATGGAATAGTGGGGAGCAATTTAAAATTTATCATTTGCATTTAACAAATGAATAACTCATACGCCATAAAGTACCCAAAGAGGAAGTAGCTAGCTAAAGTACCAACAGCACCAACAGCGCCAACTTCAGTAAAATTCACTTAATGAGCCCAAGTATCCAACAAACTAACTGTAATTAGAACCGTGTGGCATGATTAAATTATAAGGTTGAGTTTATTTCTCGTTCCTTAAAACTTGCAGGTGCCACTGGCTGCATTTGTTGTCCCTATCCACTCTGTTGCTGGCATCCCATCATTTCTACTGCTGCTGCTGCTGCTTTCTGTTGGTTTTAATTAATTCCCGCTTAGATGTTGGCGCGAGCTGTTAAGAAAAATTGCCAGCCAGCAGCTAGAAATAGCAGTTAAAGTACGGCTTTGCTTTAGATGAAAAATGGGCAACATTTGTTGGCGGTGGCAGTTAGCTAGAGAGCTTGTGTCGGTCACTTTGAATGACTGAACTGACTGACCATTACGCAGATTTCCCTTAAGGTGCAAAACCCACAAAAAACAAAAAAAAAAACAAAAAACAAAAAAAGAACCTGAACATAAAGAAAAAACCGAGAACAAAAAAGAACACCAAAAAAAAAAGAAGCAAAAAGGAAAAATTCGGTTAGAAAAGTAAGGGAAGAGCACCTGACCGCAACTAAATTGCTGCAAATATGTATGTACGTACGTGTGTGTACATGAGAGCTCCAGCTCTCTGATGATTTTACCTGACCTGCAAAAAGAACTAGAAAAAAAAAAAGAAATAATAATAATGAAATCGCGTTTTTCTTGGAATTTCTCTTTGTTGGGACTTTTAGTGCAAATTATGCAGTACATATATTCATAAGCTTTGCATAGAACAAAAAAAAAATTCCATGTAAATTGTGTAAAGGAAAATGTGGGAAATGCAAAATTATATAAAAGTATTTTTATCCTCTAGCAGTTGGCCCTCTGAAATGCATTAACTAATAAAGCAAAAGAAGAAGAGCAAACATCCGAACGAGAGAAAATTGAGAAAAATTATGAAGAAAAAGGAAAAAGTGAAATTGAATGCCAATGGTTTATCTTTTATTGTTTTACGTGGCTCAGAGACCTTTTTCTCTATATCTCTCGCTCTCTCTATGTACATATATATATATGTATACAATCTAGATTGATTTCAGTAGACGTTATTCTCAGTCATTGACACGCACATGCCAATGAGATGAAGAACAGACTGACCACAAAATGCGATTGACCTTTTGGCGCAACATTTCTCTTACATCTTCTTCGTCTTCTTTTTTTTTTTCTTTTGCTATAGAATTAATTTTTGCGGACTGACAATCGAATCGAGTGCGGCGCGAAGTCCGTGACCCAATTTACGCATCCGTCAGTCGGAGAGAAG
Source organism: Drosophila sturtevanti (assembly GCA_018150375.1). Classification (NCBI taxonomy): domain Eukaryota; kingdom Metazoa; phylum Arthropoda; class Insecta; order Diptera; family Drosophilidae; genus Drosophila; species Drosophila sturtevanti. Next base: position 5,361,875 of record JAECWJ010000594.1, read on the forward strand.
TTTTTATGTTCATACATATATATATATATATATATATATATATATATTCTACAAAATTTACTCAACTTGCAAATTACACAACATTTCACTTAACGAAAAAAGGAAAATACTCTCATTCCCCCATCCCCCTCACAAATAAAATAAAGACTAGGGGCAGGGGGTGGATGGAACAAAATAAACAAGCTCAAGTTAAAGAAGTTAACTGGTTAATGATAAGAGAACTAACTAAAATAACTCCACAAAACTGGGCGTAGTCAAAGATTCCTCTTATTTCTCAGAATTAGCTATATTTTACATTTCGATTCGTTTTTGAAATTTGTAAAGTGTTTAAGAAATTGTATTAATAATGACAAATTACTTATATTTATCATTCTGTATTCAATTTTCTGTTCTATTTTAGCAATTTTAGTATTTTGTTACAATTATAATTCCCAATTTTTTGGATAACTTTAATCAATCTATTTGAGTTTTCTACATATTCTCCTCAATGTTAAACCCCTTTTTTCTGTATTGCCCATGTTATACTTATATATGTATATATATATGTTGCCTCAAGCTAGTTAAGTAAATTTCTAGCCTAACTAATGTTTACAAGTTTTTCCCCTTCCTTGTTTTATCTCTTTTGGTTGACACTTTTCCCTTAACTGTATAGCGGAGACTACTTTTATTCTGGGACGCAACTTCCGTTTCCGCTGTGTCGACTTAAATCTAATAAATTTAAATGTTTCACCGCATTAAAGCAAATTGCCATAAATTTAAGTAAAGTGGGCGTGCCCGGTATAAATATATGTATATATATATATATATATATATTTATATATCTGCATTATCCCAGCACGTCGTATGTCAACGTAAAATTTACTGCCTGTTGCCTTTATATTCTTGAAAAAATTTTTTAATTCCATAAGAGAAATAAACCAGAGCAGAGCAGAAGAGCAAAGATGAGCAATTTTCAAGTCACCAAAATAAAAAAAAAAAAAAAACTGTAGAAAACGTGCACAAAAGTGAAGAAAAAAAAGAACTTTACTGTTTCCACTTTGTTGGCTCTGCGACAACTCACTGAGGACAAATATTTTACTTTGAGATTGTCCAAAGAAAAAAAATTATTTTTTTTTTTTTATTTGTATAGAAAGTATGCCTGCTGCCGAGCCAAAAAATTAATTCCAGGAAATGTCCTGGTCGTCAGCGTCAGCAGAATCGTTGTATATGGTGGCAGCATCAGCAGCTAAAAACGACATCAACATCAACGCGTCTAATAAAATGCAAATCGAAATTACCGAAAACTTATTTGTTGCCTCTTCTTTTGTAAATTATTTGGCTTAACGCTGTCAAATATTATTTTGGTTTTTGTCAAAAGCAAAAGCGAAAGGAAAGAGCCACCACGGAAACCAAACGATGAATGACCAAAGTGGGTGGGAATAAAACATAAATAAAAACAACAACCAAATAAAAAAAAAAAAAACAATAATAAATCTAGCTTGAGAATACCCTGTCCCAGGCAGAGGTGCTAAGCTCTTTTACAAATATCCAATTTAATTCCGCGATACATTGATAGCGGATCGGGATCAATATCCTGATGAATAATATAGAAAATATTTCCCACTTTTCTATATACAATACGACAGGGTATAAATATGTCTATATATACAGTTCAGTTCAGTTGTTCACGCTAACAATTTTGTTTTTTTTTTTTTTTATTTGAGGCTGCAGTTTATGGGCGTTCCGTTTGCAAATAGAAACGAATAAATTTGTATAAAATCGACCAGGGACGGAACTGAGAAAATATTATCAAAAACTTTCTCAAAATAAAATCAAGGGGAAAATAACATATATATCGTATACTGTTACAGATATAAAGTTAGCAATCATATAAACGAAACATGTTTAAATATAAATTTAAGATTTAGATAAGATTGTCTTAATTATTATTAGACTAGATTAGTTTTTGGTAGTAAATTTATCTAGTCGCTGAAACCAGCCAAGTTTTCATTTTAAATTTTTAGAGATTTTTGAATTATTGTTTATATTTTTTATAATTTTGAGTTTATTTTTCTTTATATTTTAATTTTCTTTAATTTTAAGATCAAATTAAATGCCGTTGGCTTACAATTTCTACACTCTACAATATTTCCATTGCCCACGTACAAAGTTTACGAAATTTTCCTGACACATTTTCATGTTTCTCTTTTTTTCAATCTTTTATTTTTTTTTTTTTTTTTTTTTGCTTTCCTCGTTTGCGGTTTTCTTTTGCCATATTTTGCGGGAAAAAAAAAACAGAAAAGGAAAAACTAGGAAAAGAGAAATGTTTAGCATTCAACTGACGTTTTGTTTGTTTACAATCATCATGCATATCCACCATCCACCCCCCTCTCCTTTCTGTTCACCACGACCTCTTCTTGTTGCTAATGACAGCTTGTGAAATAGACATTATAGAAAATTCGGATAGGTGGATGGGGTGGGGGTGGGATAGTGAGGGGGTGTCGGTAAAACGCAATGAAAACGAGAACAAATTTTATGCTTAGCCTAGCTCATTTTTCAATCGCATTTAGACTGAAGCAAAGCAAAATAAAAATGTTCTTTAGTCACGGAGCAAAAACTTCCTTTTCTGCTAGAGCATGCCAAATTGTCATTTTCAGCAAAAAGCTATATACATACGACTAGGGAGAAAGGGTGATGAAGATGGTGGCAGATATAGTAAGTGTGTTACAGAATCAGGTCACTGGCAATATGGGTTTATGCTATGGATATGACCATGCATACATACATACATATACATATGAGACAACGTCAGCAGCCAAATGATTTGATTGGCATGCTGGCATGTAAGCCATCAGATGGACTTGAATTTTTTGGGTATGTCAACGCCCCAGTACACATAAATACACGCGCGTAAAAATAAAGCAACACTCCCACACCCACACCCACACACACACACGCACAGAGAGAGAAAGATAGACAGACATTTATATTCACGCCTACGACGATGCAAACACAGCTCAATAAATAACCCCAAATACACAGAAAAAATTGAGACAACGATCCCAAAAATTCAACTGAACGTATACCCAAAAGGAAAATCCATACATACATACATAGATGAAGGCATTCAGCCAAAATGAATGATCTAAAAATAGTCAAACGAGATAATTATATATTAATTAGATTCGTATATTGACCAAATATTAGGTGAACACATAGTAAACTAATTAGTGGCACCTGGCAAAGTAATTTTAACTTTTTTTTCCCCCACCCAATTCAATGAATATTTACATATGTATATGTATATATAGATATATATGCATAAATTCAATATGGAGCTAACCAAACAATATTCAATTTATATTTCAATAACTTTATGCAATTTTAATATCCCATACAATTGGCAAGTCTTTGATACATTTGTAACTAAATAAATCAATTTCAAGGTTTACTTTTGGCTAACAGAAGGAAGTATTTAGATTTCGTTTAGTATTTCTATATTGATCGCTTAAATATGAATGCACAGATTATAGCTACGTATTATATATATAAAATATTTCTTTCATCTCGCTATTTACTATTTATCTAGGTATATAATATAATAATTTATGCATTCCAATAATCAATTTTGAAATTTAAAATAATATTCCATCACATATTTAAATAGGCTCCCCATATGCCTTTGTAAGGGTATAACAAACTTCGACTATAGAGTTAGATTTTTCATTGGCTTTTCGCATTTATTGTTTTTGTTGTTGGTTTTTGTTTACATATTGCAAACAAAAATTCTATTGAATAAGTTGCCTTGTGTTTAGTTTTGCATATATGTAAATGTATGTATTTTTTTATTTATTTATTTGTTTCACATTTGCTAACACTCTAGCACTTGCTAGCAATGATTTTGATACCCTATATTTAGTTTCAGATACACTTTGTCTCTGCTTCCATGATATTCTAAATGAATTGATAATTGGTCGATGATATATCTAACACTTGGCAAAATAATGAAAATTATTCATATATAAATTTTGAAATACATTAATACAGAAAGTTTTTCACTTGAATGTTTTATATATAATTTTCTAAGCTTACTGTATCCAATCGATCAAAAATATGCACACGTATATACACTTATATATATAGCATCTGCAACTGTACTATTAAAATTGTTCATATTTTTTTCTTGCCATAAGACAGAGTATCTCAAAGTCGTTACCTTCGATAAGCAAATAGAATTGGATATTTTGTTTTGTATTATTTATGGGACTGCTATCGTTGCAAATATCGTAGTAAAAATTCTAAAAATATTCAACGATAAATTGTTGCATTTAATTGAAAAATGCCAAGCGGAAAAACTAGACCAAAAAAAAAAAAATTTATTATACATTTGACTATTTTGGTGGAATGTATGATAAGGTTTTTATTTGTTTGAAAGAAGCAACAAAGGAGACACACACACAGGCGAGAGAGAAAGTGAGACACGAGAGGCAGGAAATCAGGAAAATATGTTTCCAAGGTATATTGTTGGTGGCTTTTGGTGTTGTGTGTGTGTGTGTATGTCTTGATTGTGTTGCTTTATGAAATATTTTTGGAAATTTTATTGAATTAAAATGCATTTCTTAATTTATTTTTGGCAAATTTCTTAAATATTTTCACGCAAAACCCGAAAAGTTACAATCTAATCACACTATTAATAATTCATAGTAATTCATTACTTCCTCTTCTATCTCTCGGCAACCAAACACACTTCAAGCTGTGTATGTGTGAGACAGTGTTCTTTTTCTTTTTTTTTTGTGTGTGTGTGTGTGTGGGGGGGGGGTTCTCTTCTGCAAACAGCTGGCAGCCATTTGCCATGCCTCAAACCATTTGCATTTTAACATTTCCATGCCCATTTCCATTCTCTGCCATAAATACATATTTAAAAATCAGAAATTTTCTCTCATTTGCATTTGGCCCGATGAAAATTTTGCAATTGCACTAATTATGCAGTTTGTTGCAGTCGACTTTATCCCCTGTCTCTCTCTCCTTCTCTCCTCTAAACACCAATCCACGCCTTGGTTGCGGGATGCTGCTGGCACTTTGCCTTTATTATAGATCATGTCTGTCTGTCTGCCAGCAATTTCCTTTCCAATGCGCCCTCTCCTAGTCACTCTTGCAGCATGCAACCATGCCGCAAATGTGCATAAAAAACGTTGCCACATTATGAAATATTTGCTGCGCATTTTCGTTGGCCATTTTTCGGTGAGATTTCCCTCTTTTTGGTTTCGCCTCCGGATTTTTCGTCGACTGTTTGCTGTTGATGCGGAAACGCTAACGAGGAAAGTCTGCAACATTTTTTGGTGGCAACAAAAAGTTGCCATTTTTTTTTGGCAACGTTGCCAACGTGGAGAGCTGAAGAGGAAAATAGAGGATTCTTTATTTTCTAAACTTGGTTAAAGTTACATCAAATGCCTAGAGATTGCCATTGGCAAGGACTAAATGGTCATAATTTGTACAAATCTAGCAGGAAGTTAGTCTATAATTATATTATGCAATGTGCTAATGCATCTGAAAGTTGTATTACAATGCGGCAGGCGATAAAAGGGTAAAATATTTGAATGCATCTCGGAAATTACTTTTAATTATCTCATTCTTGATAGTCGTAAATAGCTAAAGGAAGGTATTATCAATGTCTAATCTATATCTGCTTTTTCTATATTGAAATCAAAATTGTATCTTATTTGGAATTTCGGTCTATTATTTCCCATTAGACGTTGCATTAAAGTTACCAATTCTATTGAATGATGAATATTTTCAACAAATTTGATTGCTCATCCCCGAAAGTCGGCAACATTCATACAACACTCGAGCGGGTCCTTTAAAATCATCATCATAATCATTTAGTTAGATTAATCTTAATTTTGCCTAATTCCATGCTTTTGCCTGCGCCTAATTGTTTGCTGTGGTCCCAGCCAGAGAGGTACGCATTATAAATTCAATTTAACAAAATCAACAAAATGCGCACAAATACCTAAAATACACATATACACATACACATCCATAGAAGAGAAAAAGGCAAAAAAAAATAAATAAAATAAAAAAAGACAGAAAGCAAACACAAAAAAAAAAAAAAAAAAACGAAGAATGGAAGAAAGCAAGAAAACCTTGAGCCGAAAAGCGACACCCACTTATGGGCAACTGGGTGGCAGACAGACCGTCTTAAAGGATTAAAAAAGTAAAAGCAAAAGTTGTTTGTTATACGCAAAAAAGAACATGGCAGGCGACATTTTGAGAGATGCTAGAGAACTCAGATGCTGATGCTGATGCTGATGCTACTGCCGTTTGTCGCTGGGCATCTTCTGGGGAACCTTCAGCCTACACAGTCCTTCTTGGCATCGTCTTTTTTTTCTGTTGTTGGTTTTTTTTTTTGTTTTCTTGGTCTCCCGGTTGGACAATATCTTGGTTCATTTGCATAAGGGAGCACGCCATAAATTAACGCCACAGACGGTCGGTCCAGGCCACCGCCAAAGTCGATCCGCCAGAGAGAAATGAGAGAAAACATAAAAAAAAAGAGATGTCTAAGTCAGTTGGTGGTTAAAGTTTTATATTCCAGTCTTTATGCATTGGTATTGGGGCCTGACAAATGGTCAGCGATTTAAATAGTTGGGCCCGCAAGGCACCAGTGTCAGAGCCAATGTCAGTTCTTAGCGGCATATTCAAGGTCACAAATGCACCGAAGCAAAAATTCCCTTTTAATTGTTGGATTAGTTAAGGCACATGTAAGCAATCACACACAGACACACACACACACACACACACGATACAAACAAGCGCACACACACTCGCACACACTTATGCACACACATAAAACACAGCTTAAAGTCACTGTTATGGTTGATTTTGGCATATATCTTACGCGTATTACCCATACGCCATGTGGATTGGCTAGCATAAATTAGGCAAAGCCATTACCATTACCCTCTAGTTGTATATATACATATATGGATGGATGGATCTCTTCTATTTCATTCACAATATTTTAACACATATCTGGCGCCATCTGTTGTCACATAAATGCCTCTTGACCTTAAACTCACCTATAATTATGTATTCTCTCTATCCGACATGTACATATACTTCTTTATACATGCATATATAGGTACTAAAATATTTTATATATATATTAAATATTAACTGTATCAAAGCATTGGAAAGCGGGTGGAAGGGGGGGTGGAAAAAAACCTGTCAAAGAAAGAAAATATGGAGGCAAAGCACCTAAACCAAAACATAAACAGCTGTTCGGGAAAAAAATAACAAGCAACAGCTGATCAGCTGTTCATACATCTGTTAAATCAGCTGTTTGAACAGCTGTACAATAACAGCGCCTGCGCAGCAGAGTGGAACTTAAGAGAGCCTGCAAATCAATTTAAGAGCATCCCTTTGCAGACAAAAAATATTGCATTTGCCTGACTTTGCCTCTGACTTTACTGTGGATTTTATATTTACTTTGCTGGGTGTTAGTGGGTCGACTTTGGCGTATGGGTAACAAATTTGGCGGACATTTACTGTTAATGCCTGCTGCTGTTGCGATTCGTACACAGTCTCCATTACCTCTCGGGGGCGTTCGCATCGTTTCCTTCTCGTCGTCCTCGTCGACGTCGTCGTCGCCGTCGTCCCCGTCGTCGTCGTCCTCATCGGCGTCATCGTCGTCAACATCGTTGCCATCGTTGTCAGCGTTGTCTTCGTCGTCTTCGCTTAGCTGCTGCCGTAATGCCGTAGTCATCGTAGTCATAGTCGTAGTCGTTGTTGTCGTTGATTGCATTCGATTCGTAGTAGCCCTACGAACACTTTGCTGACTGCCTGTGTTCCTGTGTGCCTGCCTGCCTGCCAATTTTCTAAGATTTGAAGCAAACATTTTGTTTTTACTCGCATATTGTGTCAGTTGTGTTTTGCATTCGCGTGAGCTAAGGCTGCTTCACTTGCAGCACTCTCGATCCCGATCAGCTCTGCTTTCTTTTTATCAATATTAAATGTATTATAAATAAATTTATTTACTATTTTTATGTAAAATATTATTATTCTCAGCTGAACTTTAAAAGCTAATAAATTAATACGAATATTTACAAATTTGTTTATCCCCAAAAAAAAAAGAAAAAAAAAAAAGAAAAGAAAATCAACACATGTGGGCTAAAATTATTATCATGAATTTTTTGAGTGTTCAAAGTGCAAATATTAAAAGACTAAAATATACAAAATATTTCTCGAAAATTGCAGTAAGTGTTTAATATTAAGATGAACAATGATCAATTAAATATTACAAGTGAAATGATTCAAAGAATATAATTTTGAATATAAAAACAGTGTTTATAAAATATCTTGATATATATATGAGCCGTTTTATTTATTTTCCATTTCTTTTTTTTGTTTAAATGAAATTTGAATTTTTTTTTATTTTAGTGAATTTTTGATAAATTAAAGAAATTTATTATTATTAATTTAAATTCAATCTAGATATAATTAGGCTAGATATATACTAATGTATAAGTGGCTTGATACCTGTAGAAATAATGTATTCATTACGCGTGGATGATTTAATTAAACAAATTCATGTAATTAAATTGGTTACATAAATGTTCAGTTCAGTCTAGTATATAATCAGTTACGCTAGAATATATTTGTTTTGTTTAGATAACGCTTTCATGCCGTGACTTTATGTAACAAATTCGAATCAAAACAAAAAAGCTTCGTTTATTGTTTTCACATTTGCAACTTTCATTTAGATAAAGCTACATTATATATACATATATATATAAATTTATACAGCTGCTGATTGTATAATTAAACGCGTTTTTATATTTTATCAACATTGAAGATGAACAAAAAGTGCAATTAGAATAACTTAAGAAACAAACCCTTTTGTTTTCTCTTGCAAAAACTTATTTTACGTGCCGTTCCATAACAATGTGTTCCATATATATATATATATATATATATATATATATATATATATATATATATATATAGTTATGTAACTAAAGCAATATGTATAATTTGCAAAATGTTCAGAAATTCGTATATACCCCTATTTGGATATAAAATTATAGTATTTGCCCCTTTTAACTTTGACACTTTTGGCAATGTTATTTTAGGAATTTCATAAATAGTATATAGTATATATATATATAGTATATGTTGTTTCCTGTTGAATTAATACACCTCATAAATTTCAATGAATTCGATTCTGCTTGATTTCACAATCTTTGCTTCCATGTCTCTTTATCTCTTTGTCTCTCGCTCTCTCTCTCTCTTCCTCTCTCTGTCACTCGTTTTCTGTGTCTTTCACACGCTTATCACACAATTGCAGGAAAATTAAATCCAAAGTGCTTACAACATTTTCACTCATTGATTCATTCATTCATTGATTCCGTCATCCATCGATGTCGGCTCAAAGTCGTTTTCCGCGAAATTCATCCCGTTCATTTGTCTGGTCTTTCTTTCGTTCATTCTTTCCTACTTTTTTTTTCACTGATGTCTGTTCAATTTGGGGGAAAAGATGTAACTTAAATTTTCCCCTCTTCAATGGAGTGTTATAAGTGTTGGCATTTAATAAAAAACAAAAAATAAGAGGAACAACAAAATGAAAACAAAAAAAAAAAAAAAAAAGAAACAAGAAACAAACAGAAAAGTTTAGTTTTAATGATATACGAAATGAATTTCAGATAATATCTTAACAAATAATATAGCTTAAAAACCACAAGAAAACAAGGAAAAAAAAAAAGTAAACGAAAAGGTCAACTTAAAGGAAGAGTAAAAGTTTTCTTTTGTGTCTAGTGGCTTCTTGCTCATGTCATTTGCAGCCCCTTTTTATATCTTGCCTTTGTACCTTATCAAATTCAAGTGATTTCTATCATCATCATCATCATCACAAGAAAAAACAACGAGAAGGGAAGAAAATGGGAGAAGTGACTGCGTTTTGAAATGAAATTGAAAAAAAAACAACAAAAGTAAACAATCATAAAAATGGCAGTAGGCAAATAAGAGAACAAGCTGCTTGCACGTGATAAACAAAGCAAAAATGTGAAAAGAAAATCGGTAAAAGAAAACAAGAGAGAGAGAGAGAGAGAAGAAAAAAAACAGATAGGAAAACCAGCAACAACAACTCGAAATGAAAATTACAAAAAATAAAGCATCCGAAATGTGAAAACGAATATTTAATACTCTTGATTTGTATATAATTTAAAATTAAATACATTTAAAGAAAAATGTATGTAAAGAATAATTTGAATTATTAACTAGGGAAAAATAATTGCATTGCCTGCAGAAAGCTTTTTCTTTATATTTTAGTTGAAAATTCTTCAACAAAAATGATTACTTAGCTGTGTATACCCTTTGAGAAAGTGCAAATGCATTGACAAGCTGAGTGCACAGTGTTTGGACTGCATTTCGCATTGTCTTGCTATGGCCTGTATATTTCATTCTTTTTTTTTCACACCACTTCAAAAACTAAAACAATAGTTGGGGGGCCGAGTGTTGAAAAGAGGGGGGGGTGTAGTCCAAACCACATTGTAAATAAGTGAGAGGCAATCAACAAATAGATGGAAAATCTGTGGGAAAAAATCTCTTCTCAGCATGCAAATGCATGGCGCATTGATGCGATCCGATTCCAACACAAAAACCAGAAGGACATTTGGCCAGTCTACCATATTGATGTCCTTGTCAGTTTCCTGCCTAACTGACATACAGTGGCAATATGTTGGTCAACTATAAAACAAACAGAAAAATATTTTTTACATCGCATTCTCGATTCACAAAGAGAATAAAGAAGGTATATTAACTATATTTTTTCATAATTAATTTTCGTTTACACTAGCTTAAACTAAATATAACCATAACTGACATCATTTTTTTTTTTTTGTTTTTACCTTATGGGTAAAATTAAGGAAGGATAATTAATTGATATTTATCTAAATAATAAATATGAATTAATTGTAGGACATATTTTAAGTAGCTGGCAAGCCAATTTGTTCCACTGTTTCTGTCTGTCCAACAGTTGTGTCTAATTAAAATTTTGCTGTTGACAAAAACCTTAATTAAAATCTGTTAGGTTTTTGGCTCATTTAATTATTTTTCCCAACGTTCGTTTCAGAAACTACTTTTACCTCTTTTCCGACTTTTTTTCGTTTTCCGTTTTCGTTTTTTTTTTTTTTTCGTTGGCCGAATTTTAATCAAAAATCGTTTGCCAAAGTTTTTCAGGCAAGTAGCTGGGCTTAGCAAAACTCAATGGCAGCAAGAAAAGTTTTTTCAAACTCGAAACTTGTTTAAAAGGATGAAAAGCAAAAATATATATATATATATATATATACATATATATATGTATATATATGTATGTATAAAGACAACAACTAATTTAAGCTATAAATTATAAATTACTTCCTAGCAGAAATCTCTCTCTCTCTCTCTCTGTTCAGAAAACATCAACATAATAACAAGAACAACAACTGAAGAAACAACAGAAATAGCAACGGCAATTGGAAAATGAAGATTTTCACTTGATTTGCATAACGTGACGTATGCGTAATAATGTTGGAAATCAAGTCGAAAATATTTGACAGGCTAAACAACCAACAACGACTTGGCATATTGACTTTATATTGCTTTATTTACATTATCTCCTCCATATAAAGAGCAAACAACAACTAAAGATTGAAACAGAGAGCGAGCGAGATAGAGAGAGTGTGAGAGGAAAATTCATTCAAATTTCCTCGCAGTTTCCTTGTTATTGAATTTCATTTTTGTGCGTGTTTTCCTTTTGTTTTATGCACGCACAAAAAATATTTCACTTTTTCTCTCACTTTCTAGCACTTTTTTTTTTTCTTTTTTTTTTTTTTTTTTTTTTTTTTTGTTTGTTTCGCGTAATTTGAGTTGATTTGTGATAAGCGTGGCGGGGGTGAGGGGCTGGTTGAACATAGAGATGGGGGGCGGGTGAGGGTGAGCTTTATTGGTTATGTGGAGGGATAGATGGAGCTGCTGTTTTGATTGTTTCATATATTTTGGTCTATTTGACCTGCCTTGACATTGTTCGTTGCCTGCCAGAGTCATGACTACCCCATAGGCGCCCAAATGTAGGCAATGCTATTTCTTATGCTCGTTTATGGTGATTGGAGATGTTTTTTTTTTTTTTTCTTACTTTTTTCTCCTCATTTTTTTTGGGTTGCTCTCTGCTGCTGCTGCTGCTATTGCTGCTGCTTTTTCCTTTATGTCAAGTGCTTAAGCTCAGATTTCTGGCGAACAGATATGCACGTAATGCCAATTATAAAGAAATTACTTTTTTCGGTTAGAAGTAAAAAGAAATCATAATGCTCTCGTCATATACTAACTAAAATGCCAGTGGCGAAACTTCAATACCCTAACAAATTTCTATTTTAAGCAGTGGCAAATTAAATGCTTAAGAAACTTGTTTTTTTTTTCTCGATACAAAGTTCGATTGGTAAGTTAATTTAATTATAACAACTTTGGTAAGAATTATGGCCTTAATAAAAAATTTTAATTTAATATAAAATCTTTAAGCTTTACAATAGCAAAAAATAAAGAAAAAAATGTATAAATAACATTAAGAATCAAATGAGTATTGAAGTAAAATTTAAATATAAATATCATGAAACGAGAAACGACTCAGCAAGCGCATGAGAAACTTAGTCAAGTCTTTTCACAATTTCAATGGCGCATTTTCAGTTATTTTAGATCAAAAAAGGAAATGCACCACTTTTGCGCAAAGAGCATTAAAGGGCCAGATAAAGAACAAGTTGAATTTGAATTGAGGAGTTGAATTGTATCTATAAATAGGTAAAGCTAAAAATTGTTTGCTGCCATGGCAAAAAGTCCGGCGCTACAATAAAAACTTCAACTGCAAATGTCCTGGCACACCAAGCCAAACATAAACAGACACACACACCAAAACATACACACACACACACACACACTTTATATCCCATTCCAGTCGACACAGTCAGAGAGTGGCAAAAACGCCAAAAAAGCATTCCATATAAATGCCCCAAGCATTTGCAGAGCTCAAAACTAGCAGGAACATAGAAAAAGTTTGGGACTTTTTGACCAACAATTTATTAAAATATAGCAAAAGTTTCGTTTACTTTGTAATTTTTTATATATATGTATATGTATATATATATATATATATAATTTAGCTTTCCTACTGTTGCGCGAGCGCTACAAAAATTATCACAGAAAAATATGCCTTAAGGCATTCCCGATTTAAGTTGGCATAATAAATTCCAGACTCTAAACTCTCACGACTCTTGCATAATTTATAAGCAAGAAAGAGGACTTCAAAAAAAAAAAAAAATAATAATAAATAAAAAGAAAATAAAATGAAAAAGAGCAAAAATTATGATTTGCAACCAATTTTTGCAGATTTGTCCCGAACGTGAGGTCCTTATGTGCTTGTGTGTGTGTGTGTGTGTGTGTGTGTCAAGCTGGCACTAATTGTTAAATGTTGTAAAAGTTGAGCCAAAAGCGTTTCACAGGCAAAGGACAAACCAGTACACGAACTACAGAGCTTGGACTCGACACGTTGATGCTGATGATGATGTTCATAATAATGATGATGAAGATGATGATGATGATAAAGATGAAGACTACTCTGTTTTTTTTTTTTTTGGGGTCCATGTGTCCGTGTGCGTGCTCAGTACCGTGGCAACATTTGGCCAAAAAGCAAAAAAACAGCAAATGGCCATTAAAGTGTTGCAGAGGAATGCGAATGTTAAATGAATTTAACAAAAAACAGTCGAAAAAGGGGAAAAGGCAGGCGAAAAAGCTTGAGTGCCGCCAGGCAAAAAAAACACTGCGGCAAAGTGAAGTACTAGGCAGAAATAGTCACCCAGTCAGACATACAGACAGACAGTCAGTCAGTCAGCCGATTGAGGGTTAAAAACATTTCTACTCCTTTTATTATTATTTTTGGCAGTCTCATCACATCATCTAAGAGTGTACAGCAAGGGGTAGATCAGCTGCGGGTTATGTTTCTTTCCCAAAGACTCACAAAGTTAATATCAAAATAGAAAAAGCTAAAGAAATAAACAGATTAAGTGATAAAATTCTCTATAATATATTTTCATCTTTAAAGAAAAGATGCTTCGAAAACTATATAAAGCTAAAGCAATCTTTTTCATTTTTATTTATTTTTTTTTTTTTGTTTTATAAACATTTTTAATTTAGTTTAATATTTTGCATTAGAAAGGGCTTAAAACTTTTTTAAGAGTATTAAACAAAGAGTTGTTCCTTTAAACATTTTTAAACACGTTTTGATGAGCAAGTTGCGTTTGTGTCAAGTGTCACAGTAAAAATTGCCTTTATGACACGGCCAGCAGTAGCAAATGCTTTCCAGCAACTTTTCAACAGTTGCCATCATTGCCGCAAGGCTGGCAAAGGTCCAGTTAAGTATGTTTAAATGAAAAAGGGGTTTTTCTTTCCTCATTTGCCATTACATTAATGTTATGTTAGAATTTCAGCTGGCTGGCAAAATTCCATCCTAGCTGCAAATGAAACGGTTTCTTTTTCTTCAATTTTTTTTTTTTTGTTTCTCTCTTTTTTTTTTTTTTTGTCCAGATAAGGCACTCAAGCAAGAACTCTTACTAAAAAAGAAAAAAAGTGTGTTTTTTTTTTTTTTGTGACCACAAGCCCTAGAGTACGTGCTTGGAGAGAGAAAAATGGTGAACATGAATCCATTTAAATGATAGGGCACAAGGCACGTAAGTCAAGAGAAGAATTTTCTGTTTTAGCTCGTTTTTTTTTCTTTCTTTTTTTTTTTTTTGCATTGTAAACGTTATTTTTCATTTATTTATTGCCAAGCCGGCAATTGCAGCAATCAAATTGAAATACCAAAACGTTGTCAGTCATCGAATGTAGATAGACATATTACAAGAAAATGCCCGCTAAAAAAAAAAAAAGGATGTTAAGGAAAATTGTAGAGGAAAATTGAGCAGGTAATTGGTAAAGTAGGGGATAGATGGAGGAGTGTGCGTGTCAGCCAAACAACTCATATTGTGTGTGGGCGTAATGGGGTGGGTGGTGTGTAATAGTAAAATTTTAATTTGGCGCGAATAAAAAAAAGGCAAAAAAAAAACAAAGAAAAGAAATGGGGGAAAAAATATAGAAAAACGCATCGGAGCCAACAAACAAAATTGCCAGACACTTTGGCATAATTGGGTCATAAACTAGTTCAAGGATCTAGTACTCACTTCGCGGAATATGGTTGATGACCTTTTGGATTTTTGATATATATCTCAGTGTGTGTGTGTAAAAATTTCTAATATACTCGTCATAATTTAGCTACTTTGGTATCTTGTCTTACAATGCATTATTTTTGTTTTTTTTTTTTTTTCCTGCCTTCCTTAAATATTTATTGCTTTCAATTTGATTTGAAGCGATTTTCGATCCTTTTCGTTTTTGCTTTTTCATTCTTTTCGTGATTGTGATTGGCTAATTATTATAATCTACTTTTACGATTGTATTTATTGCTTTTATTGTAAGCATTTTCCCTTCATATCGATCAGCATAAAAACCTTTCAATTACTTCAGCTCCTACACCAATTTGTCCACACTCAAGCTAATTGGCTTGTCGCAATTCTATCTGACTATAACTATAGTTCTCCAACTCCAAAGTTTAACTTTGATTCTGATACTGTCACCCGGACCCGGCCTCTGCCTCTGACTCTGACTCGAACTCACACTTACACTTAATGGCTAAGCTCGTTTTAATGAAGCATCGTAGCGCATAATGATAAGCACAAATTATTCAATTTCCAAACTAAATTACTATATATGTATATACAATCTATACTATGGTATATATATATATATATATATATGTATATATATAATAGATATATTTACAATATGTATGTACTATAAAGGTATTCCTTTTTTGTTTGCTTGTTTGGCGAATATTTCTTTCCTTTCCACTTTCTTATTTATTTATTTATTTATTTTCTTTTTTTTTTTTTTTGGTGCGAAGGAATTATGAAAGTTTGTCACGTTTATCAGGGAGAGAACGAAAATGCGTAGCTATAAATAAAATCAAAATGAAATGAAATTAAATGTATTTATTTACTTTGGCTCATTGGTTGACAAAATACACATAGAAATTGTATATACATATATATATATATATACATTTATATATATATACATATATATACATACACATAAATGTGTGCCTGTGTTTGTGTGTTTGCATACAGGGTGGCATTTCAGCCGTAAATTGCAAGCGATAAGTAAGTAAAGCACTTAAATGATAGATATCAATTGACTAATAAATACTGTTATATTATACATAGTATACACATAAATATGTATAAAACTGTTATACTGTAGATATTAAATAAAGATTTTATGAATTGTTCAGCAAACTAATTGGAATGAAAATCTGTTAATCAGCTACTAAATATAATAAGATGAATAAATTTGCATACTGCTACTAGAGATAGTTAGTTCGATTATTAATCATTTATTTATGCAAATCTACAAACTAAATAATGATAATTGTTCAATATAGTTTCCCATAAAATCAAATATATATATATACATATATGCCTTCATTTTACTTCTCCTCTCAATTATTAGACACGTGTCACGATTTACAATATAAGTGCATTTAATGGTATTCATTATATACAGACATAATGTATCCTAAACAAACATCTTTCTATGCATTTTCTGATTATTCAGTATAAACTGTCAACGTAGCAAGATAACACACAACTGGGCCAAATCTCTTAAGTGGTAAAGCATGTACCAACAGTAAATTTTTGGAGAAGACCCTTTAACTATATATAGTATATATATATATAAATATATATATATACATATGTATGTATGTATGTATGTATGTATGTATATGCCTGTGTATATTTATACTTTATGGTGATGATAGAAGAGGCACCCTGTGGATGGTCTCACCACACAGATAATTCAATTAGGCTTCTTCACTGTTAATTACAACTAAAACAAAAAAAAGACACGAACAGTCCAAAACGGAACACAGCTAGCACTTGCCACGCCCACTTAGCCGGGGCACGGCATTATAATTTTCTGTGGTAAAATGCGTAAAATAATTAAAACAACATAAATAATGTTATTATCAACAGAAACATATACACCAAAAGAGACAGAGACATAGAAAAAGAGAGAGAGAGAGAGAGAGAGAGAGCGAGAGAGAGAGACTCAGAGATAGATAGAGAAGAAGAGATAACCAAAGAAAAGGAGACCGAGAGAGAACGAGACAAAGAGAAGGAAAGTTAGACCGAGTTTTGGACATTGTCCGTGCTGGTGGGTCTAAGTAGATTTCAAATTATTCCATTAGTGTTGATGACATTTGTCGCCCATGTCGCTTCTCCTACTTCTCCTCTAGCTACTTTTGCCTCTTCATTCATCTCTCCTCTCGTTTCCCTCGTTTCCCTCTCTTTTCACACTGCCATTATTCCACTTTTTAGACACTGACTCCCATGATGATGATATGTGAAGTGCTAATGCCATCGCGTCTGTTCATTGTATCCAAGCATTTGTCTCTATTGCACACACACTCTCTCGCTATCTCTCCCGCTTTCTGTCTGACTGTCTGACTGTCTGTCACACTAAATTAGCTAAGCAACTTAATTAAAGAGTGCTGTAGCAGCATCATCATCAACGGAAGTCTTCCTGCCTGCCTGCCACTCTCTAATTTTATCAGTCTTCATTCGCCTACTAAAATTTGGCATATCTTTTGCAATTTGTCAACGCTTTATCTAGGCCTATCAAGTAGTTGTACATGAACACCAACCCCTCTCTTTTTCGCTCTTTCTCGCTCTTTCTCTCTCTCTCTTTCTCTCTATTTTATCCAAATGAAGATTGCGAACAAATCGCAAGCAAAAATGTTGATTTCGTATGCTTAAATAAAAATTAAATGCAAATTGCATGCACGAAGGCGCCAGACTATGTGATTTATGCCAGTAACAAAAACAAAAATAAAACATACAAAAAAACGAGAAAAAATATATACATGTATGTATGTTTGTATAGGTGTGTATGTAAAGAAAAAGAAGGACAAGAGCAAATGAGACTCATCAATCAGAGCAGCAACAATAAAACAAAACAGCAACAAACTGAGGTGTTGCCTGTGTGATAAAAATAATGAAGATTAGTATTAGAGATGCCATAGAGAATGACAGTGTCATAATGACTTGCCAAAAACAACAACATTTTCATAGCTATATCCTATGATTTCTTAACGTTAAGGTATATATGTACATTAATTCAGTTGCCTGTTTCAAATAAAGTTTAAAGAACGTTTAGATGCACTTTAAAATTGTCTTTTAACAGCTTCAAGCATCAGTAAGTGCTTTCGAAATCAAAAAAAAACCACAAACTGAAAAAAAAACATAAACATAAACAATAATAATAATAATAATAATAATATGGTCGTCAAAATGCAAAACTTATCTGCATCAGAGTTGAGGCTTTTGTCTAAACAACAACAGGGTAACAACCATTCCAATTCTAAATTATTTAATTACTTTGCCTGCAAAACTTTTTGCCTCCCTCCTGCCCCACGCCACCTTTCTTTTTGGAATATTGTATATTTTGTCATAATTTGCTTTTCCACTCTGACTGACAAGGCCCAAAAAACAAAAAATGAAGATAAGAAGCCTGTGCCAGCAATTGATTGAAGCTGACGCCCACAGAAGTTAGGAAGAAAAGAATAAGAAAAAAAAAAATAAAAGAAAGATGAGAAAGAAAAAAAGTTCCACCATCGCAACAGTTTTAAAGCCATCGAATGGCAAATAAAATGTGTGTCATGGACAGGGATAATAAATTGACTATGGCCGACACGTAGGCACATAAAATTCTCCCTTGGTTATTGACTGTCCTCTCTTTCTTCCTCTTTTCCTCTCGCTCACTCGTTCCCTATTTTTTTGTCTCTCTCTCTCTCTCTCTCTCTCTGTCGCGGGCGCTTAGCTTTCTCTTGCTTAGCTTCTTTATCTTTGCACTTGCACAATACAAAAACAAAAAATTGTCAAGTGGTCAGCAGTCCGAAACTGAACTCATGCAAAATTAACATTCTAAAAAACATTCCCCAAGCAAATACAAAAATGCTGCACCCACACACACACACACACACACACACACACACACACACACACACTCACACACATACATAACCAAAACATTGAGACAGAAATTTATCCTGCCCCTCGCACACATACACACACACCAACACTCGCATGGGCACTTGACCTTGTTGGCTGGCATTCACTCAGCTATTTACAGCTGACTTAGCAGTTTTCTTCTCTTTTTCATACCCTGTAGCCCCTATTGGGAGATGAAGGGGTATACTCAGTCATGCAATTGCAATGAGAATTGCATGAAATTGCTTTAATAAAAATTTATTAAATACTTGTCATACCCTGAAAGAGTTTTATTGATGCAAATGACTAAGTATTATTAAAGGGTATTTACAAGTCGCGTAAACTTTTATGGTTTATGAGATTTTTCATTCTGTTGCCTCAGGCAGCTGCAGGCTTTTAATTTTTTACAGCTGCTATTTAAAAAGGGAGCGATAGTAGGTGGGTGGGTTACGGCGAGGGAGGGTGGGGGAATGAAGATAAAGAGCCACAGCGGTGATGCTTGGGTAACTGAGGGTTAGGTGGGGGGGGCTGTTTGTGTGAGGGACACATCTTAACTTGGGGTTGCCTGCCATTATTCATATTTTGACAGCCTATAGGGGCCCACGCGGCGTATGCGTTTTATTTGCTTTCATGATGAACTTTCTGCATATTTTACGTGGGCCAAATACAATTTTTTTTCTCTCTTATTTTTTTTTTTTTGGTTTTTTTTTTACTTTTTTCTCGGGGCTTTCCCTTTTTCTGTGTGCTCCTTTTTTTTTTTTTTTTTTTCTTTTTTTTTTTGTTGCCATGAAACGAGCAGCTAATGCGCGTGAAAATTCTTCACTGGCAGCCTATTTTACTGGCTTGATCTTTTACCATAGGCAATATGGTTCAAATGTTTAAGTGTGAAGGGGTCAAAAATGGAGGGTTTATGTGCCTATGCATGTATGTGTGTATGTATCTTGACTTGGCCTGCAGAAAAATTGTTCAAATGAAAGGCCAGAAAAAACCAGTGAAAAGCCGAACCTAGACTTAAGGCAACAACAATAGAAAAAACTGAAGCCCTAGTTTACTGATGAACCGAGTTTTCGGTCACTTAAATTTAAAGTCTTTATAAACTGACAAGTTATAGCTTTTGGCCCCTAAACTGATGATACTACGCTTCTTCTACCCCAAATGGAGAGTCCAAACAAAAGTTTTTCGCCAATTACATTTCACATTGAAAAAGTTATTGAACGAAATTGCAGCTTTTTTTCACTTTCAATCTGGGCCTTTTTTCTTCATCTTTTTTTTCTGTTTTTTTTTTTTTTTGTTACTTTGGCGCAATTTGTTCTTTAAGCTATTTAAGAGGCAGGAGTTCAAACACATTTTTGTGGCAAACCCAAAAAAGGGAAAAGGAAAATGAAAATGAAAATAACAAAACATTTTCAAGTTTGTGCCAAAAAATAAAACAAAAAAATTTGCATAAATAGGTCGAAGAGAAAACCTGAATACGCAAACGAAAAAAAAAAAAAAAAAACAAAAATAAATAAATAAGATATCAGGCGAAGAAAATGAGTAGCAGAACATGTGTTTGCCAGTGAAATTGATAAGGTTCCAAAAAAGGATGTAAAAACAACAAGCACAGCAGAACAACAACAACAACAAAAATACAAAAAAAAGCACACACACACAAAACCCTCGGACTAGGATTAATGGAATATCTTCGACACTAACGAAAGGTCCATACTCTCGCATATTTTGCATACTAAACCAAAGTCTGAGCCTAATCAGTATTACTAATATAGTCATTGAAATATCGCTTAAATACTTTGACATTATTATTCATAATTTATGGTTTTTTGATTAGCATATAGAATTCTGATTCGTTTGATTTTTATAAAGCACTTTGAACTTGCTTAACTTTACTCCATTTTGTTATTTTTTATTTATTAGATATCATTGCAAGACTGGCGGGAAAAAAAGGGATATAACCCATTTACAGCAAGGGTATCAAAAAAACAAAAAACAAAAAAAAAAAAGCAAAATAAAACAAAAAAGTTGGTTCTAGTTTGAAGTGAGATGCTATTGCATTATAAAGGTGAAGGAGAAGCAAAATTTCAAATGGAATCTTGTGGGTTGAAGCATCCTTTTTGTTTGCTTGTGGGCGGCGTACAAGTTGATTTATGCTTGGAAGACTGTCATAAATTTTAATATTTAAATAGAAGATGCTTTAAACAATAGTCAACAAATTTTATAGTCCAGTTCAGCTCATAAATAAATATGCCCAAAACACCTGAGATCTATTTTGAATATTTGAGTGAGGCCTCAGGTGTGCTGTTATTGTTGTTGTGTTTGATTGGGTGTGTGTGTGTGTGTGTGTATGTGTGTGTGTGTCAAGCATGTGTTGGTTTATATGACTACTGAATATCTAAAGACCGGTTTGCTCGCTTGGTTAACTAAATTATACCGATATATATACATATATATATATATATATACCTACATTTATTTATCTATATATATATATATTTATTTATATATATATATTTAATGAGACATTTGCGGTTAATATTGCATTATTTATGTTCGCAAAAAGGGCTTAACATTTTGTGTAAATAAATTACAATTTATATAATAAAAATTTAAAAGGTAAATATATAAGAGTAGAAAGGTAAAGAATGTTTGCCAAATGATTCAGTTACATTAAGTTCAAAATTGAATTATGTACCGTAACCGAAACCATTAAATATTATTTATATAGCCAAAAGTTGCAAACAGGTCTTTGACATTAACGAAAGTAATTAACCATTATATTTGTTTAACATAAAAAGCCATTATTGATCAAATACATTTATATCGGTTAATAACCTCAACAAAAGGTAACAAGATACGAGCCAATAACAACTAAAAGACCAAAGAAATTTGCAACTTTGTTAACATCGACCAAAGCTACCAAAGATCGATTAGCCATTTCAATGAAATATTGTATGTTTTTTTTTGCTGGACAATGACCCAGCAGCATGGCATACGATGGGAGGGGGGGGACAAAGTCCGTTTTTAGCTTAAACAACAACAAGTAGAAAATAACTGATATAAAAGAAGTCTTGACTATATCTATACCTTATTTAATGTATGAATTATTGGCATTAAGTCTTCTTACATAAGGCTATTATAGTTCATAAAAGAAACTTTTGTATAAGTCGGGCTAACAACTTTAATTTGCATACTTATTTCGAATACTTTATATGCAACCTGATTGCATTTTTTGAGCATATTCTATGTTATAGTGAAGAAAAAAGAAGAAAAACAAAAAGGAAAACCACCAACCAACCATCAAGCGAAATTTAGTTGTAAGTGAGCCAAAATGGAAAGTTTCAAAGCAAAAACCTCAAATAATTATATAAGAGTTTGCAATTTACCTCAATTCCATTTTGTCTTTTCGTTTATGCAACTTGTGTGTGTGTGTGTGTGTGTGTGTGTGGCATCATCATCAAGCGACTCGAGTGCTAGCTGTTTGCAACATTCCACACACTTGGGGCAAATGTTGTCGCGATTTAACAAGAGTAACAAATAGCAATAACAAGGACATTAAGGACAGGACATGCCACACATTAAAGCCTCACACAGACTACTTGAATTTGCAGTTTTTCTCTTTACTCCTCCCTTCTAGTTTAGATTAATGTCAACTCATGGTTACAAGGGCAAGGGCCAAATACTAAAGACAGAGGCACCCACACATAGAATGGGGGGGGGAAAGGTTTCTAGGGTGGGCCAAATGTAAATAGTGAAAATCATTCAATAACTAGCTAAAAAATCATTTGTCACATTTGCTCTTAAATACATTAACAATTTTTACAGACATCAGAGAATTTTTCGCTGTTTTTTGGTTTTAGTTTTTTTGGTGTTTTTTTTTGACATACGTCTGTGGGCAAAACAGTTTGTCATTTCATTTGGTGTTGACGTTGGCAATGACGATGACTAGGATGATGATGATCATGATGATGATGATACTGATGATGACTTTGACTTGATGCTGATGCCACTTAAGCTTACCTCCGCCCTGCACCCCCCCTCCTTCGTTTTACCTTCCTTCACATCTAGCAGCAGGGAGACATACACACGCACATGCCCACACCCCCTCACATGCATAGACATGCTGAGTCAGTTTTAGCCACGCCCATTTGGATGACATTTTTATTATTGTTGTTGTTGTTGCTCGAAAATAGATATATGTATAAATACAGCTACAATCTGTCAACAGTTTTTTTTTCTTAGTCAGAATGTCAAATATCCGCACATTTGCACATCGGCAACGCGGATCCCAGTGCAAAAACAAAAAAAAAAGAGAGAGAGAGAGCGAGCGAGAGAAAGAGACAGACAGAGACAGAGAGGCAGAGAATTTGCAATGACTGGTAAAATTTTTGTACATTAATTAGCTTAGCTTTCCATTCCATTCCATTTTATTTCATTCTAGTTAATCATATTACACATACGCACAGGTGGCCTTGTACAAACATAATTCAAATGTCAACCAGTTGTCTTTGTTCGGTTTGTACGCACAACAAAAAATAAAAATGAAGAAAAAAACACAACAAAAAAAAAAAAGAATAATACAACAGAAGACAAAAAATGAAATCGTGTGGATTTCTTGAGAAAATAACATTACAATTTATATATATATATATACATATATATACTCTATATACAAATTTGCCGCAATTTCGTTGTTGTTTTTTTTTTTTTGCTTTTTGTTTGTTGTTATCTGTCTGGTTTGTTGTCTTCTTCTTTGTTACTGTTTTTTGCGCTGCGTAGGCGTCTGTCTTTTGTGTGTGTGTGTGTGTGTGTGTGTGTGTGTGTGTGTGTGTGGTTGTGCGTTTCTTGCTGGTATCACGCATACGTCATGATGTCTGGGGGTTTTTGGTTATATTTGACATAAAACTGCACTCGTTTGCCATTTACAAAAGAAAAATAAATACGTGAGTGGGGGGGAGAGGGGAGTGGAGAGAGAGAGAGAGAGAGAGAGAGAGAGAAAATGAGAGTGAGCAGTAAAGCTTCAATTTAAATTTCTTTTGTACTAAATTGAAGCAGATTTCGAATAATCATCATTCATATACATATGAAATATTTTCATAATAGAAATTGACTATAAAATGATAAAGCAATTTCCATTTAACTGTTAACTCATAGACACTTTGGCTCTCTCTATCTCTCTCTCTCTCTATCACTCTCTTTGTCACTCTTTCTCTATCTATCTCTCTGTTGAGCTTAGTTAATTATAATGCTTTAGCATTTTGTATACCTTGTACTATAATTAACTCAATTGTGTGTGATTTTTGTGCAAATGCAACTCTCCTCTATCGTTGTGTGTGTGTGTGAGTGTGTATGTTTCGCTTATCAATGCAATTACACATGAGTTACTTATCTATATAATGCCCTTGTGCATTGACAGAGTTCAGGACAAATAGATACATGAAATGAACCACAGAGAAAGAGTGAAAGGGCGGAAGAGGTGAAAGAGACAGAGATACAACAGAGTTTTCTCTATGCAATGAATATTTAGGCCAAATTGAAACTTATAGTATATACAGATATGTGTTTTTCTATGATGCATGTGTGTGTGTGTGTCCGTGTCCGTGTGTGTGTTAGAGAGAAACCTGTTAACTGGTTGCCAGAGGCGGAGCTGTTGAATGGCAGCAATTTAGTGCTAAAAACTTTTCCCTCAACATGTGCAAATACTTTTAGTTTTAGTGTGGCAAGAACAATGCTCTTCTTAATTGAGTGGCAGAAAGGCCGAAAGTGCTATTGCTGATGATGATGATTCCTATGATGATGATGATGATGATGATGATGATGATGATGATGATTATAATGGTGATGGTATGATTACTATAGATTAGTATAGACCATGGTGTTGGGCATGTTGTTGACGTTGTCTGTTAGCCAACATGCCAGCTCAATCTGTTCTAAAGTCAACATACTCAAAATGTATATACCATATATATATATATATATATATATATATATAATATAAATACATATTGTTTGTTGGTTATTTTTTTTGCTTTGCTATTAAACGTTTAATTGATCTATCTACTGTTGAATGAATATTGTGTTTTAATTGGCAAATAGAATATTGTGATTTGCAAGCTTTTCATAAATTCTTTGAATTGTATTGAAATTTTGCAAAAAAAAAAAAAGAACTGACAGAGTTTCCATACCCCAAAGGGATGATAAAGACATTTTCTGGATTCTTTTTCACTCAAGGCTAAGTGTCTACATTTTGGCTGGGTATTTTTTTTATCCGTTTCATCTTATATTTCAAATAAGTAATATTACTCAAGTTTTAGGGCCAAAAGGAGATTGCCTTATTACCGCTAAATGATTTGCGTTTTTCCGTTATAGTCTATCCCACAATTTCATTATCCACAATTATTGAACATATAAACACAAATATTACAATAACCACAAAAATGGATTGTATATGCCACGTGTAATAATAAAAACAAAAAGGAAGGAAGGAAGGAAGAAGGAAGGGAGGAAGAGGGACAGAACGATGGATGCGATGGGTAAAATCAATTTACTTGACACCTGAACTTGATTTCTTCTTCTTCTTCTTCCTCTTCTTTTTGGTCGTTGGCCATTTACGACTTGTCCCGACCATAATAAGCAGCTGTTGCCTGTCTACCATGAACAACACAATTGCGCGCGCTGTGCGCCTTGGCTTTCAGCGCTTTCAGCGCTTTCTACCTTCCCACCTTTCCACCTTCCCACCTTCCCACCTTTCCACCTTTCCACCTTCTACCTTCTGGCCTGGGCACGTCAAGTGCATTAGTTGGCTATTTGCTTAGCCATTTTGTGTTGTGTTCTGCCTGCCTGCCTTTCAATTGCAAACAAGAAAATGAAAACGAAAATGAAAGAGTGAGCCAAGAGGTCGCCGTTACCGTCGCCGTTGTCGTCGTCTATCATTATACAGAAGCACTGGCTCGTGAATCTTATGGCTTCCAAAGTGGTCGGGTTGGGTTATTTGAGTCTAGGTTTGAGTTTTTTTTTCTCTTTCTTTTTCTTTTTTTTTTGGGTCTCTCTCTTTTCATACAAAAGTAAACACAAGGTCAGACTTAGAGTCAGAAAATGTTAGAAAGGTGTGAAAATGTGAAAAAATCAAATTATGTAAATAGCACAAATAGCCAAGGAAAAGTATCAAGAATTCAAGAACAAGAGTAATTAAAAAAAAAAAAATGAATATTTTTCTCTTCTTACAAAATATTTACATAAAAACTAGATTTAAAATTAAAAAGGAAAAGGAAAAAGCAAATATGTACCTACATATATACATATATTTGACGATCAAAAAAAACTAAAAATTAATTTTAAATGTTTGTTTTCTCTTTTATTCCATTTGTATCAGCAACTTTAATTTAATTTCTAATTTTAAGTTTAATTTCGCACCTACTAAAAACTAAAGATCGATTCTCAAGTGGAAAGTGGAAAGCTTCTGTTTATACTCTTTCATTTTAATACTTAATATTATCATTAAAAAAAATTGTTGCAATTCTTTTGTCATTTTTGTATTGCGATCCTTTTTCTTCTTTTTTTCGCTTTCTTCTCTTTGTCTGCTTCATTTACCACGAAATGCATTTTTTTTCGCTCACACAAAAAAGAAATATGTAAAAAAGGGAGAAAAACTAAAAGCAAATAATAAAAAATAAATTGTTAAATAAAATGCTCGACTGCCTGCAGCAGATAATAGATGAAAGAAAAAACGGCTGAAGATGATGGAGAAGAAGAACAGGGGGCAGTAGGGAGAGTAAAGAGTAAGGTATGCCAAGACCAAGAAACGGCAATGATGACACTTTAAATAGTGCAAATATTTATACTTTATATTATGCCATGGAGAGGGAGGAATCGCGGTTAGCAGTGAATAAAGTAAAAGGAAATGAAAATAGTAAAAATAATAATAAGAAAGAAACAAAAAAATGATGAATAATAATAAAAAGGGAGATGGATTTCCCCCTTAGGCAATGTCTGGTTGTCTAGGAATCCACCACCTACCTACCTAAGCAATGCCACCAATATAGATAATAACTGAAATGAATTGCTTGTCGGATAGGCAAGGACAGTGAAAAGGAGAGTTAGCGGCGGGTGAGAGGGGGAAAAAAAAACTGTCAATATGGTGATGAAGGGGAAGAAGTTGATAACGAAGGTGGAGGAAATGCGCGCTGTCGTCTCAATAAAAATGCCAGGCAGGACATTGTGTTGTGATTTGCAGTGACAAAGCAAACGGAAAGAGAAATACAGAGCAAGAGGGGTATGGGGGTAAGGGAAATGGTGAGAGGTGTGTGTAGAGGCAAAATGAAATGAGGCATGCCAAGTAGAAGGCATCAGCAACAGCAACAGCAGCAGCAGCAGAAGGAGAAGCAAAAGTAGGCAGCAAAACAGATGATACTGACATTATCATCTACATTCATTCACTCATTCATTCACTCATTCATCCGGCTGCTGTTGTTGTTGTTGTTGCTGTTGTTGTTGTTGTTGATGTTGTTGTTGTTGATGTTGTTGTTGTTGCTGTTGCTCTCGTTCAGCGTTAAAGTAAACGACATTAATGGAAACATCAAAGTAATTTGATTGCATTTTCTCCACAATGGATATGAATGAGCAGCAACAACGACTGACAGCCAAACGAAGGAATGAATTGCCAAGCGAAATACACATCTCACTCAGTATATGTATATATACATACATACATATGTATATATATATACATATATACTTATATATATATATATATATGTATATATATATATATGTATATATATATATTTTCTTTTTTTTTACATATATTCGTATTTGTATCCTTCTGGGAGAGCGGCATGTGCGGATTGCGGTTGTACGATGCGGTATGGCAAACTGTGGCTGAGGCTGAGCATCAGCCTGGGCATAAGTAGCAGAGGCATAGTCTCATTTTCAGCATTTGCCATTGATAGCCCAGGGAGACAGAATTCGCCCACCCGCTGTGGCTTCTTTATGGTATCCAAGTGCGTGTGTGTGTGTGTGTGTGTGTGTGTGTGTGTGTGTGTGTGTGTGTGGTTGTTGCCGCTTCTGCCCCTTGATGCTGCGTTAATTTCATTTGCTTACAAAAATAGACAACACACAACCAAATGGAATGGAATATGTTCTAACTGTAATTGCCATGACCAAGAGAAAATGAAATTACAGAATCGCAAAAAAGATTGTATATGCTACCTTAACATATACACACACACACACACACTCACACATACACACCCAAACGCATAAATATATTTATATACACGACTATATAGAAATGAATTGGCCTTGGCCAAACTTTAAGCCAAGGCATTTGAATTGACCCTGATTTAAGCATTAAAGGCTTTCTGTCTCTTTTGCCCCTTACTAACTTTGGTAATGAAATATAATCAGCTGACAAATGCTCGATTCTCACTTAAGATGAGATTTCTATGCAAAAAACAAAAAAAAAAAAAAAAAAAAAAAAGAAAAATATCGTTGAAAATGAAATCAAAGAAAAAGTATATTGAGTTTTTAGTTACATCTAGCCTATATGTGACAGTTTCTCATTATATATAATAACACAATTTGGAAGAAATTTGATATATAAAATACGATAACTGATTTATGGGATTAGTTTACTACACTCGTCATATATATATATATATATATGTATATATTACAACCTTTGAAAAAAGCAGCATATAAAGCTTCTTTTTTCTCTTTAAAGTATTTCAATTGATGCAAATGCGAAACATTCAATTTGTATATATTATATGTACATATATATTAATTTAAACTTAAAGCTTTATATTTACTTAATTTTTGAAAATAAACATACATTAAATAATTCATTCATAATGGATATGTTAATCATGCTAAAGAATTATATAATTTATGGCATGTTAACCATAAATTACCATAAATTTTATGCAACATTTTTGAATTTCAAAAAAAGGGGTTTACTCCAGCATAACGAACGTTTTAAGAATTTCTTGCTAGAATTTTGTAAATAACTTTAAATGTTTTCACTTTTCTACCAAGTTTAGCCAAGTTCAAGCACTTTTCACTCTACTGCACTCCACTTGTTGCCCCAAAAAACACTTTAGCCAAGATTTTAACAACTCACACAAACACAGAAATACACACACACATACACACACACACTTATATATATATGTACACACAGACATCCATTGTACGCTTCGTTCGGTCTATTCTTCAGCTGTTGAGCTTCACACCAGTCAGTTAGGTCAACGAAAGAGAGATAAAGAGAGATTGAGAGTGTAAAGAGAGAGAGAGAGAGAGAGAGAGAGAGAGAGGGAGATAGTCACTTCCATTAGCCATTCGGTAACGAAAAAAAAAGCATAAAAAATGTATTTACAATACTAACTAAAAGTAATAAACAACAATATGATGTGTGAACAAATGTAAAATACATTTTTATTTAAAGCGAGAGCTTTAAATGGAATATAATTTAATCCAGTATTAAGGAGCAACCGATTGACCGACCAACCGACCGACCGACCGACCACGTGATGAAGTGATGTAAATGCATAAATCAAATGTCGATGATGATGGTAGTGGGGGGGATATTAGAGATGGGCGTGGGCGGAGTGCGAGTGTAAGAAATGGCAGAGATTTTTTTCTACTTTTCTGCTTTTCTACACTTTTCCTACTTCTCCGGTACCTTTAACTGCTACGTATTTCATTCCATTTGTTGGCCATTTTTCCTGTTGTTTGGCGACATTTTCCATATACCCATATCTTCAAGTTGGCATGTCGCCAATGTGTCATGCTTCAATATCTTCAATGCGGCGATTTGTGGCCCTGCATACACAAGTGAGTGGACCACAGCAATATGATGGGCGTGCCGATTGGGGTTTAGTGATGTTGTTTGTGTCCGTTGCCCTCCGATACCATTTTGTATGCGGAAATCAGTTTGTGGTTTCAATTTCTCGTTTTTACCTTTTTTTTTTTTTTTTTTTTGTTTGTCACATGTTACCTTTTTCCTTTTTTTCCTTTTATTTCATTGTTCTTATTGTTGTTATTG
This sequence comes from Drosophila sturtevanti, assembly GCA_018150375.1. Taxonomy (NCBI): domain Eukaryota; kingdom Metazoa; phylum Arthropoda; class Insecta; order Diptera; family Drosophilidae; genus Drosophila; species Drosophila sturtevanti. The sequence goes on from JAECWJ010000594.1 coordinate 5,392,049, forward strand.
TTACCTATTGGACTATGTGAAGCATGGCCAGTGTTCATCATTTATACAGCCGAAGTTGCTATACCCTTACGAACATGACGAAAGATTAGTGAGAGCTTTAATATATTAATCAAATTATAGAATTGAATTGAGACTTAGATAGATATTCAGACTAAGTACCAAATTTATCTACTTTCATACTACTTTCTTTTCTTTTGTTCTCCGGTTGGCAAACGGCATGTATAACGACATATGCAAGAGTATGAAAATGAGAAAATGTTATTCAGTTGTGTTATTAAAACGCTTTTCATGCGCAAAATTAAGTTCTGGTTTGTGCTTGCTTCGTTGGAAAGAGAAATCATTCAATAACCAGGCTATTGATTTACCTTAGTTCTTCTCTTCCAACCTACCTACCTTACTCTCTCACTCTCCCACCATCCCGTGCGCTTCTGTGTGTTTCACAATGTATGACTCTCTCTCTCTCTCTCTCTCTCACTATCTCTCTATCTCTCTCTCTCTTTCTCTCTCTCTGCAGGCATCCGTGCCTCCAGCTGGCTGTCATTCATTAATCATTTCCATCATATGTAATTAAAACCAAATTAATTTATTCTCATAGTTAAATTGTATGAAATTGATGCTCGATCGATTGTAATTGTTGTTATTTTATTAAGAATTATGAAATGCCCCAATGGCTAGGCAATTAATTTATATAATCGTATCGATTTCAATATATTGATGAATATAACGACCAATGTAAACATAAATTAATTACAAAAACAAATTATTAACCAAAATGTTCGCCTATCAATCAAAGAGTTTGCTTTTCCAACAATCAAAATCGCATATCCCATATATTTGAGCCTTTCCTTCAGTTTATATAGTTTATCAAATATTCGTGGACTAAATTCTACTTAGCTTTTAGTTGTTAAACGACCCTTTGAAGCTCTATCTTCAGTGAATTTCTGGGAAATTCCAAAATAACTTATTTTAAAACAATTTTTTGATCGCAATAAATTATCAAGTTTTTCTATTGCCTACTTTTGAGGGCAGGGAAAATAAGTTGCAAGTTAACTTCCGCTTTAGCTCAAGATGAGAGAAGATGGCTCTCTTGTGAAATAATGATTAGAAAAGCGGTAGAAAGGGAGAGAAATAGAGAGAGAGAGAGAGAGAGATATTTAAGGAAGTTATTCAATTTGTTACTTAGCCAGCTCGGTAAATATTTCATTACGGAAATTTTACAAATCAAATTACCAGCTTGGCTTCCTTTCATTTTTATGGCACGGCTTTTAGCCTCTTTATTTCTTTCTTCCTCTCTCTCTCTCTCTCTCTCTCTCTCTCTATTTATCTCTCACTCTTTCTATCTCCCTCTCTATCGCTTTCTATATCGCTTAGTCTCCATTTTGCTGGCTGCATGTTTAAACAGTGTGTTGGCATTGCGGTTTTTCGCCTCATGGAACGTGTTAATTGCAGCCGCAGTCCCTTGGCCTCACCTCACCTCCTCGTCACTCGGTTCATACGGCCTCTTGCAACTGCCAAGTGCAGCTGTCTAACAAATGCAATTAAAATCTTTCCACATAGAAATTGTTACAGCCGCAACAATCGTCGACGCTGCAACTAGAGTAACAGAGAAAGAGTATGAGGAGCTTACACAGTGCAGAGGACATGACAGATAACAAATAGCTGTAGCTCACAGTACAGAAACCAAAGTAAGAGAGAAAAAAGAAAACATTTACCATATAAAAATATACTGAAAAAAAGAAGGCAAAAGGGGTGAAGGCAAATACAAATGCATTTATCTGCGTTTTATTTTGCCTTGCACACGCTCCAACCATCCAACCATCCATCTACGAAGCATCCCGAATACAAATCTAATTTAACCCACACGAAGACACAACAAAAAACAAATTTGATATATGCCACAACATCACAAGCGTAGTACCGACCCCCGTCCCCTCCCAAAAAAAGGATCTGAAAGGAACAAGTATTTAAACTTTATAAATAAAAGATGAAAAGCAGAATATAGCAGAATATTGGAAAAAAAAACATACAAATAAAAATATTCTATTAAGAAAATAAAAATGATATAAATATGAAAATATGTATAAATAATAACAAAAAAGGCAGAAATTTCAAAAATATCCCAAGACTTTGCAACAAAATTATATAAACAAACCACAAAGCCCACAAATCGATCATTTTTTATTAGAATCTTGGATAAATAAATTTGAGTTTGTTTTAAAGAATAAAGAATGAAGGTTTTTTTTTACCTCAAATGTAGCCCCCTCTTTTAAAGTACGCCTCTGTTTAGGTTATACCATACTAATGTGGTCTGTCAGTCAATTGCGGTTTCTTGGTAGGTCAGCAGCTGCTGTAACTTTATGATGAGCTGGACTTGACTACCATCTCCTGTTTGGCTAATTTCGTTTATTTATAAAGGCACATTTGGAATGAATAAGCGAAAGAATGTGTATAGTTGGCAGAGTGCTTAAAATTAAAGTATCCAACAATTTTATTTAATTTTTTTTTTTTTTTCATTTTTTTGTTGACCTTCTGTTGCAATTTTTGTAAGGCAATTGTGGCTAATTAAGTATTAGCAGTCAAGGCATTCAAGTATAAAAAATAAAAAAAAAAAATAAAAAAAAGAATGTCAAGCGTTCTACATGATGTGAATGCTAAATGCTAAAATTTAACAACATTTTTGCTAATCGGCTTTGAGAGTCACCACGCACGCAGTCAAGGCACACACACACTCAGACACATACACACACACACACAGACAACCACACATAAAGTAAGATTTTCTAAGAGAAATGCAAGAGGTGGAAGGGGAGCTCAAGTTTGAGACTGAAATATACAATATAAAAGCTTTCAAGTGTGGCAAATGCGGCGTATGCGTAACAATTTACAACTCACATTAATTATACGCCATGTTTAACATGCTTTTATATCAACATCTATCTCTTTCACTCTCTTCTATTGCAGCTTTAAATTGTGAAGAATTCAATTATTAATGCAACGATTGTCTTTGCCCGTGACCGGGTCCTGGGTCCGTGGTTGTTGCTGTTGTCCTTGCCAGCAAATGCGATTGCATTGAGTGACAACTTGCAACAGCAGCAGCAGCAGCAACGACAAATAGAGCCGAACCGACAACAACACGGCAACAATAGCAACAACAACAACATCAACAACAACATCAACAGCAACAGCAACAATGGCCAGTGGCAACAATGAAACTGCGCCGCTCTACTGCGGTAGTGGCATGGATAATTTTCATACAAGGTAAGAGCAGGAGAATGTCTATACATATATGTGTGTTCGTGTGTGTGCATGTGTGTGTGTGGGGAGGTCCACAAAGTGCAAAGTAAAAGTGGGTAGAATTGCCCAATGTCAATGTCAATGCCAGAGTATGAGGCCAAAGCCCGAGGAAGAGACAGCAACAGCAAATACAGAAGGGGAACCTCTGCGATGTAGCTAGGGGGGGGACACGGAAGGTGTGAGGAGGTAGGTGTGGAATGAGCACCTCAAGGGCAGACAACAGCAACTCAAACAACAACAACAAACAACAACAGTCAGTCAGTTGATGACAACAATATGGAATCGTTCAAAAATCGATTAGCGCTAAGCGACAACCCCCCTCTCCCCCTCCTCAGACGACTTTTATCACACACACAGCTCACTCCTCTATTCCATACCCCAATTCCACTCCCCATGTTCCTCTTCTCTGCTGTTAACCAACGTTTCTCGGGGGAGTCTCTTCAATTTCGATTTGCCATATAATTTTTTTTTTGTTCCAAATGAAATTGACGATTAACCTACAAGTTTCATTGTTGTTGCTGCTGCTGTTATTATTATTATTGTTGTTGTTCTTGTTGTTGTTGTTGTTGTTGTTGTTGTTGCTGTTGTTGCTGTCACTGTGATTTGTGACAAGGCCACGAACCATCAATTGATGACTTGAATCCAATTTAATGTTGATTTCCTATAACCAATTTTTTGTGTATTTGCCATAAAAAGCAACAGGAACAACAAATTCAATGACCAAGTCCAAGTCCAAGCTGTAACTGCACCCATAAAAAATACAAATAGCAAAATGCGAAATCGCACAAAAGGTAACAAAATATATTTATTGTTCTTGCATGAGAAGAACTCGTAAATGGAAATGGGCGTGGCATAAGGCAATAATACAAAATTTGTACCCAGACGTTTCTTTTTTCATTGTACATTTTGCTTCTGTTTTTTTTCTGTTTTTATTTTTTTGTGCAATTGCAAATAGAATATAAAAACAAAATGGACGATTCAAAGTCGCGCAAAAAAAAATACAGTTTAACCAAGGAGACACATAAAATGTTTAACAGGCAAAACAAATGATGCTATACTATATAGACTTTACATTCCCATTAGATATCTGGTGTGAATTCTGTGAGGCTTTCAGATTGTCGACCTGGGGGGAATAATCAATTTGTTCATCCCATTTTTGTGTGTGGAAAGGGACCAGTATAAACCTGTTCAAAATCGGCTAAATTTATATACCCTTGCAAAAATATTTAAGTTAATATATGAGAGATTTAAAAGATATAATCTAAAAGTATATTGCAAATATGCATGATTAATCAGTAAATTTGTACACTTAATGGCTATGGCAGAAGCCTCTTTTATTAATATCAATTTTCTACTAATTAAATGTTAAAAAACTTATTGTAAAAATTATACAAAATCTTCTACGAATGGTTAATATAATAAATAGGAAAAGTTAAACCACAACTTGCAAATGAAAATGAACCACAGGGAATTGAAACCACCGAGACAAAATCAAAAACTAAGCTAAGAGCTATACCTGTTGGGCAACCAGAAGTCGTCAGTGAAGCGTTGAACAACCAAACTGAACCATATTCTACGTATACCCAAGAAAGATCATTATTAACCAAAAAGTAAATAACAAGTTGCATTTAAAATGCAAATGCAGCTTTGATAACTGAAATACAATTCTAATCTAGAGATAAGGAAAGAAAAAAGAGGAAAATTGTATAACATAAATGTCAGAACTTGCTGATTTGATATGTCCGCCAGTGATAAGTACATATATTCATAAAACAGAATTTAAATAATCCGATCCTCTTAATAAGGATTCAAAAGAAATGAGAACAAAAGGATTAGTTAAAGTAGAAACCAGAACTTGCCGATTTGATAGAAATGCATTAATCGATTAAAAATAAGAAATGGACAACTATCAGCATAATCTTAGCTACTTTAAATATTATTCATTATGTGTTGCGTTTATAATCCGTGATTTTCAAAAAAAATAAAAAATAAAATTGAAATAAACCTGAAATAATTCAAAAATTAGGGAGAAATAAAAATAAGTAGTTGCTAACTCGTGTTAATGAGCAGAACTGCAAAGATTAATCTAGTGCTCGTCTCATTATATAAGAAAATAGAAGGTCATGGCCTCCTTGGTGCAGATTCAGCATCACCAATGTTAGTAAACCAGTTAGCATTGGTACGGCCAGTGTTGGAAAATATGCACTAGAGCGGTTAGAGGAGGAACATTTTGTTTCCATGGACAAACTGAAACAAGAAGAACTTAGCTGACAAATGAATAGAAATGGATGCATTCAAAGGCGATTAAACATGAAACTTCAGTTGTTCTTTGTAACACATTTGGGTGTATTTTTTGCTGAGGGTTTGTTTTGAACAAAAAAAAGTTAGACTGAAAAATATTTGATAGCCTTTCTTTGTTTTTAAGCAAAAAAAAAAAATTTTTTTTTTTTGGATTTTCTTTTCCAGTTAAGGACTTTTCTTTTAGTTTACTTAAGTCTCTTAGTTAAATAGCAGCAATAAAACCGTCTTCTAGCATTTCCGTATACATGGTAAACAGTGTTTTCCGTTCCCTCAACAGACAGACAAACCCTTGAGCCAATAAAAATCTTCTACATACATATGTATCTTCTATATATGTATGTATGTATGTGTAGGTATGGTACCTTTCACTTCAGTCTTTCCTTTTACCTTAACCTTACTACCCAAGTTTCGTCCTTCTTTGCCGTTGTTAAAGATAAACATTTTACTGCCTTTGTTTAGTTTTCTTTCAAATGGTGTGAGTGTGTTTTTGTGTGTGTGTGTGTGTGTGCCGAGGCCAAAAAACTCAAACGTTCAACATTCAAATTTTGGCCTGCTACCACGAGATGCTGTGGCTCAAAGTTTTAGCCCAAAAAAGGAAAAAAAAAGCGAAGAAAAAAAGAAAAGACCGCAGCAGAAGTAAAAGTAACATCTTTCGACGCTTTCATTTCAGCTTTGGCTTCGGCTTTGGCTTTGGTTGGCCCCAAGCAACATTTGTTGTTGTTCTTGTTTTTCGTGTGCTGCTTCCTGCCTGCTGTTGTTGTTGCTGTTGTTGTTGTTGCTGTTGTTATGCTGTTCAACAAATTAGACTTAGCATAAAATTTATATGAAATACACACACGCACACATACATACACATATACGCAAACACATAGGGACACATAGAAATGACTATATAGCGACTAAGTCTTTTGCGGGTTTTTTCTCTTTCCCTCTCTCTCTCTCACACACATAGACAGTTTCGTTCCCTGGGTATTGCATACTTGCAGGCGTTAGCTGCATTTTACTTTGTGGTTGACTGGCAGGAAAAATAAAAGTTGAAAAAAAGACGAGAAGAAAAAGGTTTAATAAACTCACACAGCATCCCCAGTTGGCATAGCATCCAAGTGAGTGACATGTGTGTCCTGTATGTATATTTATGCTTGTGTGTGTGTGTGTGTGTGTGTAAGTGAAAGGAGGAGAAGACGGGTAGTTGCCTTTAGTTAAATTGTTTATTGCTTGCTTTCGTTGTGAAATTCTCACTAAACCCAATGACATCTCAGGAAAATATATGCGCTATATTTCTGGAAGATTACAAAAAAAGAACAAAAAAAAAAAATTCTAACACACAATGAACTGCAGTTTATACAAAAACTTTCTTATGAAATTCCTGCAGCTTCTCACGTTTCATATATATAAATAGACAGAGACAGAGACGAAGAGAGAGAGGGGGAGAGAGAGGGGGAGAGAGAGGGGGAGAGAGAGGGAGAGAGAGGAGGAACCATTGACAACTAATTCATATTATTATCTCCCTCTCAGGCAGTTCAAAGAAAAGTTTTATACAAAAAAAAATTTCTATAAAATTTTACAACTAGCAAACAAAATTAAACACCTTCATGCATAAATAATATATGCCCAAGTTAGGCAAAAGTAAACAGAAACATTTGTTTAGGCGTTTTTGTCATTCTATGAGCTACTTCTCATTATGTTGTTGAAGCAGAATTTTAAACTACACCCAAAAGGACCTGGGTGAATATTCAGGGCAAATGACTAGAAATGTATTTTAGCTATTCACCGTCAACCGTCAGACCTCAGTCGAGTTCAGGTGGGTGCTGTTGGTGAAGAAAACAATTTTAGGTCTGTTTTCTTCAACTTTTACTTTTACTTCTTTTTTCATTCATTCATTCATTCATTCTTGTCGTGGGCCACCATTCATCAACATGGATTATCAAAGGCAATAAATTAGACTAAGCAAAAAAAGAAACATTCTTCACGGGGTATATATGTATATATATACATACGCTATATGTACCTATATACTCTTATAGCCAAACCTAGGCTAAAGTTTAAAGGAATGTGTTTTCTCAGTTGCATTTCTTTCTCTTTCGAATGGAATGGAGAATGGGGGGGGGTTCGCATGAATTTGATGAATGGAGTTGTAAATTCCCTAACCCAATGTTGTCCATACATACATAGGTTCACAGGTTACAAGACAAGGGTCGCTGTAGGTGATAGGTTTAAGTTTTTTTCTTCTTCTTCTTTAAGTATAGGGTTACTATCCGCTGCTATGCATTCCGATGGTTGACTTTGATGTCTGTCTATCTGTCTGTCTGTCTGTCTGTCTGTCTGTCTGTCCTATTTCAATTTTGCACTCAATTTCAACTAGTGAAAAGCAATGAGAAAATCGTCCTTAACGCATATGTCCGTCTATCAGGCGAAAAAAAAAAGAAAAATAAAAACAACAAACCAAAAAAAAAAATGAGAAGAGCATTTAACATGACATGTCAGAGGACATATGTAACAATAATTTATTATTTTATTGTTCGGGGAATAAGCAAAGGGGGAACACCACCATGAGAAACAAAACGTAGGAACAGGAGAAAAATATTTGCCAAATGTGAAGGTGAAGCCAAAACTGCAAAAAAAAAAAAAAAAAAAAAAAAAAAGGAGAAAGAAAAGCATTTGGAAAATTAAACAAGAACCGAAACAATTTTCCGTACATGTTTTGACAAAGGGCTAACCGCTCAGCTAAGCCACGTCAAGAAACCAAAAAAAAAAAAAAAAGAGAAGAACAAAAAAAAAAAAAACGTTCTATATTATTTATGTTAATTGCTTGTTTTGTGCGTGTGTTTGCGGTTTCTTTTAGAGTCTTCGTTTTATTTTTTTTTGCTGGTTTTCGTTTGGTTTTTTGGTAATTTTTGTTCTTTTCTGCTGTCGTCTTCTTCTTTACGTTGGTTTTTGGCAAACTTTTTGGCTTTTGCTGGTGAGGCGGCTGCTGCTGCGCCATTAATATAGCTCATACGTCACGTAGGCATCTGCGAAAGGATTGGGTGTCCCTGACACATTGGCGTTTGAATTTCTTTCGTTTGTCGTTTGTCGTTTGTTGCTTGCCGCTTGAGTGGCGCTTTGAGACGACATTCTTCTTCTGCTTCTTCTTCTTCTTCTTTTTTTTCTGCCATTTGGGGTTTGTGGGGAGTTATGGCCAGGAGGGAGGGAGGGGGGGGGCGTGTCGTCTGGCCTGGGCGTGACAGCGTCAAGTGTCGCCTTCAAACAGCACACTCACATACACACACACACACATATATATTTATATATATGTATATATGTATATACATATATACCGAGAGACAGAAAGAGAGCTGTCGCTAGCAATTTGGCACGTCTTTGACACAAAAGTAAATGGCCAAGTGTTAGATACACATCTAATTGCCACATTGTACCAGCGGCAGCAGCATCGGTATTAGACAAGACATACTATCCAATCTGCCCTTACCCCAACCCCCCCCCCTTCCTGCTACACCTTTAATTAAACACTGCCACTGAGCCAGTGAGAGCCACATAGCCGCATCTAGGCCACTTTGTGGCTTATAAATACCATTAACATTGCCCAGACTTGGTTTGAGATGAGACCTGAGGGGGAGCCGGAAGGGTGAAAGAATGGGAGATGGGGGCGGGCTGACTAATTAAAACTAAAAGCATAGCAAGAGTTGCTAACCTCTGCCTCCTATACCTTCACATTTTCTCTCTCTCTCTCTCTCTATCTCTATCTCTATCGCTCTCTCTCTCTATCTCTATCTCTATCGCTCTCTCCCTCTCTCTCTCTATCTCTATGAATGTAAGTGAATAAAACCAAATTCAAGTTGACATGAGATAAATAAATAGCTAAGATATATTTAAGCAATATGATCACAGCAACGATATCTAAATGACATGGAATGATTAATTCAAAACCATTTTAATTAGCTAAATAATGATAGAGACTTAGACTAACTAATGGTTTTTAGTAGGTACATATAACAAATGTTATTTAGTTAGTTGAAAACCGATTTTCATTTCCCATGGTGCAAATTACCAATCAATCCTTAATGGCATCACAGCCAAGTAAAAATTACTTACCTATAATGACATCGGCCACTATATCTGATTTTAATTCAGCATCAATTTTCCAAGTGTAGAGCTTTATTTCTTTTCGATTTCTTCTACATAGAATACTATTATGTTTATAGTTTTTTTTTCTCGTTTTCAGTTTTGAAGTCCTTTTAAACAATTGAGGTCCTTTACACGTACACACTCTCGACCGCAAAACTGAGAAAAATTTACTTTAACAATGTCGGAGGACCTTTGTCTTCTCCCATCTATTTTTATCAGGCAGAATATTACAAAATAACTTTATTAACTATCATCATTCAAAAAAAAAAAAAAAAAGTAGAAAAGTATCCAAAAATTCAATAACCAAAAAGGTATTTTATGGTAGTACATCTTTTAGAATTAAAAAACAGGGAATTTGTAATTTACCTGATGACCACCTTTTCTTTTACATTTCATTTTAACATTTCGTTTTATTGTTCTTTCATTTCAGTTACAAAAATATGCATGGATATGTGTCCTTGGTGGTTTGCATATTGGGTACTATAGCTAATACATTGAATATAATTGTTTTGACACGACGTGAGATGCGTTCACCGACAAATGCCATACTCACCGGTCTGGCTGTGGCCGATTTGGCAGTTATGTTGGAATATATACCATATACGATACATGATTATATACTAACTGATAGCCTGCCCAGAGAGGAGAAATTGAGTTATAGTTGGGCATGTTTCATTAAATTTCATTCGATATTTGCCCAAGTATTGCATACGATATCAATTTGGTTAACTGTTACATTGGCTGTATGGCGTTATATAGCCGTTGGCTATCCGCAAAAGAATCGTGTTTGGTGTGGGATGAGAACAACGATAATAACAATAACAACAGCCTATGTTGTATGCGTATTGGTTGTATCGCCATCACTTTATCTAATAACGGCAATTGCCGAATGGATGGATCAATTGGATGCCCAGGGAAAGGTGATCAATAGTATACCATTAAGTCAATATGTTATTGATTATAGCAATGAGATGCAGAGCGTTACAGTGGCCGCACTCAATTCAACACCGAGTCAAATAACAAATGAAACTCTGCCAATAAATGTAACAACAATAGTAACTACAACAACAACAACACCTGCACCACCATCCCCAGTGGTGCGTAATGTAACAGTTTATCGTCTCTATCACAGTGATTTAGCCCTGCATAATGCATCATTAAGAAATACAACATTTCTGATCTATAGTGTGGTAATCAAATTAATACCATGCATAGCTCTAACAATATTATCAGTACGTTTAATTATGGCATTGCTGGAGGCTAAACGCAGGCGAAAGAAACTAACTAGTAAACCGGCAACATCGGCAGCTGTGGCAACAACTGCAACTGGTAATGGTACCAAAGTCTTGGTCAATGGCAAACCGGCTGAACGTCCCAGAAAAAATAGTAAAACATTGGAAAAGGAAAAACAAACGGATCGGACAACAAGAATGTTATTGGCAGTGTTATTATTATTTTTAATTACTGAATTTCCACAAGGAATAATGGGACTATTGAACACTGTGCTGGGTGATGCCTTCCTTATGCAGTGCTATCTAAGACTGAGTAAGTTTTATTTTTATACCCTGTACCCATAGGGTTCAAGGGTATATTAAAGTCGCTAAAATGTATGTAACAGGCAGAAGGAAAAATTTCCGACCCCATAAAGTATATATATTCTTGATCAGGATCAACAGCCGAGTCGATATAGCCATGTCCGTCTGTCCGTCTGTCCGTCCGTCTGTCCGTCTGTCCGTCTGTCCGTCTGTCCGTCCGTCTGTCCGTCCGTATGAACACCTAGATCTCAGAGACTATAAGAGCTAGAGTAACCAAACTTGGTGTCAACATCCGTCTAGTGTGTACGCTGATCAAGTTTGTTTCAAATTTTTGCCACGCCCACTTCCGCCCCCGCAAATTAGAAAAAACTATATCTTGAGTTGTATTAAAGCTACAGTATTTATTTTTGGTAGACTCAATTATATAGCCAATATGTACCATCTGACCAAATTTGGTCGAAATCGGTCAATAAATATCGGAGATAATACGTATATATGTTTTGTACTGAAATTCTATGGGGAGTGGCAGCTGAAACGTGTGAGCGAGATAGCATGCGCATGTTGCTTTATACCGAATGAATGTTATGAGTGAGCGAGAAAGCATGAATTTGGTGTTTCGGCTTGCTAGGAGAATTTTATAAAGTAATTTATATTCAATTAATGGGGATTTGGATGGAGTTTGAGTTTATAAAATACATATATTATATATATTGGTACAGGGTATACTCCAAGTCGGCAGGGACGACTTGCTTACTTCATTTTTGTTATGATTATCCAAATGTCAAGATAAAAGACAAGAATTAGCACAATTATATATACATACATATACATATTATAAGTACATATATGTATATAGTTCAATCAAGACCTCATATCGAATACAAAGTATTTTTTTTTTCCTAATGTATAAATTAACTATTTAGTTTAGATTTAATATTATTATCATTATTCTGATTTTCTCTTTACGCACAAAACAGGTGACCTAATGGACATTTTGGCTCTAATCAATTCGAGCATTAATTTCATACTCTACTGTTCGATGAGCAAACAATTTCGTACCACATTCACCTTACTATTTCGACCAAAATTCCTTGATAAATGGCTACCAGTGGCTCAAGATGAATTGGCTGCTGTTCGGGCTGAACGCTCAATGGCAGACAACAAACCGAAACTTAGACAACAGCAACAGCAACAACAACAGCAGCAGCAACAACAACCCCAAGTGGTTACCACCAATACCATTTCACCCAATAATACAACACAAGTGACGAATCTGTAGCATAGGAATCAACAGCGTTGCTATCCGGCACCGGCACCGGCACCAACACCGACACCGACATCACCATTACCAGCACCAACACCAGCTTCAGCTTCAGCTTCAGCTTTAGCTTCAACAATTGGTTCAACGCGACGGCGACGCCAAAGTTCGTTAATCCGTCGCCTATTGAGCCTGATGAAGCGACGGCATGTTGAAAACGAGCTAGAAATGCCAGAGATTTTACCGACCAGTGAGAACATGTCTGTGCATTTTCAAGCGATTGTTGTTGTTGTGGATAAGGCAAGCGGAGCAACGGATCATCAATTATGTTTAGATGGTGATCAGGTGAAAAATGCGACGTAATGCGATTTTATAGTTCTAATCATATAAAATAAATAGTTAGGTTAAAGTGTAAAATAGATATATAGAAATATATATATACATATATACATATGTGTCTGTGTGTATATATATACATATATTTAATCAAGAATAGTTATGGATTTACAATATGGTTAGATTTTCTTTTTTTTGTTAACTTTAGGCGAATGGACGCGGCGGGGCATGAAAAAATAATAAGACGCATCTCCCATCTGTATCATTGATTCACAGTCATAAAATCACACAGTTCTCTTCACACAGAAAGGAAAAATATAAAGCATAAAAAAATCCACACCCACACACGCACACTCGAAAGAAATATAGCTGTGTTTGTATATATATTTTGCTATATAGAAGATGCTTACACCCGTCCCTGCCAAAGAAAAAAAAAAAATATATATATATATATAAATAAATACTGAGAATCAAATGAAATGCAAGCTGTTGCTAAGATCCCATTTTGCAGAATTCATATGCATTTTTGATTTTTTATTGCGCCACAAAGTATGCAACAGCAGAATATGAATTTCTCCTTGGCAACGATTTCAAAAAATAAAGTTTCAAAATATTTTTATTATATGTATGTATGTAGCATAGCAGTTAAATTCAATTGTAAACAATTATAAACTTAGGTAAAAAAATAGAATATAACCAAATTGCAGGGACTGAGATTGAGTTTGGGATGGGAAAAAATGCATTAAGCATAAACAATTAAATAGATTTCTAGTATAAATATTGGCATATTCAATATTCTTGAATAATTGCCGTATTTCAAAAATAAAAACTTAAACAAATATCGCTTCAATTTGATGCTAAATCTAATAAAAAGAGTTTAATACAAACTGATTATGACAATTGGGGATATATGTACATACATATATTGTATATTGTTTTCATAACGTACAACATAGTTCATATTTCAAATTGAGAAATTTTCACTTTAAATTTTTCCAATCATTTTCTTTATTAGCTTTTCCTGGCACTTTGCTTTAGTACCACAGATAATTGCTATGGCTATAGAAAACACAAAACATTTCTGCATCATTTGCAGCAATTATGCTTGAGTATCCAGTACTAGGCTATTTACCATTTCACTAACTAGTCTGGTTTTTCGCTTTCTCCTTTCCTCTGTCTCTTTCTCTCTCTCTTTCTTTCTCTTTCTCTCTCTCTCTGTTTCTCTCTCTCTCTCTCTCTCTCTCTCGTCTCTGCAATTTGCACAAGTTGTATAAATTTTTAGTAGAAATTAATGTAAATTCATGTGCATTAAATAATTACCATGATAGCAAAAATAATAATAATAATAATAATAATAAAAAAATAAAACAAATTAAAGCCCCAGACTGCTTAAACTTAATACGGCTAAAAATAACCGAAACATAAATGACAAGCGAAATGATGCATTAATTTATTGATGATTGAAGTATTTGCAATTGAGCCCCCAAACAAATATTTTCAATATCGTTAATAATAATTACAGCAGCAGCGAAAAAAAAAGAAAAAAAGAAAGAAAACTGCAATATTAATTACAATGATTGAACTGTGCGCGAGAGGCGGCAGTTTTTATTTTTGCAATGCTAACTAATTAGCATTTTTTTGAATAAATCAATGTAATAAAAATTAAAAATAAAATACAAACAGATACAAAACAGAAAAAGAATTAAAAACGAATCTACTTGAATAGCTATTTATTAAATGTATTGTATGTTAATGCAAATCGAATTAAAATTAAATGTTGCCACTTTGCTTGCTGAAAGTAAGCATACAATTAAATTTAATATTAAAAAAAAAACAAAAAAAAAATGGAAAACTAATTAATAGAATAATAATCAGATACAGTATAATAATAAATAAAAATTAAATTGTTGTTTGTTATGTTTATAATTATAATTAGGTTAAGGGTGATTAAAATCTATTTAATAATCTTAGGCTTATTCGGATCGAGTTAAGTTTTCAAAAGTGATTAAGAAATTTTTTTTTTTACATATATACGTATAGACGATATATGTATATGGTGGATATAAGCATAATAAAATTATATATATACATATATAGATAAACCAAATTTTTTTGTCAAATAAAATCGAATGCTCACAACAAAAACAACATAATAATAATTAATTAAAAAGGAGAGAAAAACAATATTCTTTCAATTTTTAAGAATAAACTAAGGAAATTGTTTTTCTTTTTTTCTTTTTTTTTTTTTTTTTTTTTTTTTGGTTGAAGAGTTTTAATTGGTTAGTTAGTTATATCTCTTTACCTCAGGTGGATGGACAGACAATATGGAATATAAAATATAGGTTTAATTTTAAACATATTTTGAAACAATTTTTAACACAAGTTTTGGCAATCATTTTTAATTTACCCCTAAAGAAATGTAAGCCAAAAAAAAAAATAAAAGCAAACTTTACCGACAAGACATTTTAATAAAGTTTAATTTGCATTAGCCATAAAGAAAAAACCACAAGGAAAAGTTCTCACAAGACACAGAAGAATGAATGAGCGAACGAGCGAACAAAGAAAAAAATGAAAAAACAATAAGCATGAGAAATGCCTTGCGAAACTTTATGGTCGGACACGGGCCAAAGAAGAAGGTATATATCAGGGGGGAGGGAGGAGGGGGAGGAGGAGGGGAGGGGTGAATGGAAATATTCATACAACAAAAGGCTAGTGAATGATGATGGAGAAATCACAGAAATGAGAAATGTTGGCTGCCAACTTTTCCATCTTTTTTCTCTTCACTTTCCGTTTCCCTTATCTCTCTCTCTCTCTCTCTCTCTTTATTTGGGCTGTCTGTAGTTTGTAGTAGTTTGGCATTTGATTATATGAGAGAAGGAGTCAACTAAAAAAGCAAAAAAAGTACAAAAGTTGATAAGCCATGGAGAAATGGGCAAGTTAGTTTTTTGGTCAATTGTTGTGTAAAATTTTTCCACTTAGCTTAAAACCATACCTATGTATTCTTTGTTATGATAACTCAAAAGATTCCCCTCCCCTCCCCCTCATCCTGCTTAAATAGAATGTATTAAAAGAACTTTATCAAACATGAAGATTTTGAATGAAAACCCACAGTGCATTTATATGTAGTAAGTCGTCCAATCCCACTGTATACTTATCAAAATATACTATAGAAAATGTAACTCAATACTAAAGTCGCATTGCTCCAACGGGAGGAGCAAACCTTTACGATGCAGACATTCTAAGAGTGGACGTGATTTGAAAACCACTTGTCTTTCCTTTCGTTTCTCATTCACCTGACAATGCATCCATCCATCCATCCATCCATCCACTGGATGGAAAACTTATTGTTCTTTTCATTCAGACAATGTTCCACCTACACAGAGTGTATCATAAAGATTTCGAGTTTTTATTGAGAGGTTTTTCTTATTTTTATTTTTCATTTCTGTACCTTTATATTTCATATCTTTTGCTAATTCCTCATTTACCTTTTCTGTTTTTTTTTTGTTTTTTTGTTTTTTTTTTTTGGCTCTTCAATAATCTTTATGGAACAGGAACCCTTTTTTCATAGGGTTTATGGCCAGCTTATTAAATAATAAACCCAATTAAACGTCGTAAGACCCAGGTCGGTCTAAAAAAAAAAAAAAAAAAAAAAAACACCCCCTTTAAGCTCTCTACTAATTAACTCAATTGACGCCTGTTCTCACTCTCGACATTTGATTTACTTACCTTTTACCTTTGAATAAAATTATCGGGGCAATTAAAAGCTTTCACAATTGTTTTAATACTTTTCGCCTACTAACGGCATCATCATTATCATCATCATCATCATCATCATCATCATTACCATCCTCATCATCCCATCTGTAGGTTAGCTATCGCTCAATTAAATATGAATAAAAACATTTTCCCTATTTTCATTGCCATTTTCATTCTTTTTTTTTTTCTTTCTTGTGTTTTGTTTATTTTTTTTATTTTTTTTTTTTGTTTTTCTCTTTTTCGTTGGTTGATCCTATGAATAATAAAATTCTACTAGCAGGCCATAAAATGCAGCAGGGCTCTTGGTAAACTTTGGCCATTATGGCAACGTGTGGCAACTGTTAACCAATTTTTTCCCCTCAGAGAGAAAAAAAACACACACACACTATGCAATTTGAAATGGCCATTAAATTTTTGGTCATAGCAGTGTGTGTAGCAGGTGTCAAGGAAATCGAATTCTCCTAAACAGTGATTTTCATGGCCATCGAATGGACACACTGGGGAAAATGGGCAGGTCAAGAAAAAACTGTCCTTAAGCCAGCATCTAAACAAGAAATTTGAAATCATTTTATCTGACAAAAAAAAAAAATTTTATAATTCTTTATTGAGTCCAGTAATTAGCTATGACAAAGGTTCAACTTTTAATTTGGTATCCCCTTTGTCTTTATGCTTACTTTCTAGTGGCTTTTCTTTCATAGTTTATTACATAGTTTTTCATTTTGTGTTGTTCTTTTTGCTTTTGCTTTTTCCAACTTCTGATTATGTCTTCCTTCAGTATTCTTTTTTATCTATTACATTTCTACCTCTCTATCTTTTACTGTAAGTAAAAAACTTTTCATATGAATTTGATTGAAAAACTTTGCTTTTATAGGATAAGAAAGCGGTCAGAAGGAGGGGGAGAGAGAGAGAGAGAGAGAAAAAATGAATCCTGACAGGATTTAAAGGAGACTAGAAATTTTCTTAACTAACCATGCAGTATGCAGAATGAACATAATGTCATGGCAACGATTTAATTTTCATCTGCTCCATTTTCTGCCCAATTTTAGCCTCCTTCCATCTAACTAGTCTTTATCTCTCTCTCTCTCTCTATCACTCTTTCTCTCTGTCTGTCTTTCTCTCTTTCTCACTCTCTATTTCCTTTTTTGTATGTGCTAGTACGTCTAAGTGTAACTGGATGTAAGTGTGTGGGTGTATGCGGGTATATGTGTGCAATCATTCCACGAATGAGAAATGCTTGGTGCACCCTTTGCATAATGGATTTGGTTACAATTAGCAAGCAGATGGTGCGCCACTGACATGACTTCCTACTGGCCCTTACATACATCGTTATGATCATCATCATCATCATCATCTTCATCATCCTTAGAGGGCCTCTCGAACAGAGAAACCAGAAACTGTGTTTCGAATAACCACACAAGCACACACGGATACACTCTACACACACACACACACTCACCCATCATGTTGCCAAAATTTTGCAAATGCATGCACATTTCTGTATTATGCTTCTAATTGCTTGCAACAAAAAAGAAAAAAAAAAAGAGACCCACAGATGAAATACTTTTACTCAAAAAAAACACGCGCCACTTATCCCCCCCCCCCCTCCATAATTTCCATGGTTGCCTGTTGCTGATGTGCATATTTGTTGCTGTTGCTGATGTTGCGGCCGCATCTAATGAGTCTCATTAGCATAATTACGTTAAAAACAACAAAAAAAGAAAAACAGAAAAAAAACTTCCACTTGATTATGATGTGAAAGGGAGTACCACCTGGAGTATGCAGTGGATATGCTGAATACATAGGATGATGAGTATGTGTGTGTGTGTGTGTGTGTGTGTGTGCTTACACGTCACTGCGTTTTACATCAAAGGCTAATCTGTCTAAAGCTCTAAGGCAGCTGCAACACAACTACAGCCACAACACACACACACAGCAACAACAGCAACAATTACTCCTTAAAGGACCTCGTGCCTGCCTAATGCATTTTGCTTAACTGATTTATAAGTTCTAGCTTACTACCAAATTAAGGCCATTCCAACCAGTTTGCTTTTTAAAGCAAATGCACCAAACGCACGTAACATTTTTTGTTTTTTTTTTTGCTTTAATTTTAATTTTTAATCTTAAGAATAAATACACACAGTATGGAGCTGATTAAAAAATGTTAAATATACATATATTTTTAAGGCAAACAAATTCATGTGTAAGCGATTAAAAATTTATGTTGAAATGTCGTTTTTCTTTCTAGTTAAACGGTTATTTCAGCGCCGCGCAGGATAACTCAAAAAGTTTTTAACCAATTAACTTTTATTTTTGCCCATATGTTTATCGACTTATTTTCCTTTGCATATATTGTCGAACTTTTTAAAAAATATATTGCTAATTGTTGTTTTTCACAAATTGTTTATAAAAAAACAAGAGTAGGTACTGTTTTTTTCTCTATGTACGAAAAGTGTTGGTTTTTTTTTTTTAATTTCCTGTGAAATTTGTTTTATTTTTATATATAAATTCACCTGGAAATCGGATTATACTTTAACTTTCATTCACTTCAATTTTTGATGTATAAAATGGAAAAATAAAAGTAACAATTTGTATTAAAATAAAAATCCGAATACTGGCTAGTTGCGAGTTAAAGGCTTAATAATGATTGTGTCTGTGTGTGTGTGTGTGTGTCTATGCATTAAATTCAAATAAATTACAGTGAAAAAGGCAGTGAAAGGACAACGCCCAATTGGCCACGTGTGTGTGCCACTTGAATGGATAACAACGGGAGACAGTTGGGACAAAATTGAAAGTAGATCTATCTAAGTAACTGAAAGCCGACCAATTAAACTAATGGCAGACGAAAATTTAATCGTCCATCCTCCCACCTACACCCACCACTTTCTATACACAAAGCAGCCGCTTCTAATGTGTGTCGGTGTGTGTGTGTGTGTGTCCTTATATATAATATTCATGAGTAGTAACAACAACAACAACTGCAGACTCATCTCTCTTACGCTCTCATTCTACCAAAATATTGCAGTCTGTTCAAAATTACATACTTACTTCAAATTATTTGCCAAGTTTGCTCTGCGGACGTTCAATCTTCGTCAAAAAAAATGTTTGCCTGCTGGCTGCTATTGCTTCTGCTGCAGCAAAGTCTACCAAAAAAAAAAAAAAAAAAAAAAAAAAAAAAGTATCCCAAAAACAAGACTCTCTAAGAAGACTTGGCTTAAATATAATTGCTTTTTTTCTCTTTCATTTGTTTTTTTTTGTTGTGTGTGTGTGTGTGTGTGTGTGTGTGTGTGTTTGGTCAACCAATTTTTCACTGAAAAATACTCGTAACTTTATGTCGGTTTTTTCCTTCGTGTTTATACCCTAGAAACCTATATGATATATATGTAGCCATACAAAATAGATAGAGATACGTAGATAAATGAAGATATAGTACTTAAATTTTATTATTTATTTGTATATTTTCTAATTGGTTATTATTTTAAATATTATTATATTATTTTATTTCTTATTTAATTGATTTAACTCAGTCCAGGATATTTAAGAATTGGTCCTTTTTTAATGGTTTTTCTATGTGTTTTCCAAGTAACTGTCAATTGTCAAAGTAGTTGGTCTATTTCAAAGATTTCTATGTCTTTTTTAGCTTTAACAACAACGAAGCGTTCAAGCAACTTAAAATGTCACATTGAATGGCTTTTCATAAGCTCTTCACTAGGCATTAGTTTTTTATTTTTTTTGGTTTTTTTTTTTTTTTTGGCTTGTACATTTTTATTTTCTTTTTGCTTTCTTATTTGTTGTTTCTATTAAAGGAAGTTTTGGGGAAAAAGAAAAACTTTTGTAAAGAATCTAAATTTCATTTGTAGACTTTTCTTTAAATTTCAAGTTGTATTCGCTTTCAATTTGAAGTATTTGGAATGCATTTTCAAACGACCAACGACAAAAAATTTTCACTTACTTGCTTGGATTAACTAAATGGCATTTCATTACCTGCCAACATAAAAATTAAGAGAGAAAACCTTCTTCACTTTACGTTTTGTTTTTCTTTCTGTTTTTTTGTTTTTTGTTTTGTTTTTCTGGTTGAGAAAAACAAAAAATTATGCTTGTTAGCATGGCAGCAACAAAAATTGTTTGATGTAAATAATTAACAAGGCATGACGTTAGAATGGCCAAGGCAATGAAAGAGCAAGCCAAGAGCCCAGAATGACCAACCAACCAAACTCAATCTTATGCCCTTCCCCCTTCCCCCATCCCCCATCCCCATTGCTGCTCAGCATTTGTTCCTTCTATGGGTTTTCCTGTTTTATGGGCCATAGCCAGCGCGCTGATAAGTGGACGAAAGAAGCCAAAAAAAAAAAAAAAAAAAAAAAATAAATAAATAAATATATGTATATGTACTAAGTATGTGTGTATGTATATACGATAAACAAAATTTGCGAAGGCTTACACCGGCGCCACGATGTATACATATATGGCCTGTATATATAAGTATATATATCTATGCTGACCATTCTATTAAATAATTAATGCTTACTAAAAATGTATGTTTAAATTAAATGTAGAATTTAGTTAGTGTCTCTTGTTTGACATCCCAGGGACATCTTTCAAATGACTTCAAATGAAATGAATGTATAGGAAAAATATATATTTAATTATTCTCCAGATTCTAAATATAGTTAGTCTAGTTAAAATCAAACTGCGAATTTCATTTGGTAAAAAAATGATTGGATTTCTATATAAAGAATTATATAGCATGTTCAATTAACTTAATTCTAGCAACGGACAAAAGAATAAATGAAAACAAGCCGTTTCTACCACTTCTGTTTAGGTTTTCTTTTCTTGTTCTCCTTCCTTCTTCTTTTCCCTTACAGGATATAAAATAACAACGACATGAGCCAACGCATTAACCGTTCGAAATTGAGTAAAATTGCCACAAATAGAAATATATTATATATATATATATATATATATATATATGTATGTCCAACAACAACAACAACATGCGAAAAAAAGGAAAAGCAAAAACTAGTAAGAAAAATAAATACATATACATAGTTGGGGTTATTTTATGTTTTTGCTGTTTTTGTTGTTTTTGTTTTCTTTTTTATTTTTGCGCTTCACACCGGAAATATGAGTACGTAAATTAGTCAAAATCTGGGCCAGAGGGCTTATATAAATAGTAAACCAACAAATTGGTATCACAATGAGATTTAAGCCAGTAATAACTAATTTTCAATAAATAAATATGTTTAATGACCACTCACTACAGGAAGTAGCGAGGGATTTAATTTGATTAGTTGTCGAAAATATATATATATGTATATATATATATATGTATATATATATATATGTATATATATATATATGTATATATATATATATATACACATATGTATGAACCAAAATCCATTGATTTATTTATATAATTTCTTTCATATTCTTTTTTTTTGTTTTTTGCACTCTTAATTATTAATTAGAACGATTTGCTGACGATTAGTTGGCAGCTAAATATTTATGCAAACAATTTTGTGGCAAATGAATATTTAATATGGAAAATCAAATTTTGTGGAAAGCTTTTTAGCTTTAGCTTTTTGGTTTTAACATTTAAATTCACTGTGTATATCTCTATATGTGTGTGTGTGTCTGTATGTGTGGTTTCATATTTCTTCCACTTTGATGTGTCTAGGAGAAATCAAAAAAAAACTTTATAAACTTTAAGCCTATCAGAGAACTGGAATCAAGTCAAACCTTGGCTTAACCCAAAACCCAACCCGTTGCCATACCAATTATCACAGACGCTTTTCCCAATTTTTCCTTCTGTTTTTTCTTTACATTTATTTTTTTTTTTTTTTTTTTTTTTTTTTTTTTTGTTTTGTGATCCTTCAAAGTGATTTTCAGTTAGAGCAACCACATTTGAAAATAATTGCTGCCGAATAAAAAAAAAAAAAAAAAAAAAAAAAAAAAAAAAGGAAAAACAATTGTAAAAATAAAAATCAATTTTTCTCTAGTTTGATTTACTTCTAGTAGACAAAAACTTAATACTCTAACCTCTATTCGACTACAGAGCCAAAATAGAAACAAAACTATAAGAAAGAAAAGAACACAAAAAAACGAATGAATTCGACAAGTTGCCCAAGTCACGTTCCATATAGAAATTTTTTTCATTTCCGTATCGAGAGATAAATAGTTGGCGAGTGGCGATGGAAAAGTAACTGGTGGATAAAATTCATTTGATTCTGAAATATTGTTTGGAATAGATTTTATAAAATAATTGATGCAAAATATTATTCAATTTTTCAGGACTATTTTGATTATCTTTGATTTTTCTGGATTATTCTAATAATTTTCGTAACAAGTTTTAAAGTTTCATCTAACTGCCACTCGTGTATATATATATATTTCCTTCCTATTCCTATGACATCAGCAAGAGAACAAAAGACGCAACTTCAATGACATTTGATATGATTTCGATATAATATTTGTATGTGTGTGTCTGTTTTTGCGTGTGTGTGTGTGTGTGTGTGTGGTTTTTTTTTTCAGTTATAGGATTTTAGTTTCACTTTCGTAACTTTCATTCTTGGATATTTTGTTTTGTTTCCTTGACTCCTCTTTTGTGTTTTTGTTTGCATCTATTGTGTCTAGTCACATTTTCCATCTTCTAATGCAATTTGTGTGGTTTTAAAATTTCCCATAAGGGAAAGATTGTAGAAGTAACACATTCTTTTAGCCATTATCTTTTCTATCGCTTACATATTGAAAATTTAATTAAACAGTAAATCAAAATTGAAATTGAGTCAAGGATGTATGTATGTATGTATGTATAAACCGAAATTGACTAGATTATCAATAACGTTATATGTGATTGGTGATTGGACTTTAAATTTTGCTGCAAAAATCTGAACTTAAAAATTTTTGCTCATGTGCACGTCGTAACCTTTATAACCATCGAGATATCTTCTACCATTCACGTTGTTCACCCATCATTCTACTTGACGGTAGTTTAGCATGGATAATGCTCTCTCAGTTGGCCAATTCAAGTTTTCATTCATTCCATTCAGCTTGTATTTGGGCTATATCAAGCCAATCGACAAGCAAGTGGAAAAATCTTTTAGCCACAGAACTCAAGTCAGCTTACACACACACATGCACACACACACACACATACATATAGGTACTATGTACTATATCTGCACCTATATCCTGTTATTGGTGTTATTGGTGTTGTTGTTGTTGGTAGTTTGGTGTATGCTCAATTTGCATAAAGCAAGCATAAAGTACAATAGCAACAACAACAACAACAACGACAACTACAACAAACAAAGTCGGCGCCATTTTTAACACCTGTCAAGAAGCTGAACAACTCTGTTCGACACACACACACACACACGCATACAAAAATACTCATACATATACAAACAAAATGGCAAGAGAAGTCTTGCCTTTTTCAATGTATGATCATAGACGTAGTCGGAATAACAAATAGCTTAAAACTAAGTACATTGCTTTAATTTATTAAACAGAGAAAGAGTTGAAAATCCTGAATTAAGAATCAAGTTTCAATATTTTTGCCAAGTCATATATTTTGATCTTTGATCTGTAATTCAATTTCTTTTAGCCTCCTATCCACAACTTCAGACTGGAAATGCATACCAATTTTCTCTGGCAAATTATCACAAAGAAGCAAAAAAAGTTTTAGGTTTTAGTTTTAGTTTTTTTTTTTAGGAAAAATTTTAAGGATATGTTTAGGAAGATAAGAACATTTTCTTTTAGTATTTTAAGAAAGAAAATACTGTTAAGTATTATCAAACGTTTCTGACATCACTTTGTATGCGCCTGTTATTGAGTATTTATTTAGTTTCAATCAGCTCATATAAAAATATACGATCCCACGATTCATTCTTGACAATTCTGATCAAATTAAATCAGATCGAACCACGATTGGATGGCATCCCTTTTTTTCTTTTTGAGCATGGCCACCCATGTGCATATATGTATATGTATGTATATGCTTATCCTATATGCCCGTTATCCTTGTTATAGTTGACATTTTTGTTGCTATTGCTGTTGCGATTCCTGATGCAGTTGCAGTTATTGTTGCTGTTGTTGCTGTTGCTGTTGTTGTTGCTGTTTGCCGTGTGAAAATTTGCTGCACATTTTGTGAATCTCTTGTGCTTGTCAGCCTTCCGGGCAAATTGAGTTTAGCTTGACAAACTTTAAGGAATTTTCAGACTTTTGGATTTTTTAGACATGTTTTTCTTTCCTACCAAAGTTGCCATATTATTTTCGTTGCATGCATCATCATCATCATCAACAACAGCAAAAACAGCAACAACAACAACAACAAAAACAAAATAAACGAAAGAAAAAAACATTTTCTGCTTTAACTTTTTCTTCTTTCTCGTACTTTCTCTATAGCAGAGAGAGAGAGAAAGCTAAACAAAATAAAGAATCCCTTAATTAATCTACTTTGGACATGGCAAATTTCCGCCGACTTGGCTTATTGTTGTTTGCCTTTTTTTTGTATTGACAAGCACAGAGCTTCAGAGCTAAAAGTTCTTCCTCAATCTTTTACTTTCTTTTCTCTTCAGAAATTTCCTGCCTTTTACACTCTTCACACTCTTTGCTCTCGCTCTCGCTCTCTCATTCTCTCCCCTTCTTTTTGTCTTTTTCTTCTTGATTCTTTTCTTTTCTTTTCTTTTTTTTTTGTGCAGAATTTTTGAAATTAATTGTGCAGCGTGCAACGGGGCGTATGTGTAACAATTAACTGGCTTAATTAAAACCCAACGATGCTGTTGCTGTTGATGTTGCTGATGCTGATGCTGCTGCTGCTGCTATTGCTACTGCTACTGCTGCTGATGATGATGATGATGCTGCTGCCGCGGCTGTCATGACAACGCCAACAACATCGATGGCTTTCTCCCCAGTTTTTTTTTCCGCTTAACTTTAAAGTGTTATTAGAGATGCTTTGCAAGGACTAAAAGCAGTTGCAGCTGTTATTGCGGGAACAGCAGAAACAACAGCAACAGCAACAGCAACCGTTGCTGCAGATTACACACGCACACACACACACCCCCTCGCATATGCGGCGTATAAAGCATGCAATATTGCGGGCAATTTGCCAAAATACCCGAGAAAAAAAGTTTACAATTTTGTCTCTTCTCTCCCCCCCCTCCCCACAAAAAAAAAGCAAAAAAAATGGCAGAAAAACATCATGGAAAATCCACACTCCCCTACTATCCCCTAGATGATCGCGGGACCTGAAGTGTTTCGGCAACGTAATAATAAAAAAAAATCCAAAGGATTCCAGTCATGTGATTTAGAAAGCTAAACAAACATGGAAATATTTACACTGATTTAAGAAAATTTTCCAGATAGAAAAACCCATTTTTTTTATGGATCTCACTTCACTTCAGATTTCAGAGAGCATTACTGATGATTTATGTTTGAATTGAGATTCTTGATTTAAGATCAAAAAGATCTTACATCTGGTTTCGTTATCCTTGACTATAATTGACAATAAAAGGCAATCGGTATGTCGTCGCTTAATGAACTAAATGCACTTAATTAAAATTCCAGGTGCCGCTACCTTAATTGATGGAAGAATAAATATTTCTGATTTCATATATATGTAGGTACATATTATGTTTCGCTGATATTTAATTCTCATGGAGAGTATTTTTATTGTTGACTTGAATATTTCCTTATATTCATTCCATGACAAGCATATATATCTTTGGGATTACAAAGGCCAAAAGACCGAAAAGCAACCCAAAAAAAAAAAAAAAAAACATAAACCGGGAACGAAATCTGCTTTAAAATGTTCTGGATGGAGTGGCGGTCATATAAGTTGAGAATGATATGAGTAGGTATTGTTGTTGCTGTTGTTGTTATTGCTGTTGTTGTTGTTGTTGTTGCTGTTGTTTCTGGCCTACACCATCTCATGCCCCTCATCAGCCCAGCTTGTTGACATTTCTATCGCCTTAAGTTGTCAGTTGTGAAGTAGGCGTGGCGTGTCGTGGCATGGCATGGCCTGGCATGGCTGGCATAGCATAGCCTGGCGTGACATTCGGGAGTGCAGCAATGAAAACGGTAAAGACAAGCGGCTTAAAAAGCAAAAAAAAAAAAAAAAAAAAGAAGAATCCATGCAGCGTTTTTTTTTTCGGGAAAGCTTTTGTTGGTTTTTTATTGCATAATCTCTGATAGAGAGAGAGAGAGAGAGAGAGTGGAGACACGACAATACATATAAGCGGCGGTTCCATGTCGGCTGACACCGCAGACAGGCTTTAAATGGCTTTAAAAACAAAAAAAAAAATAAAAGAGAAAGAAAAACAACAACAACAACAACTACAATGTAGTGAAACATGGCCATCAACAAATAAGGCAACCAGAAACAAAAATGAAGGAAGTTGTTATGCAAATTTTCTATCAATTTTTGGTTTTTCACTAGGGGGAAAATTGCAATTGTTTCGATTGTTGTTGTTGTTGTTGTTGTTATTATTGTTATCTACCTGTTTCTACATGTTTAGCTCGTTTATTGTCTATCTGTGAAATATCCCTGAGGATGTGCGTATGTGTGTGTGTGTGTGCATCTGTGTTTGTATAAGTGCATTTGTGTTAGTTTTAACAATGGGGCTTAGCCAAAATGTAATTTGTACTAGAATGCAACCAGAATTCCTAGTTAAGGGGGCCAAAAGCACATAAAGTATTTAACGGTAATTGCAAACAGATACAGAAACACACGCACACGCACACGCACACGCAGACACAGACACCAGCTCATGCACATATACATACCATACCATACATACATACATATATCCATCCCCTCTCATCCCATCACACACCCACACACACACACACATTCATTCTGCACTTCATTTGTTAGCTTAGCGCTAAATCACTTCATTTATTTTGTAATTTTTTTCTTCCTTCTTATTTTGACTGCTCTTTAACAGGAAATTGAGCATATTGATTTTGGCAAGAAGATAAAGAGAGAGAGAGAGAGAGAGAGAGGGCGAGAGGGAGCTCACAAAGAGAGCACAAAGTAAAGCTAACGAAAGAAAGAGAGAGAGAGAGAGAGAGAGAGATACAGAGGGGAGAAGTTTTACTTGCATGTTATGTGTCCTTGAAAGGATTTCTATGTTACTTCTTATTACTGCTTATCTGTCAAGATTTGTCAATCAAAATGAGATGATTGATATGACGGTAGGGATTCTACATAGTGTATGCATGTGACTGTATATGTATATGTGGGTGTGTGTGTGTGTGTGTGTATGCGTATATCAGGGCGCGTGTGCATATTCTGATAAACATCTGCTACTTGGTTGAGTTATTTGTAAAAGATATTAAGTAAAGTTTATACAAGAAGGAAATTAACTTTGCAGCTGCAGCTGAAAAAACGGCGAAAAATGATTACAAAAAAGTTGGCCAATTCGATTAATTTTCATAGATCAAATTACTATAAAGAAAAAAAAGAAGTAAATGACTGACGCATAAATAAATTTGATAAGTGAAAGCAACTTTACGCATAAGTATACATAAACGGATGCATATTGAACTTGATATCTGACATAATAATTTAATAATCTTTGATAAATTATATAAAATTGTAATATAAGGGAAAACTTTTTGTAATTTAAAAGGAAGGTTATACCAATAGCTGAAGTAAGGATTAAACTGGATTAATATTGAGTTTATTCCCTCTAAATTTTATTTACACTCGTATATCTTCTGTACTTCACTCCAAATATATTGATTTGTTATTATCTGAACTCTTTCGCTTGTTTTCTTCATCATTTTTTTTTTTTTGTTTGTATTTTTTGTATTTTTTTCGTATAATCAAACTCGCTTATTCAGACTCAATATACAAATGTTATTCGTTTTCTTTACATAATTCACTTCACTTTCCATATTTCCAGCTAAAAAATTTCTTTGCTCATGCATCTTTAAATCTCATTTATATAAAAGATAACATCATCATTGAACCAAATTCAACGTAACACATCGAAAATTCGCTTAGCAAAATTTTCTTGTTTTTTTTTTTGTTGCTCGCCCTTCTTTCTCTACTTCGTCTTCGTCTCTCTATCACCGTCTTGCTTCGTCTCTCTATCTGTTTGGCCAGAAAACAAATTTTCATAGTAAATGAATGCCATAATTCTGCATAAATTTTTACCAATTTCCAACGATTTGTATTAAAGTAAATTAGACCTTGGCGTGAAGCCATAAATACATACATACATAATACATAATAAAGACCTCATGATTGCATTGCGATTTCTAGCCCAAAACCAAAACCAAAACCTAAACCAAAACAAAATGAAATGAAGTCAAAACAGGCGAATGAATGAATTAACATAAACCAAATAGACCAGTAGGCCATACCATACCATACCATACCATTACCTTATCTACCAATAGCTTAAGGCAAAATCCAAAATAATACCAAGCCCATGAACTTGATTCACACTAATATTGCATTTGGCCAAAAAGACATTTTCCTGTCAAGTTAAACTGCAAGAGACAAGTCGAAGTTTACAGTTTGCATGTCCAGCATTTTCTCACCAACTTGTTAAACTTGTTCCAACCCAATTTTCCATCCACTACCACTACCGAAAAAATAGGGCGGAGAATAACTGTAGAAACGGGTTTACTTCTCAACAGTGCCATAGTTTTTAAATCCCTTATATACCCTTTATTATGACGACAATAATGTTTATTTGATTCAGAACTCTCAGTTTTAGCTAATTAAAATGTTGGCAATGTCTAAAGTATAGAATAGGAATAATTGGTTATATCGGTATACTCTTACAATCTTAAGTTGCAATTTTTATTTAGAACTATTAATTTTTTCTTGACGAGAAGGTAAAAGTTCTGAAATAATAATGTATATATAATTTTTCTGATTATTTTTCTCAAAACATTCTTTTCAAAATTAAAACTTAAAAAATATGTTATTTATTATTAAGCCTTACTTTAAGGAGTCTGCAAAAGTTGTATAAGTTTTAGTTGTCGTTTAATAGTAATCCAATACGATTAACCTTGAAATTTCTATTTGTTTTAGAATAGTTTAATAACTAACGGTAACTAATAAAAAAGAATTCAATAAAAATATAGAAACTTTTTCTTCCATTTTTGTAGTATTTGTACATCCATCAAGGCTATATAACTTATTATATATATATATATATATGTGTATATTTTAGTAAAATGAGAACAAAAATAAGATGACTTTCTTTTTGGTTAGAGTATAAAAGCGTTGAGACAGCAAGAAAATTCCATGAAAATTTTTGCTCAACTAGATTCAGATTGCAAAAAGGAGGAACTTCAAAAAAAAAGGAAAATTATAAAAGTTTTGGGCAGTAGCTAGTGGCTAGTAGTAGTCGCCTGGCGTTTGGCGCCAGGTGTCAAGTGTCAAATGTCAACGTGCAACGTGCAGTGTGTAATTAAAGTTGCCCGTTGCAGCGTCTTAACGATGCTGCGTCTACTTAATATCAATTAGCTGCAGAAAGTGATTAAAAATTGAAATTTTGCCAACAGGTCAACTAATTAGTAGCCAAGAGTTGTAAGTAAGTCCAAAAAAGTTGCCAAAAAAAAATAATAGAAAAAAAAATGAAAAATTAAAAAGAAAAAAGAAAAAGCAATATGCATGCATTTCTTTTCTAGTCAAGTAACCTGAGATGAAGGGAGACTACTCCCCGTCTCACCCTCGTGCTATCTCTCTTTTTTGCTCTCCATGGCATAAGTCTAAAATTGAATTGAAATTTAATTAAACAACGTTTGAAACTTTTGAAGCTGGCGGCATTTTTCCATCAATTATGCAAAATGAAGCTGCTTGGCATTTAGAAGAAAAGTGGAAAACAACAACAACAACAACAACAGCAATACTGCAAAAGCAAGTGGAGAGTTCATAGAGAGAGAGAGAGGGAGATAGAGGGAGAGAGAGAGAGTGAGAGAGACAGAGAGAAACAGAGAGAGAAGGAGATATAATGATGATGATGATGATGAGGAGATTGTTGGGGATGATGAGGAGACCTTTCCACTTAGAGAAAGTATGTGGGATGAAAGTAATATTAACTTTGCAAACAAAATAAGCAAAAAAAAAATATATGTATATATGGATATACATATATTTAAGAAAAATTAAAACTTGTAGTTAAGTTTAAGATAACACGCAATACAGAGGCTGTATGTATGTACATATATATTATTTTTTTTATTTTTTTTTATATTTTCTAAATATCTATAGCCTATTTTATGGCGCATATAATTAGTCTCTTCAATTTCTTCTAGTGTAAATTTTAGGTCATTTGAAACTGAGTCATTTAACGAATGAATGTGTCGTTTTGCATGTATTTAAAAATTAATTATCTCACAATAGTAATGACAAGCTTGTACTTGTGATTGTCCTTGTGATGATGATGCTCCTTCGGCTGCTGCTGCTCCTTCTGCTGCTTGTTGTCTACTTTGTCTAGTATTACAATATTTATCCGCTGCTTCTCTAGGCAGCTTATATTTACCAAGGCTCTTCTCTTCGTCTTGCTACCTTCCAACCGTTACCCCTCCCCTCCCCTCCTCTGGCCATTTGGCATCATCTTAAGCCAAAGAGAGACCTGGCATTCAAAGTGTCATTAATTTACATAAAATTCCTATAAAATTGCAACACTCTCGAATGAAAGCGAATGGATGAATGGATGGTATGTGGCATACATATATATATACACTTGTTAAAATCAAATTGAATCATTTTTCGGGAAATATTTTCTTCTCATTCAAATTGAATTTTCATTAAGCACTATATATGTATAACCTTAAGAAAAACGTTGCCATTTCATTTTGCTAAATGTTTTCAAGCAAAGTACAAAACTAAATATGCAAAGAAAATCAAGTAAATCAATTTAAATCGTTGAAAGTAAATGACATAAGTAAATTCTCCATCTTACTCTTCTCTCTCTCTCACTCTCTCTCTCTCTCACTATCCAGCTTGTGCACAATCTATCAATGGCAAAAACAAATAAAACTGAAAAGTGTCTGGAAAATTTGCGATTAAATTGCCAATGCATAAATTTTAAATGGTTTCCTTTTCCTTTGCTTTTTTTTCTTTGCCCATTTTTCTTTTCATTTTTTTTTCTCCTACCACAAAACAATTAAAAAATTTGCATGCCAAGTCAAAAGCAAATGACATAAGCCTAGCCCAGAGCTTAGCAAAAGAAAGTGAGAGAAAAAGTCTTCCATTATGGTTAACCCATTGAAATCGTTGAGGGAATCTAATAAAATGAGTTTTCAAAGTAACTTAGCTATATATACATATATAGGTATATATAACTTACAACCGATGGCTATATCGAGAAAATCAATGAAAATTAAAACTTAATGTTTAGTGAAAGATTTTGTCGCCTTGCAGAGAGGGGGCGGGCCATAATGAACCTTTTTTGGTAATTAATGAGTGAATAAACCGCAATCTCAGTTTGCCGTAACCGATGTGCACAAATTATAGCCCATAACCGTAACGAAACTTAATTCTAAGATTTCCGGTTAGTTATTGGACAAAGCTAAAGCCAACTGCATTTCTAATAGTTACTCCCTCTCTCTCTCTCTCTCTCTCGCTCTCGCTCTCTCGCTCTCTCTATCCTCTTCCTCCTTCTGTTTTTGTTGTACAATGTGAATTATTACCTTTAGCAGGCAAAATGGCAATAAACTGGCCGTTCTTATTTATATCCTATAGGCATAGGGTATATTAAAATCACTAAAATGTATGCAACAGTCAGAAGAAATCATTTTCGATAGCATTAAGTTTATATATTCTTAATGAGTATCAAAGCAGACAAGACTCTCTTTTTAGGGATAAAGTAAAAGCATAAAGTATATCAACTTGCTGCTTCAGGTAGGTTATAGTAAAAGTCGGCTTTCATTTATTTTTTTTTTTTTCTTTCGGTTTGATAAGCTTGAAGCAGTTAATTGCTAACCTGAGACCCTGAGACATGCCCCTAGACTATAAGCTGCTCCAATGTTATCTCACCTGTCCCTCGTTCTCTATCTCAATCGCTCTCTCTCTCTCTCTCTCTCTCTCTTTCTTTCTCTCTCTGTTTGTGTCCCTTGCTCTTTTTCACTCACTATTTCTTTAGTCAGTGTGTGTGTGTGTGTGTGTGTGTGTATATATAAACTTTATCAGTAGATGGCACTTGGGTGCACTTAAAATTGCATTGAGTGATGATTGTTTTGATAAGATGAGGCGGCATAGCATATGCGCCGCATGCCAATTAATTGGAGAATATGCTAATTGGCAGTACAAGGCTTTTGTTGTTATTGTTGTTGCTGTTGTTGTTGTTGTTGCTGTTGCTGTTGCTGTTTGTGGCTCCCAAATGGCAACCCAAAATGAGCTTATCATTATTTACACAGGACACAAACATTCACTAGCAGAAGATAATGATAATGATAATGATGATAATGACGAAGAGATTTTTTTTTGTATGGTCATCGACAGAGGCAGAGACTGGGCGGCAGGCGGTCATGCAGGCGGCGGTGTTACGCCCATTAAAATCTAAATTAAATGCTTTGATTTGCTCATTTTGTTTTTGTGTGTGTTTTCTTGGTCAGTGGCCATAAATTTAATGACTTGCCTTCTGGCTGAGATTGCGTAATTTATTGGCCCCACCACCCTCTGATTTCTCAACTTCCTCTACTTCCCACTACTTCCCTCGCCCTTATTTCAACCCTCTTAATTAGATTACATCGACTGGAATTCTGGCCAAAAAGAGAGCGAGAGAGAGAGAGAGAGCGAGAGAATGAGAGAGAGAGAGGGGGGAGGGGGGGGAGAACATTTTTATGACACATTTAATGAACTTAAAGCTACGCGCAAAATGGCCAAGCAAATCGATCGGCATCACGATTGTCACACTAAAGTAAAAAATCTGTTGACCGAAAATCCGCAATCATTGAGCTTAAAACGAATCAATTAGAAAAGGGATGGAGGGAGGGAGGGAGGGTAGTCAGTTGTAGGGAAAATGAGGGCACTCAGCAACATGTTGCCTTGGCTTGGTCTCATCTGGTCCGGTCTGGTCACAACACAACAGTTGTCCTACTCCCATGCGTCACCACTCTCAATATGGTTAGAAAGTTATGCCAATGGTCAGGAGGAGATGCTGCGCGGGGGTAAAAGCAATTTCATTTCATTATGTGGGCGGTTGTTACGCAAAATTTGACGCTAAAGCCCAAAAACTGCGTGACCAAGTTCATGTGTTGGTGTTGGTGTTGCAATTGCTGCCATTGAGGCTATAAAATTGATTCAAAATTTTTTTTTTTTGGGTATATTCATTTAGGTCAAAGCAAAAGTATACATATATATATATGTATATATATATATATATATATATGGTTTACATAGCGCATCCCTTAATCTTCATTGACTTATGACAGTTTATTTTTGGCCAAGTAATTTTCTCATCATTATTGGCAGTGAACGTAAATCTATAGTGATAGATTTTATTCAACATTCATTTTAACCTAATACCTACTAAGATGGCAAACAGAACACTTTAGATATAATCTATAGCGATAAAAACCCATTCTCTTTAATGCAATTCATCCATACAAAAGAGAGACAAGTTTGCATAAAAATGTTTAGCCCAACAAAGTCTATTATATATATAAATTTAAAACCTTTTTTGGGATACGGTCCATAATATGTTTTTTTTTTTTTTTTTTTGTAATATGAAGAAAATCAATAAAGGTTTTCTTTAAACTTTAATTATCAACGTTTTTTAGTCCTTGGAAATTTAATAGCCGTTTTCTACAGTTTTCTTTGAATTTTCTTTTGCTAATTTTATTTAAGGATGTTCTTGTCATTTTTTTTTTTTTAATAAATCGAACATTTCCTTATCCAATTTTCTAGCAAATTGAATAGGGCACAGGCAAGTCGACCTCTATACATACAAATTTTGTATTTTGTAAATGCGCACACTTCGCATTTTTTCTTGTTTTTTTTTGTGTTTTTCTTGTTTTGTTTTTTTTTTTTTTTTTACTTCGTTTGAGTCCTTTGCAAAATATTTGATTATCATGTTTATTTTTGCTGTTGTCGGTTGTTGGCGTCATTGACATGCAAACACAATAAAAAAAAATAAAAAAATGAAAAAAAAAAATGGAAAAAAATGAAAAGCAAACTGTTTGTTCGGCCCATGTCATCGATCATTTTAAGTGGGTCGAAAAATACTAAAAACAAAAGCAAACAAACAAGAACACAAAAAAAAATAGCCAAAAAAGTAGGAAAATTTGCAATTAATTAGCGCAAGTTTGTAGACGACGATGGAAAGGGAAATGCCAAAAAATTGGAGAGTGAAGAAAACATCGAGACAGCTGAGAGACCGGCTAGACAAGCGACAACAACGTGGGTCGCTTTAATGATGATGGCCTTAAGAGTACAAAAAACAAAACAAAAAACCACAAAAAAAAAAAAAAAAAGAAAAACAGAAAAATAAAACAACCAACAAAAAGACAAACTGTCGCCTAATATTTATTTGGTCAGCAAACACAAAGAAAGAGAAACAAAGACCCAAAAAAAAAAAAAAAAAAAAAAATTAAATAAAATAAATAAAAAAAAAAAAAAAACAACAAGCAAGCAAGCAAGCCGAAGGTCGGTCCAGTTGAAGTCTTAAACTGATTTGCTCAGTAAATTTAAGGATTACATCACTTATTTAATGTGTGAGTGTGTGTATGTGTGTGTGTGTGTGGACCTTGAAGATGATTCTAACATTAAGGGACATTTGCTGCACTTAATTGTAACAAGTGGCAGGCAGGGCTAATTAACTACTAAAGCCGCTCGGTCGGTCGGTCTTCCTCGTTCCCCAAAATGTTAATTACGATTAAACAGAAACAGAATATATATATATATATATATTTCACATATTTCATGTAGCGTATGTTAGTGTTTATAAAAATTCCTTTGATAAGCGTTACGAACCTTAAGATGTCAGAGAGAATCAAAACTTTAAGTTCACAACGGAAAAATATGAATATGCTAATCATATTTCCTCCCTTTATTATTATTTTTTTGTTTCTTTCAACGCAAGCAGAAAAAGATCCCAACATTTCCCCTCTACTTACTTACTATCTTATAATTCAAACAGATTCTACATTTATATTTTTTTTCTTTCTTTTTGGTCAACATTTTCTTTCTATTCAAACGTCTCTTCCTTTATCTTTACATTGATTTTGTGGCGCCATCTTACAGTCAACTTTCAGTAGAACGAACATAAGGTTCCATTTTTTGTGTTTCCTTTTTTTTTTTTTTTTTTTTGTCATCTTTTGTCCTGAACGGACCATCATATTTAAATAAAAAATAATCAAATATATGTACATATATATAGTTGGATCCTTGAATCATTTAGCTCGAGATCTTCTCTCTCTTAAAGATTAACCTTTAAAGCCATTTTGTTTAGCTTGACTTTTCTTCTTTTCCTCTCTAAAATATTTATCTCACTATGATAAAAGATTTAACAGAATAAAAACTACAAAAAAAACATAAAACTTAAATAACTTAAAGACAAACTAACTTAAATAGTTTTTTCAATCCAGTTTCCCTTCATCTTCCTTGCCCATTAGCATAACGTTTAATTGCAAATTGAATTTGGTTTTGTTGGCCAAACATATTTAATTATTTCTGGAAAAATCGAATTAAAAAAATAAAATAAAATCAAAAAGTTTCTATACACAAAACTTTACATTTTTGATTTCATTCTTAATAATTTTATACATTGTTTTTCAACATTTATGCTGTTCGTGCACATAACTAACTAGCACGTACATTTTAATTAATGTTAATCAATGAACAAAAAATATTTTCTGACCTCTGCTTCCATTGGGAGAAAAAATGTTTAATTATATTATACAATAGCCCACTCCAATATACAATTCAGTTCAGTTAATCATGTGAAATGGATTTAATGAGACCTTTTGTCATTTTATCGTTACGATTTTAATTTTTAATATATTATATAAACATATGGCAAACCATTCAACAAATGAGGGCAGTGGATATATATAATATATATATATATATATATATATATATATATATATATATATATATATATATATATATGTATATGTATGTGATAAACGTTTAATTATATATTTAAAGCATCCAAATAGAGTGGATATTGTACAGGTGACAGGAAAGGAAAAAGAGTGAAAATGGGGCAATGATGGGGGAGGGGGGGGTTTAGGTGTGGGCTCTCTGTACCTGAGCCTTGCAGTAGTTATCCGGTGAAAATTTAATTACAAAAGTAAATGTTGAAAAATGGCCAACATCATTAACTTTCACAGAGAGAGAGAGAGTGAGAGACAAGTCTTTGTTGACAGTTTGCCTCTGTCTCTATGTGACTCTCTCCCTCTCTAACACATTTGTTCTCTCTCTCTCTCTCTCTCTCTCACTCTCCTACTAGTTGTCGCTTTGACTGTTTTCAACTGTAAAGTGTCCTTAATGAAGATTTTACCACAGGCAAAACGACCATGTCCTTCATAGGTGGAATGCTGCTCAAGCAGCTCTCAACTGTTAATATTCAGTCCTCAGTCCGACCGACCAGGTAAGCATTTCCATGTCCTTTACCATGCCTACACTCACACCACACCCACATCATATCTTTCTCTCTATCTCTATCTCTATCTCTATTCTCTCTCATCGTTTTGCACATACAGAACTACCTTTTAACAACCGCAAACACTTGTGGCTATATATGCATTATATATCCATGTGTATACACATTTCACAGAAATGTCCATACCTATATATATACATATATGTATATATTTTAATATATACGTATCTCTAACTTTATTATTTTTCAATTAATGACATCTACTAACTGTGTGTGGTTTTTTCTCCTGCATTCTATACAACTTTTTTTTATACTCCTCATTTTCAATTTTTCTATTTTTTAAATATCAATTATGTAAATAACAATACCCATTTTCATGTGAAGGGATCACATATACATATAAAATGGTTAGGAAAGCACAACAAAAAAAAATACTACATAATAATGATAATAATAAGAATAATAATAACAATTTGCATTTATAGCAGAAACATTTCTTGGAACAAAAAAAAAAAAAAAAAAAAAAAAAAAAAAATAAAAGAGAAACAAAACCCTCTCAATACCCTTGCGGTTATAGGTATATTTTGTTTTTTAACCAATCAAAAATTCCAAAAGGATAATTATAAAACTAATTATAATTATTTAAGCTAATAATTTTGATAACTAGAATATTAATATTTGCAATTTAACTACATGTTCTTTAGTGGTTAATTATATCTTTAATCTATATTTAATGACTATATTAATCGGTATCTCACTTGACTTCATATTTCACCTTACTTATAGTCGGCATATCTATATATCTATATATAGATTTTATTTACATTCATAAAATTCAAATCCAATATAGGGCATAGAAACAACGACTTAAACTTCTTCAAAACATTTTCCAATTGTCTTGTCTATAAAAGGCGGGCGGCGGGCAAATAGAAAAAAAAAAAAAGAAATCTGACGTCAGTTAGGCAGCAGCTAGTTTGAAATGCAAAAAGAAAAGAGTTGGCCGAGAGAGAACATGTGACAAAAACAAAAATAAAAACAAAGAAAAAAGAAAGAAAGGGGGAAAAAGTTTGCGTTTTTGATTAACTTACCATACTCATAAATCAGTTGATAAATCAATATATTTTCCAAATATATTACTCCAGCTGTCATCAACTGTTTGAAGGTTTTTTTTTTATATATTTTTTGTTAGCCGAAAGAGATTTATTGGCCAACACATTTAAAAAAAAATAATAAAAAAAATAATAAAAAAAATAATAAAAAAAAAAAAAAAAAGAATAAAAGTAAAATCCAAAACTTTCAACAATTTACAACTTTGATATGAGAACTTTGCCATTTCGTTTCGTTTGTTTGTTTTTTTTTGTTTTTTGTACAATTTATAAATAACGATTGAACTATTTGAAAATATTTTTAATTGTATTTTGAAAGGTTTCCAACGAATTCTCATTTTCCCTCTTTAAAGGATAAAAGGGAGAGGGAGAGAGATAGAGAGAGAGAGACAGAGAGAGCAAGAGAGATGGAATAAAGTAAACTTTTCATTAGCAAAATGAGAGAACGTGGGCAGTATAATGACTAGACTAGATATAGCCTAAGTAAAGAGCGCAATTCAAGTCAGAGATTTTAGCCCCTCGGGCGATGTGCCATGTGCCTGCCTCCCAGTTAATACCTTTCAAATGATTAAACACGCCGCCGCCTACACACACACACACATACGCCAACACACACACACCCTTATACACTCATACACAGTTTTTGGTATCACTTTCAACGCGCGTCTGATAGCTTAACTCAAATGGCGTTTTCTATTTTTTTTTTTTTACACTTTTGAAATGAAATGAAATCAAGTAAAATTATTGCCGCAATACTCAATACTCTTTATAGGATTAAAGGGTATATCAGGCAGATAACAATATTTGAATTTAGTATAGAATCAACTTAGATTGTTTAATTGATACTTTCTCTCAATACTCTGCATTTTTCATCCAAGTATAAATAGTTAATTAAAGCAAATTGATTTAATTAAATAAAATTAGTTTCAAGTTAACTTTATTAATTAATTTATTTATTTAATTTCAATTTTTCATTATTCTTCGGATGGTATTTAACAAGTCGAGAATCTGTGCAGATTTATGCATAAATTTCGTTGTATTTTGATTAGTTAAATGAGGCGATAAGGCAATAGGTGGGTGACATGTGCCTCGTACCGATTTCAGGGGTAAATGGTATCCAATTGCGGCAATAAATTCCAAATAAGCCCATGACGCAGTTAGGCAAAAACTGAGGCTTAGTTCGGGGCATTTGCCAAAAATTTTGCACCTTAACTCCACTGAAAATTTTGGGTCCTTCTTCCTTCTTCCTCCGAATCTCTAACCCTCCAACAAAAAAAACAGACTTCAAAGACATTTAGGTAGCGGCAGCATTGGTAGGCAACAGCAGCTGTGTAACTGCGGCATTTAATTATTGCCTTTGAAATAAATATGGATGTAAGCCCACACACACACACAAGCAAACAAACACACACACACACCAACACACCAACACATACAACAGAGAGAAAAGACAGAATGATACATAGAAAGAGAAGCAATGGCAGTGGCAAAAGGCATACATGTGCTGTCACCCTCTACTAACCCCTAAACCCAATGCGTGGGCATGACCCTTGCAGCAACACACACACACTCACGCACACACACACACATACACAACTAACATGGAAACTGTCAATGTGTCTGTCAGTCTGTCTGTTCTTTTGTCACATCGTCTTTTCGTCTTGTTTCTGTACGCCAGCTGTTGACATTTGGCTGTGGGACTTGGGTTACAACATTTTCTCGGTGTGTGTGTGTCTGTGTCAATGTATTGGTGGTTAAGGGGTCACAGAATATTTGTCAAGTCGAACCTTACCAACAGCCGACTACCGACTATCGACTGTCGACTGTCGACTTCCAACACTCTGGCTCTTGTTTTACTAATTAAGCAACAACAAGAGCAGCAACAACAACAACAACAACAATAGCAACTAACCAAACAACAACTCTATGTACATTGGCAACAAGTTACATAAACTAGGCACAGCCATTGGATGACTGTCACATGCATGCATCTCTATCCAAACTAAAGAACTAAAAACTGAAAGCAACAAAAACAATGAAAATAAATACATATAGAAAATAAAAATTCAACCAAGTCCAAAGTCCAAAAAAAAACATACCAAAATTGACCAACAAAATTGAGTGAGATAGCTAAGGAAAACAAAAAAAAAAAAAAAGGGGAGGAAAAAAGGGAGGAAAGTCCAAAAAAAAAAAAAAACTGCTGACCCAACATAGTTGCAGAAAACTAAGCACATACATATATACTTAGTTATTTTATAGGGCACAAAATATATATATATGTACATATATATGTCTAGATATATTAAAACACAGTCATAAAAAGTCACAAAACAAACTTATTTTCAACCAGAGAATGCAAAACAAACAAATTTTTTTTAGAATTCCTCTTACCACTAAAATTCTATTACTGTTGATCTAACCAAAAAAAAGGTTAAAGGCTCTTAACTTAAATCCTTTACAATTGATACTTTTATTGATAAGGATAAGAAGTCACTTAAATAATCTTTGAATGAGTTAAACTTTGAAAAAAAAAAAAAAAAATACTTCTAGATTTACAAAATAAAGGCTACTAAGGAATTCGATTTCAGTTAAAAAGATATATATACTTTTATTTGTTTATTCAGCTTAAGTTGAAAACTTTCGATATGAATTTTTAATTTACAGATTAAAAGGACGCAAGTCCAACTGATTTAAGGTCTTGTGTTTTTTTTTGTTTTTTTGTTTTTTTTTTTAAATTTATGTATCAAAACAAACGTCTGCCCCAAAATGTATGCTATGCTAAACTGAGACAAGTTTTCTTCTTTTTTGCTTAGCAAAAGATACAAAAGAAAAGAAGCGAGAAATCGGAGCATTATACTTAAGTCTACTCAAAGCATTATGCTGGTAAATGTTTAGCCTAAATACAAGAGAAAACTTTTCCATTTTGGTTTCATACACAACCATGTGAATCAGGGTAAATACCCTGCATTTCTATATACATATACTTATGTATATACTCGAATAAATACATATATATATATATGTATATTGTGCAGATTCAATTGATTCCCTAAGATTAATCAGTAGTTGAGAATTTTCAAATAAATTTTAAGCAAACTATTTAAAAAAGTTAGGGTATACAAACGCGGACATATGCTGTGTTTTCTTATTTTCCTTTTTTTTTTATTTTTTTTTTTGGTGATCTCTTTTGCTGATTTAGTTGACATAAATTATGGGAACACATGCTAATGTACATACTTATGCATATACAGACGACATATGTACTACATATATGCACATACACATACATCTATATACACATACACACACATCTATACTTACTTATATATAGATATGAATGTGGGAATAATCTGTGTAATAGGTAGAAATGCTATTTAATTGCTATGGTTACGTGTTCGGTCTCTTGTGTGTCGATGAACTGCTCTTTATTGTTGCGTTTAGCTATTCGCTTTGAACAAAATCAACAAAAAAAAAAAAGCACACAACAAAAATTTGGTGTGGGAGGGGGTAAACGAAAAAAATATCACACATACGCCCTGGTTGACATGG
Source organism: Drosophila sturtevanti (assembly GCA_018150375.1). Classification (NCBI taxonomy): domain Eukaryota; kingdom Metazoa; phylum Arthropoda; class Insecta; order Diptera; family Drosophilidae; genus Drosophila; species Drosophila sturtevanti. The sequence goes on from JAECWJ010000594.1 coordinate 5,433,888, forward strand.
TATGCCATCTCTCTATGTGGGTACTGCACTTCATTTCCAATTAAACACGGGGACATGTGGAGTCGTTGTCACTGTCTCTGTGGTCTTTTTTTCTTACCCTCCCTCCCTCCCTCCATCCATGCTCCATCTACCACATTTCCTTTTCCCCCATTTTGTGTGTGTGTGTGTGTGTGACGAAGACACTTGTCTAAATTGTTGCGAATTTATTTGCAAAAAAAAAACATCAAGAGAGAGAGAGAAAGGGAGAGAGAGAGAAGGAGAGAGAGAGAGAGAGAGAGAGAGAGAGAGAAAAAAATAAACGACAAGGTGAGTAGGAACGCTTGGCTCCTATGTGACACGTGCAGTGGCTAGACTTAATGGTAACAAAAAAAAAAAAAAATAGAAACTGATTTAGATTTATGATGATGACGGAAAATGGCTGCGATAATAAATGTCTTATAAAATCATTTTAACTAAAAAGAAATTTCAAAATCATAGAAAAAAAAACTACTTTTAATCATTAGCATATACAAACTGTGGGAAACTTGGACATAACGGGATAATGCTAACGGGAAGCAATATGAAACTTGGGCGAAAATTAACATCCAAGGATTCACAAACCGAATTTATTCGATGCAAGGACGAATATTAAAAGTGTTAAAGAACAAAGGCTGCTCTATTTAACATTCTGTTGTAGTTTATAAGTGCATTTTTTGTGTTTGTTTTTTTCGTTTTAAGACACAAAATATGAATTTGTGCCAATTATTTGTCGTTATTTCGTTTAAAAATATTTGGTTTAATTTTTTTTTTTTTGTATATTAATTTAAATGTTTTTGGATTAAAATCTGCTGAAATATACTTTTGATTTTACTAAGTTTAAGCAAAAATTTGCTTTGTTGGAATATATTGATCGGTCCCACTTACTTATTTCGGCCACCTTTTAATTGGTAAAATCAACTAAAACTAACTTATTATATAAATAGTGTCTTGTTCGATAATTTGATATAATTTTTATAAATTGGACTGTTTCATAAATCATTATATATAGAATAGAATCGGTGATTCTATGATGACTTCTACCATAATTTTAATAATTAAAATGGAACTTTTACATAATTAAAATTTTAAACATATTTCGTAATTTTTCTTTCTCAATGTATTGAACTAAATTAATCGAATAAATATATGCATATATATATTCCCTTATATTTGCATCGGCTTATTCAACTTTAACTTTTCAAGAGCTACACTTAGACGTGAGTTATGGATAAAATGTTTTTATGTATGTATATATTTTTTGATCTATCACACTAGACTAGACATCTTAAATAATGTCAATTTTCGTCGTCGCATTTACTTGTCATCATTTTGCATAAATTTTCAATTATTCAAAAGTTCAGAATTTTAGCACAAATTTTATGCAGAACCCAAGTTTCTCTCTCACGTATATATAAATAATTGTTATACATTTATCATAAATATTTGGACATTCACTAGACTATTCTAATGACTATCAATATTCTTGATTTGTCATCTTGGAATAATAATTGAATATGTTAATATATATATATATATATATATATATATATATTTATATATAAGGGAAAATAAAACTTAACTGCTTAAACCTTCACTTATGATATTTTTAAACAAAAAAATTATTTAAAACAATTAAACCAAAATTTGTTTAGTGATAAAAATTATTAATTAGGGCCAAGAAAAAAGATTCAAAATTACTTTCCTTCACCTCTTCTACTCATTATACACTTCCATGAAGGACCGGATATACGAAGTCATTAAAAACAAAGGGTGCGGGCAGTACCCATTACTAAAATAATTTTTTTTTTCCTTTTCCAAAATGTCAAATACTTCATCCAACAAAAAATGAAATTCTAAAATAAGTTCCTTTTTTAAAAAAAAAAATTAATTATTAATTAATTAAGTGCGTCTATTCTAATGACCAAGAAAAAAAGTTAATTTTTCCAAATAGCTTTAAGAAAATCTTTAAAAAATATAATTTTATTAATAATTAAATTACCAAGATTTTCGCATAATAAACTTTTTTTTAGTTGTTCGGACAAAAAAGTTATAAAACAATTGTTAATGCAATTAGAAATGCGTCTAACCTATTGACCAGCAGTGGATTCATTGCGTATTGCGTTTTCCTGTCATATGGAAATTTAATTAAGCGAGAAGTAAGGGCTAAAGGTGGGCTCGTATATCCGTATACTGATTGTCTCTATATACTTTACCTGAGCAATTAAAGAGTATACGATGCTTTTTATTTATGTTTCGGGAATAACAAATAAGAACGAGCTATAGCATATAGCAGACAGATACAATCATCTAATCATACTGGTCAAGAATACATATACGTACTTTCTATAGTCGGAGGAGATGCTTCCTTCAAAACAAAAAATGAATCATTTTTGATTCGATTGCAAGTGAAAAGTTATATATATATGTATAGTAAATATTGCTCTTATATTATATATACATATATATATATATATATATATATATATATATACACATTGTACAATATGTTAGCCATGTTGTCCATTTTCATAATACAATATCTGCTTGTCTTTCTATATGGCATTTTGCATGTCTGAAGTGGCCATAGTGACTTTATTAAAAAGTTTACAATGCCAACAAGAATACACACAGACATACATATAGTACATACCTACATGCATGCATACATACACACACATGCACACACACACACACGCATTTCATATGCTCCAAATTTTATTTTTGTTTTTATTTTTATATATTTTTTTTGGTTTCTTTTTTTTTTTTTGTTTTTGATAGTCCAGAGGGACGCGGTACAGTCTCAGTCTCAGTCTCACTGTCAGCCATTATCCTTTCTCCTTCTTAAAGAATTTGTTTACTATTGGCCTATTTACTGAGTAAGTACTTGGGACTTTTCTCTGCTTTAGTGCAAACTCTCTTTCTGCCCCACTCGCTCTCTCTCTCTCTCTTTTTAACTCTCAGTTTGTCATATTTCATGGGGGGTATATACATATATATGTACATACATATATATATATATATGTATATAAGTTAATATATGTGTTTGTACACATATCTGTGTATGAATGTTGTGCAGCTGTTGCCCTCGGAAGAAGAAATGTGTATAAGTTTCTCTCTCCATCCAACAACTTGACTTAACTTGCCTACACACTCGCACACACACACACACACACACACACACAAACATATTTGTGATAAAGAGTTAAAAAGTAGCAGCCATGGAAATCTAATTAGGCGCAAATTAAGCTGATAACTGCTGTTACTCTTCTCGCTGTTGCCTTGTAAATTAGTTTTACTTTAATTATATACATACATACATAAATATATATATATATATATATATATATATGTATTTGTACTTGAACCAGTTCGTCAAATCAAAGTGCTGTCTGGGATTATAACTTTGCGGTTTGTCATTAGAGCGACAAATGTTTCTATGGCTCTTGTTTCTGTTGTTGTTGTTGTTGTTGTTGGCACAAGTTTTTAAGTTTAAAGTGCCGGCTGACATTTTAGACTAACTACATACAAATAAATATATATATATATATAAAAAAGTTTTTGCTCGTTTGTAGAGCGAGAGACCAATGAGAGAAAATGTGGGAGCAGGAACGGGATGGTAGATAGACAAACAAAAATTTCCCCCCTTTTAATTGCAAAAGGTTGGCAAGGCGGAAAATGAAGAATGTCAACTGACTAAAGCTTAAAAACTGTTTAATGAAACGACCAAAAACAGCACAAAAACAACAAAAAATAATACAAAAAAATTTTAAATTAACCAAAATGAGAAGGGAGCAATAGAAAGAAAAAAAAAAACAGTTTCAATTCAGCACAAAGCTGAAACATCAAAAGGGGGACAAATATTTGAAATAGGAATGTTTTTACAATTGTTTCTCCACTACAAGGATTCAGGAATGTATAACCCTTACATATAGATATATGCATATGTTTGTACCTACTAATTGGGAATATCAACAGAATATATATTAAAAGTAAAAATAGAGTAAAAGTAAAAGTAAAAATAGAAGAATTTATGTCAAATCAAAAATATAACATAACAATGCAATAGTTCGATCTAACTTGGTCGATCGGTTAAAAGTCAATTACATATCATAATCTATTTCATCTCATTCAACTTATAATATCAATGAGAACAAGGTCTAGTACCTTATACAAGTATATACAGGGCCGGATCAAACACATTAATGTCATGGGGCCAGGTGTGGTGGGGGCCCTTAAAATAGAGCTCAATATCCCAGTGATAAGAATTAAATATTATAAGAGTCATATACTTACGTACTTGATTTTATTGAGAATAACGAATACATAGCGTATATTAATTATAGAATATTAACTTTTCGCGATTTTTTGTGCGCAAAACTTGTAATAAGGGATTCGAAAGAGAGATTGCGAAGGAGAGATTGCGAAGGATATCATTTTCCAAACTTAGACGTGTCAAATGAGCTAAGGAGGCCCTTCCGTGGTGGAGGCCCTGGGGCCCTGGCCCCACTGGCCCCTATGATAATCCGGCCCTGAGTATATACATATATGCATAATTCTCATTAAAATCTACAAAATTATGGAGTATCCAAATATTTAATTGAAATTCGTTTTCTTCTATTAAAATTCACATATGTATATAACGCTTTTGATTGTATATAACGCCAGGCATATATATATATATATAGATACATATATATGGCTTCTTTGTATTTATTACGCTTCAGGTTAAAATAAAAGTTAAAATGAATATTCATAATTTTCTTGTTGTTTCTGTAATACAATTTCAATTAATTTGTGCCTTTAACCTTTTAAAATCATTTCATTTAGCAGCTGAACAAACATGTTCAGGAGAAAAATTCAATTTATTGGTAAGTATATATGTATATATATCTGTATATCTGGTAGGTACGTATATATAAATTAAATTTGATCCATCTTATCCACATGTTTAGATATGTATATATGTATGTATGTCTGGAAAATGTCGAGGAATTTGATGACAGAAGAAAAGAAATGTAAACAAGTGACCAGATGACAATTAATCAATGTCCAAACAAATGAAATGAAGTGGCGGCAGCTCAATGAAGTGAAGCTAATGACAGGGGGGAGGGGGGAGGAGGATGTTGGATAAATTGTCTGAGAAGGGGGATGGTTAGCTGCGATTATGTCAATCATACGCACTGTATGCCAAGAGGCAAACAATTTAACTCTGACACAAGTTTCAATCTGGCGTATGAGCAATAAACAATCACAAGTAACTAGGTAAAAAGTATGAGAATGGGTGTGGGGGGGGGGAACAAACCAAAGGACCAACAATGGGAACAAATGGGAAATGGGAAAGAGTAGACAATTGTTGGTATAAAGATAGAGGAACCAATGGATTCTTTTGTCTGCTACTTAAATTGAAACACCCAACGAATTACAGTAACAACAACAACAAAAAAAGCCTAATCAAAAAAATAGCTCAAAAGTTTCACGCTCTTGCCCCCTTGATCTTTCTCTCCCTCTATCTCCCTCTCTCTTCCTCTCACTCTCCCTCTCTCTCTCTCAATCTCTCTCTCTCTCCCTCTACCTCTCTCTCTCTCTCTCTCTATATATATATATATATATATATATTTATCTATCTCCTATTTCTATCTGCCCTTAATTCCCCTCTCAATACATTTATTTGGGCCATGGCTTCAAGCTAAACTTTACATTAGTTGCTTTTTGTTGTTGTTGTTGTTGTTGTTGTTTTTTATATATTCCTTTCTAAAGGGTATATTAGTTTTGCAATGCAACAAATTATTTAAAAATATATTAATATTTATATCAAGTACATACTTTAAAATATATATATCACAAAACTATGGTCTTCGATTTGTTTCCCTTCCTCCTCCTCCTTCACCTCCTGAATAAGGAACGAGCAACGAACTGTTGTGAAATTTCATCCGCACGTGTCCTTAAGCCCTTTCCAGATGACTAAGCAGACGTTCAAGATAATTAACACGTACGAAACATAGTTAAAGCTATTCCAAGTTTCTTAATAACGGTTGATGGATTTCCTTAGGATTGTGTCACAATATAGATTTAGAAAGTGCATTGACAAATCGGCACTGGTAAAAAAAAAAACCGTCGGTCTATTGGATTGCTCTGTTTTTTTTCATCAACTTTTGTTTTTTTTTTTGAGTGAGAGGAGATGGGTATGAGGAGGAAGGGAAGAGGGAGGGAGAAAGGGCCTGTCAGTTGCTTGTGACAAATAGAAAAGTTTTTGCCATGTTTTGTAACTTAAATTGTTTTGTGGTTTTCTAATGTAATATAAACTGGCTTACTATATACATTTATATATATATTTATGTATGTTTATATATACGTACATACATATATACTGTATGTGGAGGATGTCCTCTATGCCAAATTAAACACTTGGCAGTTAAAAGATAGCAAGTGAGTGAGAGAGAGAGAGAGAGAGAGAGAGAGAGGAATGAAGATGAAAATAAAATCATATAATTTGCATTAAGTCAAAAGTTGAAACGCGTGCTCAAGTAGAGGAAAAACAATTGACAGAAAAGTTTCTCCATACACACAATCTACTAAGGAAGAAGAAGCAAAATCACAAAGAGCGAAAGAGAGAGAGGGAGAGAGAGTGAGAGAGTGAGACTGAGATATAGAGGGAAGCTCGAATGTATTTAGTTAACTCAAACTTTTGAAATTTCGGACACGTTTTAAGAAAATGTTGCATTGATTATTCCCCCCCCACACACACACACACTTGTGGGTAAGCGGCTGAGAGGGGGCTGCATTCTAAACTATTTCTTCATTTAGATTTATTAATCCAAAATGCAAATGAATAGAAGCTCAGTTCATTAAGTTTCAAATAACTTGTTCAATGCCTTTTACTCAAAAAAACAAAAAAAAAAAAGAAAAGTAATTTTAATTGGATTCTCAACTATATATATACATATATATATGCAAGCATTCCAATTCAACTTGCCTCAAGATGCCTTTGACTAACAACATGGACGTAGTAGTTGAGGAATTTTTAAGACAGGGGCCAACATAATAGAGGGTTTAATTTCAGTTCACATTAGTCAATCTATTACAGGTACACCTCTGATTACACACACACTAAACACACTCACACAACAGAGTAATAGATAGATAGATAGAGAGAGAGAGAGAATTTAATTTTTCTCATTTTATTTCAGTGCAAGAAAATTCCAAAATTCATGTCATAAGCAAAGTGAATTAGATGCACACATCCTTGCGTCCCGCATCCCGCATCCCTGCATCTCCTATCTAGCATCCTTGCATCTTATATTTGCCAAAAAGTCTGTCTCTCAGACAATAAAGTTTAATTGCACATACTAAAAAGATTTTTGGATTATGAATAAAAATAAATAAAAATAAATAAAAACAAAAGAAAAGAAAAAACTAGGCAAAAGCTGTCAGCAAGTCGAGTCGAGAGTCAAGTTCAGTTCAGTTCACTTCAGTTCAACCAACACAATTCATTTGACATAAGCGGATTTTTAGCTTAAATTTGCCATTTTTCACAGAAAATGTTTTGGCCAAATGTGTAGAATAAATAAATAATATTTAATTTTTTTATAATTTTCACAAATAAAATACACTGCTATTAATAGAAGAGAAAAATACTAAATTTTGTATATTAATATATTATATACATACATATATGTACATATATATATACATATATCTTTTTTATTATGAACTTTTAATTTATCTGTTCATATTTATAATTAAATTCAACATTTTCTCTTCTTTAACATTTTAATATCCATTAAAATATCTAATATAAATATACATATATATGTATTATATATACGAGTCCTCTGCAAAAGGAAAACATTTGAGGCATTTTTTTATATCATTTGGCTTAACAAATCTGGTTTAAGCAAATGATATACTAATTCGAAATGAGTGAAGCAAACAGAAAGAGAGAGAGAGAAGATGAATCCTCCCTTTCACAGTTTGTTAAGGGAAGCAAAAGCACAATTCTCTATGGTTTTCGTTCATTTTTTTTTTTTCTTTGTAAAATTAACAACTTCATATGTCAGCTCTCTGATAACTGCTAACCCACACCAGCGAGCACATGTACGCATACTCACACTCAGACACACACACACACACATACATATACACATACATACATTTCAACACGTTTATGCCCACACCGTTTCAGGCGGCATATTTTACTGCGCTTTATCATTTTGCCTCGGTCGACAAGTCGTATGCGTAATATTTTAAGCTTTAAACATAGCTCATTTGCATGAGTTGCTATCGTTGTTGTTGCTGTTGTTGTTATTGTTGATGTTGTTGCTGTTGTTGTTGCTCTTGTTATTGCTGTTGCTGTTGCCATTGTTGTTGATATTTCCGCTTGAAGCTCTTATCAAGCATAACCAACACTTCATAAATTGTCTAAAATTAGCCATAAAACAAAGCAAAAACAACAAAAACAACAACAACAACATCAACATCAACATCAACAGCAACAACAACACTAAACTGAAGTGGCAGGTTGCTACTCACCGCTTCAAATCTTATCCCTAACCCGCCTCCACCTTCAATTTTCTTTCTCTTGCTCTCCACTCTCTTTTTCTCTCTCTCTCTAATATTTTCTCGGTTCTTTCTTTCTTGCCCTTCTGCTCATTATGTTCAAATTATTACCACTAACCCCCAACCACCCCCCCCCTCCCCTCCTCTCTCTCTCTATCTCCCTCTCTAACTACTAACCATGGCAACTCATCCCATTTTATCCCCCCCTCTCTCTTTCTAAGTGAAAGGCAATCTGCTGTTGTTGTTGCTGTTGTTGTTGTTGTTGTTGTTCCACTTTTACTTAATTTTTCTGGCTCATTGAAGTGGGCCTGCCATTTGATTTCTGTTTCTGCCATATTTTATTATTTTGGCCACCACGCAGCAAAACAACAAAAAAAAGCAAAAGCAAAAGCATAAGCAATAGCAACAGAACAACAACAACAACAAGGAAAAAAACCAAAAACAAATAGAAATAATTTGTGTAAAAGCTTTACACACCAATGGGGAAAAAGGGTGTGGGTGAGTAGGTGGGTGGGTAGGTGGGCAGGTGCGCAGCTCTAAACAACTGAAAGAACACCAAAAAAAGAAAGAAAAAAGAAATATTTCTCGAATAGTTCACCAAAAATAAAAGCAAAATAAACAAGATTTCAGAAAATCCAATGAGAGACTTGGAAATATCCTTTATATATATATATGTATATATATAGATTAAAAAATCAAACTTGATCCCATTGGCATATAGTAACTACTTGAATTTAATTTAATTAATCAAATAAAAGTTTATTTTAAAAATTTATATAATTATCCTGAAAATGCCTTATAGTAGTCCGATTTCACAAAATCCTTTAACTAGATCTACTTACAAATCTAATTAATTGATTTGCTGCGTATTATTCACATCACTTAAAATTTAATGTCTAAAAGCAGCGAAGAAATAGACAGAATGACAGACAGACAGGCTACATGGCTAGATCGAAGCTGATCAAGCATATATGTAGGTACATAAATATATACTTTATATAGTCGGTTATGCTTGATTCTATGCGTTACCCTCTACAAGGATATAATAAAAAATAAACTTTCACTACAATGGGCACTCTTACCTCAAGTCCACAAGGAGTATTTACTTATATCCTTTTGGACCCTCCTCGGGTAGTTGTTCTGCATTTTAAAGTTGTTGTTGTTGTTGCTGATGTTGCTGCTGTTAAAGCTAATCCAGTCAGTCGCCAACTTATACTAAAAGATTCCTTTAATAGCACTTCGCCCCGGGTTAAAGTTTGAAGTTTGAGGTGTTACTTTTTTATGGCTGCTATCCTTTCATCTCCTACCCTCCCCCCCTCCCTCCTTTAAGTCCAAGTCAGATTGAGCGTGAAGTTGTAAAACTTAAGGAGTGCTAAGTGCCTGTTGGTTCCTGGCCCTGGCCCTGATTATGACCCAATAAAACACGCATGTTCCAGGCCAGAAACAAAAGCAAAACCCCAAAAAAAAAACGAAAGTAGCAAAAAACAGAAAAAAGAAAACCCCGAAAAGAAAAAAAAAAAAAAAAAAGAAAGCCGCAGATGGTTTGGAGGGAGTACAGTTTCAAAATAATGGCCACCAAGGTGTGTGTTGGTGTCATCGTGTCCAGTTGAAAGAATGGCCATAATGGCTTGGGCTGCAGGATAAACTAAATTTATGAGTTGTGACTTGCTAGTCGCCGGATGCCAGTTGCCAGTTGCCCGGTTTTTCTGTTTTAGGGGGAGTGCCTCTTTAACCAAAAGTAAATGGCTTACAAGATGGCTAGATTATGTTAACTTACGAGCCACTTGTTTTCTCTTTCTGGTTTTTTATATTGGGGCGGGCGGGGGGCCATGTCAAACATGGTTTTATATATATAAATATATATGTATATACTTTTTACAGTCAGTGATAATCCTCAAATAGCATGAGAAAGTTTTTAATGGAGTGACAAGAGTAAATTTTGTAGTCAAAACAAAAAAAAGAGAGAAAAGAGAATTAGCAAGATTTCTGTCAAAAAGCAGATGCTGTCAGGCATATATGTAACTATATACATTGAGCTGATTTGGATATATAGATCAAAAGGTTTAATTATGCCTTCATTAGTTACATTCTTTTATTTTTATTTAAGTTTTTTTTTTATTTTTGAACTCTGTTTGTTAAGAATCAGGGGGATATAATTTCTATCTACATTTGAATGATCTTACGATAGATAGCGTTTACATATAGTAAACATTTTGTGTTAAATACTTTTGATTAAAATTTGGAAGAAAAACCAAACTAAACTAAATTAAATATATTTAAAATTTCCTCATTTAAAAATCATCATCGATATGATTTTTCGCTGTTTAACTGAAATTTCTACGTAAATGAGGAAAAAATTATATTACAAAATTGGTTTTAATTTCTTTTGCGCAATTTACGCTGACCTCAAAAAAATGAGTATATATATATATATATGTGTATGTATCAAGCTATCTACTATACCATACCAATACATTTTACCAATCAAATGAAGCACCAAAAGCAGTAAATTTACATTGGCGCCACGTGGCGTATACGCAATATGGAAATTGCCAAAAAAGCAAACCAACAAACACACACACATACACACATACGCATACGCATTAGCTAGCCATAAATAATAAAGCCATACACACTCGCATTCACACACACACACACACAGACACAATCACACGGGACAAAATGAAAGAAATGCAGTGCAATTATTTTCAAATCATTTTATAGAAAGAAAATCCAACGAGTTCAATAAGTTTTTGGTTTTTGGGTTTTGGGTTTTTGGGTATTGCTTGACTGTTTTTTTTTTTTTTTTTTTGGTCAATACGTGTAGATTATATCAAAGATGCGGAGAGGCGCCGCCGCTGGAAGCCATAAAATTTTCACACACACAGACAAATGGAGTATCAGGGAGTGAGAGTGTGTGTGTGTGTGTGTTTGTAAGAGAGCGAGTAAGAGAGAGAAAGGAATAGTCTGGTTCTGTACTTTTTATGCAAAACGAATCAAAATCCAATTATAAACCAAAAGCGTGTGTATGGTTGCGTTCATCGAAAGCAAGATAGCTAAAAGGGGAAGGGGGGAGGGGAGGTAGTTGGAAATAGAGGTGGGTAGAGTGGCCACTGCAGAGAGAGAGAGAGAGAGGAAGAAAGAGGAGTTAGTGCAGCACTTGGCCAATGGTAATGAAAAATTCAATTTTGTAAACAAAAGACGTGGCATGAACGCCAGAGAACGCTATTTTAATATATGCAATAGTGTGTGTGTGTGTGTGTGTGTGTGTGTGTATGTAAGCATATGTGCTATGACGCCAGCATCTGAGTTAACAACAACAAAAACAAGCACAACCCTCAAATACAGAAAAAAGGAAAGGGTCAACAGGGGGCAAGAAAAGGTCACCAATTGTTCCAATATTAGTTATGTTAGTTAGCATAGATGTTATATAAATGTATATATGTATATGTGTAGATAGCAGAAGCCAACGAAAAAGATTTCAAGTTACACATTCTAATTACTATTTCAATTATCGATATAAGTCATTTTAAATTTGTAGAATTCAGCTATTAATAACTATATATATATCTTAGCAATGTATCTATTTATAAAATACTATATATTTATTTTTTTTTTTTTTCAAAAGAAAGGTTAAGCTCTATCTACTCTCGATCTATTCAGTTAACACCATCATTAGATCAAGCCATGTGTTAAGTGTAAACATATTTATCTATTTTTGCCAACATTTTCATTTTCATCTTTTTTTAAAAAAAGAGATCTATATAAATATTTGCTATATCTGTTTTCAGTTCAAGTAAGTTTCTTTTTTTTACAATAAATATTTATTTGGCAGTAATTTTCTATGATATTATATTCATAAGGTACCTCCTAGGTAAGCTAACACGTGTAAGAGCAAATACTTATAGACATTATTTATTCTTCAATTTCTAAATTTATTAAATAAAATCAATGAAAATAATAAAACAAAGTGACTATTGGGTAAATTCTTTCTTTTTTTTTTTTATTGTTAGCAACTATTGTCTTATTTGTTGTTATTCATTCAATTGTTGTGTGTTTAATTCTTTTCTTTTTTTTTTTTTTTTTTTTTTTTTTTTTGGTTTTTGTCATTGCAAAACCAGACAATCAAATATTTATTCTTCTTTCTTTCTATTTTTGGGTGAAATAATTATTTTATTTAAGTTTTTTTTTTTGCTATAAATACTCGACTGGTTAATGTGAAAAGAATATAATTTGTTGATAGACTTAACTGATAGCAAGTTGTACAATGAAATCGAAATTCGCAGTTGGCTTTTGCCTTTTGGCTATGGTTGTGATTACAACCGGTGCTGGTACGACTAGTCCAGCATCCTCGACTCCTACCTCATCCACGCCAACTTCTTCAACTCCAACATCCTCGACTCCCACTTCATCTACACCAACTTCTTCGACGCCAACTTCTTCTACACCAACTTCTTCTACACCAACTTCCTCGACACCAACTTCTTCGTCGCCAACTTCCTCGACACCAACTTCCTCGACTCCTACTTCGTCGACTCCAACTTCTGCAACACCTAGCTCTTCCACACCGCCTGCATCTTCTGCAACACCCGCACCAGCCACTTCTCCGGCTACCACAACAACGGCTCCCGCAACCACGCCTGCAGATTCTTCATCTTCGAGTAGCAACAACAACAACAACAGCAGCAGCAACAATCGCCGCAGGAGACGTCGTGAACGCAGAAGGCGCGAACGCCGCCGTCAAGAAAGGCGCCGGGAACGACGCCAGGAACGTCGCAATAGGCGTCGCAATGGACGCCGTCAAGGTTAAAAATTAAAAAAAAAAAAAAAAAAAAAAAATACCAAAAAAATCGAATACAATAAAAAATAACCAAAAATTAAAATAAAATTCTAACGAAAATTCACTTTTGAGAGCATTTGAGCTTTCCACTAGGAGGAATTCCTTTCAGGGTAAGATAGAAAATTGTTTGTTAACAAGTTTTTCCTTAGCCCTTGCTAATGCTTTTAACTAAAGCCACAAATTCCATTACCAACCATTACCAACAACTGCAATTAGCCCTTTTTCAATATTGCCCGAGTCAAACATAACCACAAAAAGCCATAAAAAAAATGGCGCCACATAGAGCTAACTATTAAAGAAGGAGAAGAAAAAAAACGGTAAATTTAATCTACGCCTCAAGTTTTGAAACGGTTTATTTGAAGTACGTTTGCTCTCCATTCGAACATTCCGCTGATGCACTTTATCTTTGTTGGACCAAGCGTAATTGCAATTGTCATTGAGCCTGCTTGTCTCTTTACCACTCTCTTTCTCTCTCTCCTACTCTTTCTCTTTGTGTTTCATTATGTGGCAAAGGCACTACCATAATCAAGTGGCCACCTATACATACATAGATACAAAGCAAGCGCGGGGGACCAAGGCAGTATTGCATGTAATGGGCTTTTTATTAAGTGCCGCATAAAGACAGAGAGACAAAGTGTGTGTGAGAGAGAGAGGGGAGGCGTTAGAGAGGGTTACAGATACCGTTAGCTTTTGGAGTGCTTTGCTTGTTATTAACTTCCCTTGGCATTTTCTCAGAAATTTAATTTTTTTCTTTCTTTTTTTGCGTTTGCACACTCCTGGCAATTGGGCCAGAGGGCAGAGGGCAGCTGGGGATCACCACCATTTTCTTTTTTTAATGGGGAAAAAAAGCAAACTTCAATTTTCGTTTAATTTCGTTTTTATTATTATACCTTTTCTTATTTTCTTCTTTTTATTATTGTTGGTGTTGTTCTGGTAGCGGAACCCTTTCATTGTCATAAGGTGCATAAAAGATTCAGAAAAAAAATAAATAAAATGAATTGAAACTAATTTCCTATACCTTTTTTTTACATTTTCGTTATTCGTTTTCTCTGATCAAAATTCTAAAGAAACTCTATAAGAAAGTTAAACAAAATTGTTCAAATTGTAAATAATTTTATTCAAACTTTGTTTCAAAAAATAATTTAAAAAAAAATCCCAACATAACGGTATGAACTTTTAATCAACATTTCAACAAAATGTAGTCTTAATTCGGATATGTAAGTACATATAATAATAAAGCTTACTTATGTACATATACCAAAAAGTAGGTATGTATATTAAAGGATAGCAAGATCCAATGTTTTTAATTTCGAAATATTCTCATTAAATCTATGAACTTACGCACACAATCAAAAAACGCTCAAAAACTACTTACCCACTCACTCATATTCTCTATTGAATTACTCCGCCATCTTAATTTTATTTTTCACTTCACTCACAGGTTTATTTCACTCACACTTGCACTCACTCAAAAAAAAATGAAAGAAAAAACGACAGGCCTATTTCAACGCGGGCTTTGCCTTTGCTCACCAAAAAACACACACAAAAAAAAAAACAAAAAATAACGGCATATTATGATTTGGGCAAATAAATCATAAAACACTTCAATATTTTCACTAATCTTAACACACGATTAAAGAAAATTTAATTGATATACTTTAGAAATCTCGAAATCACAAAATATAGCCCGGGTTTTACACAATTTTCAAAATACATATTTATATATGTAAATAACGGCACCTCCCGATTTGAGCAAATAAACCATAAAGCACTTCACTATTTTCACTGATCTTAACACACGATTAAAAGAAATTTAGTTAATATACTTTAGAACTTTCGAAATCACAAAATATAGCCCGGGTTTTAAACAATTTTCAAGATGCATCATTTCGCAAAAAATTACGCGCAAAATAAACGACTGATCGCGACAACCGGCAAATGCAAACTAAATCAAAGCTAGTAAGCACGCTGCGAGCATCGGTCTCATGATACCCTCTAGAAGTTGAAGTGGTCTATTTGATATTAAATAATTGAATTAAAATAAATTCTCTCTAGGAATTTGTATAGCCAATGCATGGCAACTTAAATAGTAGATCGACGATAGATAAAGCCTAACCGCAAATATAAATATGTATATAAGAATTTCTTGTAGCCTAATATACCTTTTTGCTCTATCCCTTAACGAGTAAGAAAAGAAGAATGAGAGAGGTAAAGTAGCAGAGAGCATTAACAGTTAGAGAACAAAAACTGAAAATGGTGCAAGATTTAAAAGGATAAACAACTGATGAAATA
This sequence comes from Drosophila sturtevanti, assembly GCA_018150375.1. NCBI lineage: Eukaryota > Metazoa > Arthropoda > Insecta > Diptera > Drosophilidae > Drosophila > Drosophila sturtevanti. Next base: position 5,449,594 of record JAECWJ010000594.1, read on the forward strand.
ATTCCAATGCGCTGCAACGGATCCGCTTTTTGTTTTCTTTTGGGGGGGCATCGAATGATCCGTACTTGGGATGTCTGGTATCCAATGGCCTTCAAATTATTTCATGCGTCAGGTCGAGTGCCTTCGACATTTACATACCCTTTGGAGTACCAACCAGAAACCCAATTGGAATTAGCCATAAATTCCTAATTGAATTCCCTTCTCAAGCGGCAATAATAAATGGTTGTCATTTCCCCCCCTCTCCCTTCTCTCTTACACAAACCGAAGCAAATGCGAAAAAAAGGTCCTTTAAAGCTTGTCTCCTTTAGTTATTGCCAGTTATTTTGACCATTACTGTTTATTTCCGGTTTTTCTTTTCTTTTCCACTTCGTTTCCCCCCCACCGCCACCAACCCCTCTTGTTTCCTGAGCGAACAGAACCTTTTCAGGCAGTTCCGTTTGTCATTTGTCTTAATTGTTTTCCTCTTGGATTCTCATGCCTTCACTGTAGTGAACGAGAAAGAAAAACGGAAATGGAGGGGCAAATCTTCGATTGATCTCTCTACTAACTAACTATATCATAATACTAATTATTTTTAATTTAAATGTTTGTTTTAAGTTAAATTTATTAATTAAGTTTAAATGGTTTATATTTATATGTATACATATATATAATTTTTACAAGTTGTGTTTTTTGTTTTGTCCGTAAAGCTAGCTCAAAAGGTTTTTTTTTTCTGTTTAGTTTTAGTTTTCACCACATTTACCACTAAATTGAAAGAAAGTATTACTTTGTGTGTATAAATGTATGTGTATGTGTGTGTTTCTTTTTTTTTAATTTTTGTTTTTGCTTTTCTAATTTTCCGAAAGTGATTTCATACGATGCTAATACAAGGTATATTTGTCCATATATTATATAATTGGATTTTAGTTGCTGTTGTTTTTGTTTTCCATTTTTCATTTTTCGGGTAAGTATATGTATATCTATATATATATGTATGTATATATATATATACCTAAATATTTAAAATCAGTGGAGTTGCAAGTCTGATGGATTTATCTATTCACATTCAGATTTTAAAGGGTTTCTTGGTTTCGGTTTTTTTTAGCTCCTTTCTCGATTGAGTGTCTCTTGAAATTAAAGATCGTTTAACTTAGGAATTATATATATATATGTATGTATATATATGCGTATAAGCGAATAAGAGAATTAACAACAATTGCGGCTAACAAATTACAATAATCAATCAAAAAATAAACATTCTATATATATTTATATATATATTTAGGGATTGTGGGTTTTTCTTTTTATCATGTAAATTTTTTCCTTAATTATCCTTTAGTCCATTATTTCTTTGAATTAATTTGAAAACCAAAAGAAAAAAAAAAAAAACCAAAATAATAAAAAAAAAACGTATTGATTTAATTATTTTACTTAAAAAAATTTTGCACGTCTAATTGCGTCTACAATATTGAGGCTCTCCTCACGCTCCTCTATGTCCACTTCCACGTCCTCCTCAACCGGATGGATAATGTGAATTAAACATAGATATATTATCAGCGATTCCATAACGAACAAACATAGAAAATAGACGTATCCCTAGAGCAACTCCTCATTGGCATCCACCAGTAGATGGCGTGGCACTTCATCACGCCTGCGACGTGCATATAATGCCGCCTGTTCCTCATCATTAAGATAATCAATGGGATTATCATCATCATCATCATCATCATCGTTATCGTTATCATTGTTGGCCGCATGATTTGGGGCATTCGCTAATAGAGCAGCAGCGGCTGCTGCATTTGCCGCCTGTTGTTCGACTGCCTCCTTATCCTGTTTCTCTTTTAATTCCTTGGCGGCCTTTTGTTGCTGTTGCTGCTGTTTCTTGCGATGCTCATAGTTGACCAAACGCTGACCAACCAAATATTTATCCACCTTAATCGATAAATATAGTTTCTTCATCTGTTTTATCTGGAACATTAGGAAACAGATGGTGCCCACAACTATAAAGCTGAAAGGATAGACGACACGTGATATAATCTGCTTGGTATAGGGATCCGTAAAGAATATATGCAGATACATATGTGCCAATACATAGGGTATGGCCAAGGCCAAACCAAATGTGGTAACAACTGGCACTGCCAAATCTCGCATTACAAAACGCAAATCGAAATCTCTCAATCCATCGGTATAGGCTCGTTCCAATGCCCGCTTTAGATGCCAATCTGGACCCATTAGTGTCAAAGCAATGGCTATTTTTGTATAGAGCACACCCAGAGCCCAATCCTGCCATAGGAAATGTATCGGAGTTTTACGTAATGGCACCCTCAATGGTATAACCACAACCAGTTCCAATAATAAACCAAATAGCAATGGCACTAGAACAAAGATTCCAACCAATGTCATCACCGGCAATGCATATTGTAAAGCAACTCTGGCCCAATGCTTTAGCTTTTGTATAATGGCAGTGCGACCTTGTGGCAATAGGGTAACAACGACAGCAATGCCACGAGATACAATCCAACAGAGATAGCCACCAATTTCAGCCGTATAAAGTTCATGGGCACGCATAAAACGTTCATTTTTGCGTGCCTCTTCGGGATCAGCAGCATCGGCGGCTGCTACGGCACCATCGGCAGCTAAGGCTCTTTCACCGCCACCAGCAACAGCAGCAACTCCTACTGCACCAGCTGCTGCTCCTCCTGCTCCAGCTGCCGCTGCTGCTCCGGCAGCACCGCCGCCACCACCTGGTTGTCCTGTCCAGAGCATCATTAGCCGTCTGCCAATATAAACGGGAATTGTTAGAGTCATCACAGCGGCCACCACTATCGACAGACACATTAGGATCAAGAGAGCACACAGACGTATGACAAAGAATGTGGGCTTCTCATAGGGCTGAAAACCGACTGGGGCATCTCTTTGCAATATGGCCTGATGGGCAGCTGCCAGATTTCTAGCCGGTTCTGGTGGCGGTGGTGGTGGTGGCGGTGGAGGTGGTGCAGCCACTGGTGCCGGCTGTCCCTGTCCCTGTCCCTGCCCCTGTCCACCTTCCTGCTCTTGTTGCTCCTGATTTTCATTCTCTGGCTGTGGTGCTGGCAACAGATAACTACGTATGCCCAAAAGCCAAGCCACTGCCGAGCACCAGAAACGTAATAAACTCTTTAACCATATCCGAGTTTGGGTCTGTTCAAAGAAACCGGGCAGCAGAATCTAATAAACCGGATAAAGGGGATTACATTTTTTTGGTTATTTTTTTTTGGATTCATTAAAGTAATGGGTACTCACCTGTAGGAGGAGCAATTGCAAACTCAAATCATTAACCTCCGAATCTCCACTTAAGGCGTAGGGCAAGAAATTTGGCCATGCCCATTGCAGGATACGTATGGGCAGCCAAAGCATTAGCAAGACGGCAAAACCAAAGATCATGGCCGATGCAACCAGTCGTCGTATATGCCTCACAATTGGAACATGAATCATCTCCTGTATGGGACTAAAGTCCGGATCGTTGACATTACGGAATATCCATAGGACACCAGGACGCAAAACTTCCCGCAATAGGGATATAAAGGCAGCAAAATAATAGACATAGACCATGCCAAACATCCAATGGACAAAAAGTGATGTACCCGGTGCTGCCTTAAAACTGGCCTTGCGATCCTTTAGACTGGCATCCAAAAGAGGCAACGAACAAATATCCAGCCACCAGCCGCAAATTAATGGCAATACACCAATCTCAACGACAGATAGTAGTGATACCTTAACCACAATATAGCAGAGGCCAATGAACCAACAGACGCGTCTCAGTCGAAATACCCGGGCAAAGAAATGTAACACAACCAGAGTTAAACCGATGCAACAATAGCCAAATAATGTGGTTACCAGGCCATGGAAATGCAATAATGGCTTCTCCGCATGGAGCAAATCCATGGAGCTAAGGATGAAATTGCCAACACAATATGGGCAAAAGGCAAAGGTAAAAATGAACATAGTATTGAGGGAAATGATCCAAAAGACATGCTCCAAGAAGACCAATGAGCCATCCAAACCCAATAGACGTTCCCATGTTAACTCTTCTCCAGCCCGATCCCATTCCATGGGATTCCAATTCTGTTCATCGGCATCAGCTCCAACGGCGGCGGGATCATTAGCTCCAGCGACACCGGCACCAGGAGCTGGTGGTGGTTCAGCTGCCGCTGCTGCTGCTGCTGCCGCTGCTGCTGGATTTGGATTCTCATCACCCTGATTATTATTATCATCTTGAATATCTGGATCTGGATCGAGTGGCGCTGCCTGGGCAGCTGCTGGTGGATTGACATTAGCTGCTGCTGCTGCTGCTGCTCCTGCCTCATCTCTTTCCAACCAATCTGGCCCTCCGCCATGTAGAATCTGCTCCCTCAGCCAAACCAATCCAATAAACGATAGCAATGTACATGTGACCACAAAACAGCCACGAAACGCATCCACTGCCAAATTCTCCATGGAAAATATATCAAAAGGCAATGTGAGGATCATTTCAAAGGAATTGGCTCGAAATAGATAACGATAAGTGCGATATGCCGATAGGGGGACAACACCAAACCAGGCCATGCCCACCAATGAGTAATGAAGCCAACATCGTGCTCCCTCAAAGACAGCCGACATTAGACCCACAAGTACATCCTTTAATGGTAAAACTCTTGGCATATCGGGGGCATAGATGGGTTGGAAACTGAAACGATGTCCACATAGTTCACAATATTCCTTATGAGAGTAACGCATCCATTGCATTAGGCAATCCTGATGTATATATTTAATGCTCCCAGTACATATACAGGGATAAAACAAGGGACGATCCTGTTGGGCTTCGCATCGGCAGACGCGACATATGTCGCCTTGCGACAAATCATCCATCTTGATATATATATATATATGTATATATTAATGGACTCTGTTCCCGTAGAACCGTCGCTAATTCCTGGACTTGCGTCGCTTTAACTCAGTGGCCATTTGCTTAGCTCAAGAGGAGGCTCTCTCTCTCTCTCTCTACGCACTAATTGGCCTCGTCTCCACTTCACTTTTTATTTGTGTTGTTGTTGTTTTTTGTTGCTAATGCTGTTGATTATTCTTCTACCTCTCGTTTCCCCTCTTTTAGATGACTTTTGCGTATTTTCACTTGACCAATTAAATGGACTTTCAATTTTGCTTTTAGTAGGCAAAGCTTTGATGTGTTTTTTTTCCGTTTTTGCAATACGTTTATGTATATTACGACAGTCAAAAATATTTTCTTTTTTTATTTGCAATCTACTCTTCTTCTGCTTTTGCGTAGGGCTGACAAACGAGCTAATTGTTTTTTCTTTATTTTATTTGGTAGGATCCAGGGCTGTAGTTTCAATCACATAGAGATGAGCGCGTGTCGCAATTTTGAAAATTTTTTCAAATTTAGTTATTTTCACCAATATCTACTGAGATTTGTACATATAGATAACTATAACAAACTGTAAATTATGCATGGGCTGACGTTTTTAAACATAACTTTACATATACGCTTACTGCCAATCTACTTCTTTGGGTATGTTAAATTTTGGTAAACTTAAAAAGGTCAAGAATAAAAATAATATAAACAATATTAGTTTGAGTTCTTTTTCAAGTGCTAAACAAAGAGAAAATATATTTAATCTGTGGGATTTACTTTACTGCATTGGACTATGTTATTTTGCTAATACATACATAAATACAGGGATTAAATAAATTTTATGTTCGTGACACATGTGAAAGAATTATAAAATTGTCTCATCACTATTAGCCTTATATTTCTTTGGCCACACCAATTTTGGCTTATTATTATTGTTGTTGCTTTTGGGGCCCCCGGAGATTGTTCTCGTAACAAAAGAAATAAGAATTGAGAGAAATTATTATTTACAAAATGCAGCGACAACTACTCAATACCTTGACCAAGACACTGCGCCAAGGTCAAACGCAATTCCGTCTATTCTCTGTGTCATCACTGCAGCGGGAAATATTTAAAGTTCAGAGCGCCGAAGATTTCGACAAGAAAGTAAAGAACAGTCAAACTCCGGTCATAGTTGACTTTTTCGCAACGTGAGTATCAAAATACATAAATGAAAAAAAAACAATTTTTTAATAATTGGCAATTTTTGCATTTACCAGATGGTGCAATCCCTGCAAACTATTAACGCCAAGAATTGAGAATATTGTGGGCGAGCAGGCTGGTTCCATTAAACTGGCCAAAGTTGATATCGATGAGCACAGTGAATTGGCTCTGGACTATGATGTGGCTGCAGTTCCCGTCCTGGTGGTTATGCAGAATGGCAAAGAGCTTCAACGCATGGTCGGCCTGCAGGATGAGGATAAAATCCGAGCCTGGGTGGCTGCAGCTGTTAAACAGGCCAAGCAGTAAAATTTTTAACAAAAACTACAAAATGGAGCTAAGCTTTTTATGTTAATTTTTCTCGTTGGACTTTCTGAATATTAATAAAAAAAAAAGAACGAAAACCGCTCACACACACTTTCAATTGTTAACAAATGTTACTAACTAACTAACTTAAACTTAAATGGAAAACCATCCTGGTGTGCCAGGACGTTTCTTGTTGCGATCGAGAAATTTGCGGAAACCATTTTTGGACTCATCTAGGGATTTGCCTTCCTTCTCCTGTTCCTCGGCCCGTGTGGTAAACATATCGGGAAATGTAAATGATTCCGTTTTTGGCTGTCAAAAACAAAAATATGCATAATTATCCCATTTTCTATATGGATTTTTGTCTCTTCCATTCGCCTCACCATTGTTACATAAGCATATTTAACATCATCTTTTTTCGTGACATAGCCATAGGTCTGATCCCGTTTAGTATCTCCCAGAGCTATCCTGGTGCGTACCTCTACCACTGGCAACTTGTAAATCTTTTCCAAATAATTTTTCACATCGTGCTTGGTCATCTGTGTGGATACGGCGAAGGTAACCACATTGGCCGGCTGCTCTTCAGTGGGTCGGACTAGTTTCATCCAGAAATTGGGCAAAAAGACACGCAGCTGGGGATTGCCGCGTTGATAGATGGGATACCAACGGCTGGACATGATTGAGTTCTTTCAATATTTATCTTTTTATTAAAAAAATTTGATATATTTGAAAATGGTAAATAACATGAAAAATGTACTAAAAAATGGCAAGTGCTTAGCTTAGCCACACGCAATAGTGATGACATATTTCTAAGGCTAAAACGCAACAGAAAACAAAATGCTAAATTTAATTAAATAAATTTAGCATTAAGAGAAATTGATTAAAGATACTCCACATACTTTTTCAGCAGAAAATAAATTTCATTCATATTACACCATAATTATAGATGTGAAATTTAATTTAATATTTCAATTTCTAATTTACTAGCCATTATATATTAGCGACACACCGCGAGCATGATTTCACAATTTTTAGCTTGAAAAAGGAAGAGGCCATCTCTATTGAACCGATGGGCACACGTGTGCTCTTCAACACTAAAAGTGACAGCTGATCCGCCGGATTTCGAATTGTTTTTATGAATTTGGCTCAAATAAAATGGTAAAAGTTAAATTAAAACCTAAGAAGCAGGCCCCAAAGAAGCGCCTCACTCGTAAAGAGCAACGGAAGCAAAAACATTTGGACAAAAAGAACAATAAACGTATATATCATGCTAGTAAATTTAACGGAGCCGAGCGCGTGGCCGCTGCTGCAGCCGAAGCAGCGGCAGCGACAGCTACAGCGGGTAAATCAAAACAAAGTAAACGGAAACGGAAACCCAAAGTGAATCCTCTAGAGCTTACAAGAGAACAACTAACCTCCGGTGAAGTGGGAAGCGATGAGGATGAATCCATTGCATCGGATTTCAGTGATGCTGAAGTTGATGCCCTAATCCCGCCCAGCCAAAAAGTGGAAACCTTTGAGCCTCTGGGTAAACCTCCAGAAAGAAAGCAAAAGCATGCTGGCATTCAGCGTTTGGACGAGGGTGCCCAGCGTCGTCGGGAATTGCGACAGCAAAAGGAATTGCAGGGCAAATTCCGAAAGCAAAGAATAAAACAACTCAAATTGGAGAACGAAGAGGAGGATAAGGAGATAGCCAAGCTGGAAAAGAAATTAAAATTGAATAAGACCAAGGATAAAAATCGTTTGGTTAGAAAAATGTTCAACGATGGCTTGGATTATCTATTGGATTTCGTTCTGGACGATGAGGAGGAGAAACAGAAATGGGAGGAAAAGCAGGAAAGAAAGAGGCAATTAAAGGAACAGCAGGCCAAAGAAGATGCCGGCATGTGGAGCGATGAGGATGAAATGGACGAAAAGATGGTGGATAGTGAAGAAGGAGAAGACATGGATGTAGATGATCACAGTGAGGAGGAACTAAATGAGAGCGATGAAAATGATGATGAAGAGGAGGAGGAGGAGGATGTAGAAGGGGAGGAAGAGGAGAAAGAAGCGGAGGAACCTCAATGTAAGTATTTCAATTTCCAAATGGTTAAGATCAGGATATATCTCTTTTTTACTTTTCTTTCAGTCAAAGAGGACATATATGGCCGTCGTCGTGATGCTGATGGTAATATCGTACCAGACAATCCAGAGGATCAAAAGTATATACCGCCACATCAGCGACGTGCCCTACTGGCGGGCAATGATTCGGAAGAAGTGGCACGCCTACAAAAACAATGCAAGGGATTGCTTAATCGTCTATCCGAGGCAAATCTCCATAAAATAGCCACCAGCATTGAATCGTTATATATGAAAAACTCTCGATACAATATGAATGAGACTTTGACCAAGCTATTGCGAGATTCCCTAATCGGTTATACACGTTCCAATGAGCGTATGGTGCAGGAGCATATGGTTCTATTAGCCTATCTGCATGCCCATATTGGCAGTGAGATTGGTGCACATTTTCTTCAGATTTTTGTTGAACTATTCGATCAGTACATTAGGGATATATCTAATATGGAAGTAGAGGACAAACGTCTCAATAATCTTATCCTAATCCTATGCTATATGTACATCTTTAAGATATATGAGCAAAGTTTATTAATGGAATTGATTGGACATTTGGCCAAGAATCTTTGCGAGAAGACCATCGAATGTTTATTATTGATTTTTCAATCGATTGGATTCCGTTTGCGTAAGGATGATCCGGGGGCCTTCAAGACCATGATGCAAAATGTACAAAGTCAAATAGCGGATGCTCCATTGGAACTCAAAGATAATCCCCGCTTACGTTTCATGGTGGATATATTGAATGCAGTTAAAAATAATAATATGAATAAATTACCCCAATATGATCCACAATTGGCCGAAAATCTGCGTAAACGTCTTAAGGCAATGCTAAAGAATGAACGTTATGTGACAACCTTAAATATAAAGCTCGAGGATCTTCTAAAAGCCGACAAAGTGGGCAAATGGTGGATTATTGGCTCAGCCTGGACGGGTGATCTAAACGGTTCAAGCAAAGATCAAAAAGACAAAGTGAAAGGATCCGAGAAGGAATCAAATTCAAGCGGATTTACAGATCAATTGCTGGAACTGGCCAAGCAGCAGCAAATGAATACCGCCGAGCGTCGACAAATCTTTTGCCTCATTATGAGTGCAGCGGATTATGTTGATGCCTTTGAGAAGATACTCCATTTGTCCCTTAAAGATCAGAGATCCATTGCCTATGTCATACTCCATTGTGCTCTCAACGAGAGATTACCGAATCCCTATTATGCCCATTTGGCTCTTAAATTCTGTCAATATAATCGAAAATATCAATTGGCTTTTCAATTTGCATCGTGGGATCGTATTAACGATATCGAATCATTGACTAAGATTCAAATTCGTAATCTGGCCAGCTTTCTGCAACAATTGATTCTATCCGGTGGCCTACAATTGTCCGTACTCAAAGTGGTCGATTTTATGCAATTGGATAAATTAAGTTTCTATTTCATGCGTGAGATTATGGTCAAGTTATTGGTGTCCAATGAGGAGCGTGATCTCTACCAATCATTCGAACGCATTGCCAAAAATACAAAATTGCAGCAATTCAAGCAAAGTCTTCGTCTCTTTATGCAACATTTTCTCCTTGGCCAATCCCAGGAGCTATTGTCTAAGCTTAAACTGAAGGAGGAGCAACAGGAATTACTTGAGCATCGTATTGAGCATTTGGACAAACTGTTGGCTTATGTCGATTTGTAAATATGCATACATATATATATATATATATATATATATACACATATATATGGATATCAATTAAATGATATACAATCAATAAATCATTTGATCATTAAATTGCTTTACCAATTTATGAGAATTTAATGTAAATTTTACAATTTATTTAAAATTAATAAAGATTAATTAATGTTTTAAACAACATTTCTTAAAGTTGACTTAAACAAGTGGATTTTACATATATATTTTTTTCTGATATGAAATGAGTAGGAAAGCTTTTGCTTTCTCCCTCTTTCTCCATCGCTTACCTTTGACCTGTGTGAAATAAAACAGGATGGTGACTATATCTTCTGTTTTCTTTTATTTGCTGAGTTATTTCCCTAATATGTTCCGGATTGAACTAACTTGGCTTTCAATCCTCACCAGCAATAAATTGAGTTGCTTGAAAAGGAGTTTTCTTTGCAATTCCTTTCGAATATTTGTCAGTAATTTGAACAATATCTTATCTAATCTCATCTCTTCTTTTTCTCTGCATTTCCATTTATTTATTTCCTCTATCAACTCTGCTTTCTTTTGCTTTGTTTAACCTGCCTGCCTGATTATTTACAAGTTTTTAATAGAATTTTAAATAATTTTTATATTTAGATTTATTTAATGATCATTTTTGATAATTTGATCTTAAACATATTCGTAAATAAATTAAACTAAAGGAAAGTTAAACTCAAATATTATTAAATATTAGAAGGATAGATATATAAAATCAAGACAAATATTAAGAAACAAATCTTCACGTTTCCATATCTGATTCGATACGATTTCGATATCTTTACCTTTCTTTCAAGATCAATAAATAAACAGACATTTATATTGCATTTTCATATACAATAAATAAACAACCATTTTAAATCAAATTTTATATCGTACAATTTTATAACGATTTGTTTTCAATAAGATCTAGATAAAAACTATTCAGGTTTTAGTTTAAGGGCTTAATCTATATATATATATATATATAATATAAACGATTTTTTAGAACTCAACAATAAAAAAATCTATATATATACATATATGTATGTATATGTTACACATTTCTATATATCTAATCAAAGCTTTGAAGTAAATCTCGTGCTCTTTGATAGCGTGAAGAATTAATAAGATCTTGTTTGGCCGATTCTTCTGTCAACTTATCGCACTCCTTGTCCACGGTTTGGATCATATTTTCGGCCAATTTAATAATAATTTCCTTGGCTGCACCCTTCGAACTGGCCAAATACTCCAAGGCAATTGGCCACATTTCTGGATTCAATTTTTCTTCATCGAATGCCAACTTTTGTATGGAGATTTGTCGTAACTTGTTGAATTTCCAATCCTGACGTGAATTCTTCCATTTGTTTAGATATTCATCGTTGCGTTTGATATCCTTGTCGGCATGTTGATCCTTTTGTGCCTCCAAACGCTGTAAATGCTTTTGCTTCTTCTTTTGACGCACTGTGATAATGGCATTGGAGTTCTCTGGTTTGGCTGCCTCTTGCAATTGAGCAGCTGTTGGCTCCTCTTGCTCATCATCATTATCGGTATCATCCTGATTGTTTTCCTTTTGTGACTTGTGGCGTTTCTCTTTGATGTCCGCTTCGTCGGATATCGCCTGCTTGCGTTTGCCTACCTTGCCTGAAAATGGAAGAAGATATTATCGTTTCCATTTAAATAAATTCTGGGTCAGGCTTACTCTTCTTTTTCTTTTGCTTTCCATTTTCACTGTTAGTTCCTTTCAGTGTTGGTTCATCTAGTTTCTGATCGTTTTCCTCTTGTGGTTTGCTCCATTTCACCTTGGATTTTTCCTGCTTGTGCTTGCTAATCTTGTCTGAAATTTAACAATATGTTTTGTTATAGCAGTCAGTGACTTTTTAATCTAAGTTAAATCTTACTCTTCTGTTTTGCCTCTTCCAAGTCGGTTTGTGGCGGCACTTTGGTGGTCATCTCCTCATCATTGATGTCTTCTTGCTTATTATTTGTGGATTCATCTTGCTCATTTTTATCCTCATGTTTACGCTTCTTTCCCTGGTGTTTGGGTTTCTTTACATGCTCCATGCGAGCCATGTTGCAACTAAATAATTTTCAAATAAACTTTCCCACGTTTTTCCTCCGTCTGTTTCAATGAAATTATGTCCTAGTCACACTCTTTAATAACTAGCATATCATTAAAGTCAGTTAAAATGGACACTTTTCCGCTTGCAAGGTTATCGAGCCTGTAAACGAAAATATTCCTTATTTATTGGCTATTAATATATGCAGAAATACAATTACGTTGTTAAGAATTTAGAGGTATTTGAAATTGCATTTGCCAGTGCAAACCCATTTGGTTCGTCGCTCGTTTGCTAACACTAACTTTGAAACAAAAGAACTCTCGCTGCACTTACATGGCGCCACTGTTCTAATTTGCTGTTAGTTATCGATAACCAAACAGCTGCTTATAGCTCTAGTTATCGATGTCGAAGCTTTGTGTTTTTGTTGTTATTCTTGGCTTTTTGTTTTATGAAATAATCAAAAATGTTCAATAATTATTTGTAGTGTTTAATATATAGAATTAAATTTAAGGTGCCAATTAGTTTAGTGATCAACATAGAAGCACAATACAAGGTAAGTTTCAAGCAAATCCCGCCCAAAGGCGGCACATTTTTTGCTTCGGTTTTTTGCTTTCTGTTTGTTCTTTTTGTTGTTTTGGCAACAACAACAAAAGTTAAAGTTAGGGCGCGGAACCGGTAAATGCAACAACAACAACGAGTAGCGCGTATATTAAATAAAAGGAAATGAAATTAAGTGAATTTAAAAATTGCAATTGGCATGTGTTTTGTGTAATAATAATTGAATGGGCCAAGGTCTATATGGACCAAGGAAACCGATGCCCATGGCCAAAGCGGGCACATGGAAAAAGGAGAAGAAGAAAAGGAATAAGGAAAAGTCACTGGAAGAATGGGAGCAGCTGCCGACATAAAATAAATTTAATGGAAAAGAAGAACGATGACAAATGGGAGAAGAACAAGGATTACCGTAATATTAGGTAAGTTTACTTTTTATTTATCTCTTATTATTTATTATTATTATTCCCTTTAAAGTTTTTATTTTTTGAAATGTGTGCAACAGATGCCCTATTTTTTACACCGTACACTATACTAAGTATAAGTTTATACATACTAATCCTAATCATTATCAGTGATTGAATCGAGCTAGAATTACCCATCATATCTGAAATAAAGATTCCGTTAGATGGCAAACAGAGAGAAAGAGAGATCATTTACATACATATTATCCATAGCAATTCTAAATCCGTAGTAAGTGCCAATGCTCAACGCTAGGTGGCGCCACATATCCACTCATTGACTGAGTGCCATTTGGTAATTCATTTACCGTTATTTCCTTTTAAATTGCATCACAATTTGACGCAATGTTTACAGGTAACTGTAATATTAGCCAACATTAGACTCAACACACTAAATTTTTGACTCAATTGAGTCGTCGGAAAAAGAAACATACATATCCATACATATGTATGTTTGTATGTATGTACATATCCATACATACATATGTATATATTCTTTGGGAGCTCTCACCTTTCCCTTCGCCCCCGTTTTCACCTCTATTTGCTGTTGCTGCTGTTGCTGCTGCTGTTGAGTGGAAAAGCTCTTGTTAGGCGCTCTTTTTATTTTCCTTTACTTTTTAATTTTTTTTTTTTTTTTTTTTTTTTGTATGTGTTCTACTATACAGATGTCGGCGGTGGCCATTCAGTTTTGCTTTAGTTGTGTTCTCGTGCGCGTCGTTTTTGCGTCGTTCAGTGGATTTTCGTATGGTTTTAAGTTGTTTTTTTTTTGTTCTTCTGTGTGGTTTACTCTTTTTTTTCTCGGTAGATTCGACCATACTATATCTTTCGATAACATTTTAACAGGAAACGAAATATTTGTGGAATTTTTGAATCTTTTTGGTACCGGTACGGTTGTTCGATTTTTTAACACGTATACGTCCCGTTGTTGTTTCAAAACCTTTGTGAGAAGGCGGCTTTCTTTTGATTGTTGTGCACGCTAATTGGATTGTCAACAGTTATATACCACAATACCTTCCCGAATACCCCCCTCACACCGTCTCAAAGGGAGGGGGGAATATTGTTGACTTCGCATAACTTCACCCGGCATCGGTTGGGTAGTAGTTCATAGTAGTTTTTAGTAATCAATAGTTTTCTTTCTTTTGTTTTGCTTTCGCGCGCGCGTTTTACTTTCAAACCGTGTTGTTTCTCCTGACAACGTGAGCCAAACAAAAAATCGCAGTGGTTTTTTTTCTTCCGTTTTACCTACATACAACAAATACTACAAAATGGTTAACCGTTCAACAGCAACAACAATAGCAACAACAACAACAACAACATATTGGAATAATGCCTTACAGTACGCGCCATAAGTGTAAGTTTTACTTTAAATATACATACAAAAGTATGTACATATAGATAGATATTTCAGGTTTCCTTCCATGTTTGTTTATAAACATTATCTTGTGCATCCGTTGTCGTTATTTTTTTCTTCTTCTCCTTCATTGGAGATTACATCAGTCGTGTAAGATAGAGGCAGGCCCACTTGTGAGCTTCCATCATCATCATCCTCCACATCGTCATGATCATCTTGAATCCGTTTCCATATTCTATATCTATTTGGCATAGCCACAATGTTGTTTCTTTTTTTCGTTTTTTCTTTCTGGCCCATTGAGATTTTTTGCTCTAAAATTGGATCAGAAGCAATTAAGCAAGATATATTCGAACCAAAAAAAAAAAAAAAAAATTAGAAAAAAAATATCGAAACTAAACTCATATCACCTATGTACTACAATATATGTATGGTCTATATATTTTAATGAAATTTTCTCAACTAATTATGTATCTAAATGAAACGTTTTTCTTATAATATAAACAAATTTTCTAAGAATGAAACTTTCCCTTTGGTAAACTATTCTTATTCTTAATGCAAATTCTTTTCAAATGATTTCGTATACTCTATTGAAATCTGTTTCGATTTATCTATTTAGGTCATCAATGATTAATCATTTTATCGAAGTAAAAACTGACATAAATGCATCTTTATATAATTAGTCAGTCACTTACTCAAATATGTTTGTATCCTAATAACAACAATTATATCATACATATGTATATAAAATGCTGTCTAAGGCAAAGAAAATTTTTGCCAGAAAATATACAAAAATTCATTGACAAATGCCTGACAGGTGGCCCAACCCTACGAAAATATCTTTTTATAGGCAAAGATTTCGCTTAAACCCAGAGACCATTTGAATAATAAATCGTTGGGGGTTTATCTAACCCCATCAAGTAAACATTGTTATGACCCATTGGTTGACAGATCCCTCCTAACCTTATCAAATGATTTATTTACTCAAATGTGGCTAAAGTAATCAGAATTATGAATAAAGTGCCATAAGGATCAAGAAACTGTTAATAGTAGATGATATCCATTTTGGTAACATTTCACGGGGGTACTTTTAGGGCGTTTTCCTTTCACAAGTCGTTTTCTATTTTGTTTGTTTCTTGTGATTTTTTTTTTCTTTGTCTTTCTCTAGGTGGGTATTGACCGTCTCTGATTGCGGTTGGCCGTAAAAAAATGTATCTTTTGAGCACAAATGTCAAATATTGCTTTTTAAGGGTCAGCGACTAAATATTTTTTTTACACTTTTTACTTATTTATTTCTTTTTCAATGTTGCAAGATATATGTATATATATGTATACTGTTTGTTGGCTTTGCCAAAAGCTGCCCTTCTCACACTGCCTGCCTGGCTATAAGCCTGGTTGAGTCATTTGTTTGAGCCAAGGGTTGTTGGTCTAGACTAGAATACGGTTGAGTGCAATGACTAAAGTTTTTGGCTTTTATTTTGATTTACGATTTAAATGCGTATATTTCTGGCATAAATATATACATATATACATACATACATATATATATATATATATATATATATCTTTGTGTGTGTGTATTGGTATATTCAAAATGAAAAATGAAATCGCTAGCATGTGTTCATTTCAATTCAATTCCATCTGATTTTGATATTCTTACCCATTGACGTCAAATTTCGTTTAGTATGCATCTCATCATTATGATGTTAATAATGATGATCAAGAATCGTTTTGTCTGTTTTATATATATATATGTATGTATATATATATATACATATATACATAGTTCGTATTGTAGTTTCTATATGGAAATTAAATGATTCGTCTTTCAAACATTTCTAATGCCCTAGGTAAACAATAAAGTGGCTAAATGAATAATTGAAGGCCTCTAAAGCAAGCCAATTGATTCGGGAATTTGGAATAGATTATAAGACATTATTTGAAAATTGGTTATCTCTATACATATATATATTATCTGTTATGATCTTAAATTGTGTTCAAAGATTAATACAGAGACACTTTCAAATCCTTTCCATATCCTTAACCTAAGTTTCAATTCAATTTATAGGGTATCAGAGAGGTCTACATTTATCAAATTTTTGATACGTGTTCCCAATTATATATGCAAGTCAGGAATTGGCATCGATATCGACTTTGCCAAATATGCGACTCGAGGGCGTCACATAATTTACGCCTCATTCCAACAGAGTTGCCCAGTTGAAATATCAATTAAACGTTCATTGTTGTTTCCATTTATGTATTTATTTAAACAAATTTCCATATTGCATTTTTCTTTACATTTTTATGTTTTAAAGGAAAACTCGTTTAATTGTTGTCAATAACAAAAAGCGGGCTGGGGACACGCGCACTTCCGTCATCGAAAAGAAAATCTTTTTTCAAGAAATTTCAAGAAACAAAAAAACGAAAAAGAAAAGAAAAGACGACAAGTGTGAAAATAAACTGACATATTTTGAATATCATGTGTATATATAATATCAGGGTCTTTTTACGATATGTCCAGTACTTGTCGCAGTAATTTTAGCTCGTTAAATATGAAAAATGATTTTTCGGCGCTAACAAAAAAGCAACCAGATAAAATATATATAAAAGACAGCAAAGGCTTAAATATGAACAAGATTAATGCAAAAGAATACTCGAACATATATATATATATATATATATATATATATATATATATATATATATATATATATATATATATTCTTGTTCATTTGTACAAAAAGTTCGCTGCACTTGACAAATGAACCAAAGACCGAAGATCGGCACACTTAATGAAAGGATCAAATAACGTATTCGACAAAAAGTAGAACATATAATATAATAAAATATGATTCTTTGTCTTGTATTTAAGCTTTCAGGGAATGAAATATTTGATTCGATATAGAAATGATGAAAATCTAATTCCAATTCATTTCATATCGTCATATTCTACATATTTGATTAACATGTTGTTTCTAACTGATTTCACTGATCATCTGGTTTATATCCCGATTACAAGCAAAAAAAAAAAACTTACATCTCTCATTCTCACCCTGTTCGTAATGGCTAAATGTAAACATGAATTCAAAATTCATTAGGAAAAATTCATAGAAATTTTTTTCAATTATTGTGATAATTATCAATAATATATTTGAAATTTATGGCACTGTTAATTGTATTTTTATGTTTATGCTAAAGCATTAAGTTTAAACATTTTGAAAGACAACAAATAAGTCAAAACAATATATTTTCAAAAGATCTTCATAGTTAAAATCAAATAGATTTCAGTTTATTCTATATATAAATGAAAAATTTGTCTCAACATAAATTGAGGGAAACAACAAAAAAAAAAAGGAAAAAAAATACTCCTAGAAATTCCCAGCTAGACATTAATTTTTTCATACAGACATTTAGACGCATATATGTATATCTACTTGCATATATATATATATACATATGTATATATATTTAAAGGAAAAGACAAAATCGAAATACTGACGACATATTTACTTGAATTTTTAAAAATACCTATAAAGTAAAAAAAAAATAAACGAAAGACCTTGAGGGAAATAGTTTGTGCAGGAAAAAACAACAACAGAAAATTGCGAAAAAAGAAGGAAAGAAATGAAAAGCAAAAAGGATCGAAGATTTAATACCCTTGCCAATCCAAGTTAATATATATGTATATCGATGGAATAAAAAGGGTTTTCAATATGCGATTAATACTCAACAAATCTACCCTTTCCTATATACCTATTAACATTTTCGATTTTGTTTCATTTACTTTCACATCTGACCCTGAACTGGAACAGAAAATTGGTTTTTGGCTTGCGAATTGGGTCAACAAACAATTTATATACCTATTTAACAAGGCGACAGGCAATGTGCGTTTAGTCAATGAATGAGGTCAACTGGCAATAGATAGGCCAGGTCATATTCCACCCACATATGCCATGGCAACACCTCCCCCCCCAAAAAAAAAATAAAGAAACAATAACAACTAACAAAATTCTGATAAACAATCCAATTAAAACAATTGCCAGGGACAAAGTCAATAAGTTTTCTATTGCGTGTAATGTCTAGATAACTGCCATATACTTATATATAGATAGTTCTTTTATTTTTTTGCCAATCCCTAACTTCCATTTCTACTTCTGTTTCTCTTCTTCCATCTCCTCCTCCTCCTTATTTTGCCCTGTATTCGCAATGTAAGTAACACCCAGAGGAGAGCTTTTCTTTTGCAATGAAAGTGAAAGTTTCGCATATATGCGTTCGCAACAAACCAATTTAATGTACATTTCTGATCATTAATCTTTGCTTTTCTTTACTTTTTGCCTTTTGTTTCTGTCTCTCCATTTATACATAAGTATATACTACATATATATATATATATATATATATGTATATATTTATACTTTTTTATTTTGCGATAATGTTGATTGTTTTGCTTCATGTAATGGTTGCTCGGACTGACTTCGATCGTCATCATCATCATCATCATTATTATCATCATCATCATCAGAGCCATGTCGCTTGATTGATTTGCTATGGCAGCTTTCATTGAAATTGAAACTAATTAACATGCAACGTGTATTCAAAATTTGATTTGCCTAAAAAAATCTAGATAAAAATGTTAATTCATTCCTCACCCCCACCCACTCCCCTTTATTTCCGTCCTCTATCCAATCATTTGAGTTTACACCTTGCTATATACATACATATAAGTATAACACTTCCATCATTTTGATGATGATCTTTTTTCTGTTCAGCTATGTCAAACTATTTATTCTGATTTCTTCTTATGGTATATGTATATCATTTTCTAGTTTTTTTGAGAATTAAAGATCAAAGAACTATATTTGGATTGTATTAAGCATTCGAAAACTTTATAATTAATATAAAAATAAGATAATTCTGGTACTTGAGGCAAACCCATAAAGATTATGGAAATGTTTTCCAAGTTATGATTTTAGTTTATTATAGAAATTAATGTTTCTATAACATTTTAATAGCTCATTGTTATCCTAGAATGGAGATTTGGCATATTGGTTTAACCTAACTCCTTGTTTTTTTCCTTCTAAACTAGCTTATAGATATGTATATATAATTAAAGCATCATTTATTATTTGTAGTTCCTTGAAAACTAAAAATTCTTTAGTTTTGAAATATTTTTGCATTTGATTTACTTGCTGAATTAACTAGAACCATTTGGGAATTCTAACTCAGATTATATAGTAAACAATCTTGATTGCCTAAAGCTTAGTTAAAGAGAGATTAGTTTCATTTTTATCTCATGATTGAATCAACTTCTTCCTGATACATATATATATATATGTATATGAGGTATCAATGTAAAGAGACTTGAATTATATATAGATAGATTATACATACATCATCGTAGCATTGCCCAACCTTTTAAGGCTTTCTTCTGAATGCTGTGCAGGCGTTGGCCCACATTTCAAAATCTCCTCGTTGTCTGTCCCTCTTCCTCCCTCCCTCCCTCTTTCTCCCTCTCTCTCTCTCTCTCTCTTTCTGCATGAGTAATCAATCTGTCTGCATATTGTAGTATGTCTCGGTATGGCAGTTGGTTTGCTTTTTTTTTTTTTTTTTTGTTTGTTTTGTTTTTGGTATAATTGCCATACATGATTATGGGTTACAACAATTGTCTGTAACCCAATTCAAGCTTGGCATTTCATTCAAGTTCACATGAAAACAAAAAAAAAAAGAAAAAAAAACAACAAACACGTTTTCCACAATATTTTTAACCGGCAGTTAATTGGTTATGCGTGGGTTATGAAAATTGTTTCGCGCCTTTAATTTTTTTTTTTTCGATTTTTCTTATTGTTTTTGTTGTTGATTTTGTTTAAGCTCTCCTTACCAACGCCTCGAAAATTTGCAATTTGCATGGTAAATGTAAATGGTTATTATATACATACATACAGACATATCGCATATTTGCATATAAGTTGGCAAATTAATTTACAACAATTGCAATAATATGACACAAACAAACACACACACACATACAAACACACCTATTTTACATATGTCAAGAAGTCAATTCGTATCAGCATGAGAAGGAGGATTGGCTGGACGCACGTCTTTTGGCTCTAACACAACACAAAAGCAACACAAAAATAAAAATAAAAATAAAAATAAAAAGAAAAAGATTTACTATAACTTCAGTCGATAGAAATCAGCATAAATGGTTAAACAATGCTTCCAACAACAGCAACAACAATAATAACAACAAAGAAGCCAAGAAAAATTTCTAAAAATCCAAGAAAAAACAACAAAGTCTTTAGCACTCGAAACGTGCCAAGTTGTGGCATTTATACCTCACTTCATATCCCCCCACACTCCCCCCCGTCCCTCACATCATCTCATTTCTTCTCTACTATACTTACTCTATGCTCTGGCAAAACAAACAACAATAACAACAACAAGAGGCACGTGAGCATTTTACAAATTAACCAAAAAAAAAAAAAAACTAAGATGATATACATATACATATATGTACATATATATATATATATATATATATATAATGGGAGAAAAACAACAACGATGGAAAAATAACAACAAACGCACCTACATCAACTAAAAGATTTCATAAAAATACATGGCAGCAACAAAAGGTGAGAGAGGGGGGTGAGTGGTAGGAGTAGGCTGGCAGAGGAGGCTATAAAAAAATTAAAATAAAAATCATAAGGAAATATTCAAACGTACTCACATATGTATATACATACTTACTAGTTATTGTATCTCTTCTATATACATAGTTTACATACCCTATATACAAGTAAGTGAAAGGGTAGATATGTACATACATATAAGGTAAAGCTTTGTTGTTACTATATAATTAGAATCATTGGTTTATTCTTAATCGGAAAATTATTCTAATTTTGTTCTAAAAACTTTTGCACTTTAATATATTTAATTGATCTTTTAGTATGAAAAGCGGTAATGAAATATCGAAAGGTTGAAATGATTTTCCATAGCTGTATTTGATGGAAGAAAGCATCTTCTTGTGTCATTATAGGGTATCATAAGTGTCTGTAATATTCCATTGTATGATATTTTATATATATATATGTATATCTTGATTTTATATCTCTACTTAGAAAAGGAAGTGCATGGTGTGTGTGTGCTATAGAATTGGAAAGATATATTTTAAAATCAGGGAGATATATTCTATATTCTCTTATAAATAAAAAATGCTTAACTTATATGAATTTGAATAGATATAAATTGAAACTTGTTTTTATATCTCTTTAACTTTGCTGAGGAATCAAAAGATCTATGCTATAATAAAGGATATGAAAAATAGTATTAAATTTCAATTAAAAATTCTTTAATTTAATAGTTAAAACTATAAGTACGCATTATTCACAATCCAATTCTTCTAGAAAAGAAATATATAGTCTCAAATTTGTTTGTTTAGTTTAGGGTATCATCAATTCTATCTTGTCTAAATGAAATAAAATACACTCTATATAGACAGCTGATGCGTAGCGACCACAAAGTTTAGATTGCATCTAAATCGACAGACTGACTATTTGACAGACTGACTGACTGACTGACTGACTAACTAACTGACTAACTGGCTGACTGGCATGAAGAACAGCGCCCCCCAACCTCAGACTTTTTGACGTCAATTGTCGTTGGGCTATTTATATATATATGTATATATATGTATGCATATAATAGATATGTATGTATATATATATATATATATAGATATTGCATATTAACCATATCTCTAGCCATTGGTAAGCTATATAACCAGGGTGCAGATATAAAAATGCTGATTAAATATTATGCACGCCATGGAATGGTGTTTTTTTTTTTTCAAAAACTAAAAACAAAAAAAAGAGAAGAAAAAAAAACCTTAACTGAAGTTTTCACTTGTGATTTATGCCGACTGACGTCGCGGCGCACCGTTTGACGATGGAAGGCGTGGCTGGGCTGGGTCGGGAGAAATACAGGCGCACATACACACACACACACACACCCACTGCAAGAATTTCTTAATGGTCAGTTATGTTGTTGTTGGTGGTTGCATTACGTGACCAACAATTTGTTAAAGACTCGTTGCGAAAGTCATAAAAAGAAATATATATATATATATTCAATAAGGGGCAGAAAAACCAAAACTAAAAAAAACCGAAAAAAAACGAAAGTGCCAAAGTGAGTAAAAATTGTTGTTGTACCGCACTAGCATCTTGTTTGCTCCTGCCAATTGAATATTTAGTATGCTGCCGCATTGCATCATCTTTCACATCTTTCTCTCTCATATTTCGCTGACATCTTCAGCCGGTTTTACTCTTTGAGTCTACTTCTTTTACTCCTCCTCTTCCTCCTCCTCCTTCTGTTGTAAATACCAAATATAATTGTTTAACTGTCCATAAAAATGAACAAAAAAAAAAAAAAAACAGAAGAGAGACAGACCCTTTTGTTCCACGTCCATTGAACTTTATGCGTTGAAATTGCAGCCACTTTTGCCCATAGAGCGCTGAATGCTGTCTTTGTCAAAGATTTGTGGTGTCGATACCAGTACCGGGGGGGGTACCCTAAACCGGTGTCAGTGTCATTCGAAAATGGCACTCAAAAATTAAGAGTGTAAAAGAGAGACAAATAATTTCACACCAATGTGTGTATCCCCCCCATACCCCCATGCCACTATCCCCATCATTGGACTGTGTTGTAGCCCCATCCATCAATTAAAAATGAGAAAATATTACTACGGTCAGACAGGTGTTATTTTGGGGGTGGATCTCAATGATTGAGGTTCATTGTAAAATTGAGATATCATAAAAATCACATTGAATGGCCATGTAAAGAAAATGTTTCATAATTGTCTATGGGAACTCAATGGAAAAGATGAGAAGAGAGGTGAAAATAATAATTAATCCTTTATATTGAACAATTTATCCTTAGAATATTTTCCCACGTCTGTCCATCAAAAACGATTTTTTAAATTTGGTAAAATTTGATTTAAGATTAGTTAATTTTGTAATATGTATGTACATATATATAATATAATTCTTATTCTTTATTTCCTGTTGATTCTTATGGGATCTAAGGTTTCAAGCAGTGGTTAGAGGTATCCTTAAATGCAAGTGATTTAATTAACGTTAAATAAATTATATAATATGAATATAATTAACTTATACCTATATATATAATAAGAATATAACGGATATAATCCAATATTAGACTGTTAGACAGAGTTTCATATGAAAGGACTTTTAATTACACTGCTTGCTAAATTTTATATGCGTTTTTCAAGCAGTGTTTATAGACAAGTTAATAAAGTTGATAAATTAATAAGGCAAAAGTTGATTGATTTCTGCCAATTGCTATCTCACTCTCTCTCTCTCTCTTTTCCTCTGTCGCCTAGTTGGTTTGCTCTTTAATGCACAACTGCTTGTTAAAGGAAATTGCCTAATCATTGTCTCTCTCCCCCTAGTTCCCTTGTCTGCTTTTAAGTTTTGTAATCATATCACCTTGTGAAATTTTCCTGTTTTTTATAGTTTTGCAAATGACTAATCCACTCTCTCTCTCTCTCTCTTTCTCTTTTGCAGGTAAGTTTCTCGAACATAAAAAGGAAATCGTTGCGTAAGTCAATATGTTGATTGTTTACTTAGGATTGACTTCCTTGCCATTAGGATTGAATGATTATATAACCCATAGGGAATCGTATCATATGTTGTTCCGGTCAATGGGAAGTGGTAGCGAATCAATGGGCATGGTATGTTAGAGTATTCTACCTGTTGGTTGGTTATTTCTTTTAATGGATTTCCCTTAACATCATTTACGATATATATATATATATATATATATATATATATATATATATATGATTATCTCTTCATCAAATTACTTTGCTCAATCATTTACTGCGGCGGGCGGCTGGTCGTTTTGCTGATTGCAAAACAAAACCATAGAGGGGTAGACTATACATATACCTATATGTATGCAACAACAGCAACAAATAATAATAATAATAATAATGAAAAAGATTTTTAAAGCAAAAAAAAAGAAGAAGAAAACACACACACTTACATACATACATACATATATGAAGCCGTGAGATACACAACTAACTTGTTGTGAGTTGTTGTTGTTGTGTGCCTCCTTCTTCATTATCGTTAGCATCTCCTTTTTACCTGACGACCTCTTGTCGCGCCTAACGATCTTTAACCTGGCTTCAAGATACCACAAGACAGGCCAGCCGGTCAGCCAGCCAGCCAGTCAGCCAGCCAACGAGCCAGACAGTTGGCCATTCAGTCAGCCATTCAGCTATTCAGTCAGTCAGTCAGTCAGTCAGTCTGTCAGTCAGCCATTCAGTCTGTCTGTATATATATTTCTTGTTATTGATAGTTGTAGGAAAATATTCACATCATTTGCTACCCTGAAATTGATAATTAATTAGAGTATATAAGACTTATTTCAATGCAAGGCTATAATAAATATATACATATATATATATATATAGATACATTCTAATAGCAGATTTATAAAATTTCCTTTAAAACGAATCACAATTATATTGGATATAGGGTAACTTCTTGATCGATTTACTTGATTAACCTCTTTTACGTTTTTTCTCATTCCCTCTCTCTCTCCCTGTCTCTATCTTTGTTGCTGCATCTTGTGGCATTGTTTGTTTTGCTTGCAACCTGCTTTCGAGCCTCCTTCTTTGCCTTTATTGGTCAGTTGCAAAAAAAAAAATCATCTACCTGGCTGGCTAATCAGTTGCTAGTTTGGTCAATTAGCTAATTCAACGATTTTCTATGGGCGGCTGTAAATGACCGTCGTCTGTCTGTCGAACTGACTGACTGTCTGGCGCTGCTGTTCGTTAAGTGCGTGACCATATTTTAACCCGAGTTATTTTGCATTTGCTACTTACCACCCAGAAAAAAAAAAGAAGCAAAAAGAAAAGATCGAATGAGTGAAAGTGAAAGGAAAGAAAAGGAAAGGCAAGGCATGGCAAGGCAAGCCAAGGCAAGACAAGGCATGGCAAGGCTAGACAAGACTAGGCGTGGGTTATAGCCAAATAAAAAATATTTCAAGATCAATGAACCTCGTAAACTGACCACTAAAAATCTCCCCATTCATAATTTAAATTAAAAAAAAAAGCTTTAAAATTTATATGCATAGATGAAAGTATTCAAATAGAATATACATATATATATTTTTATTGGTTAAAAAAGAAAAAGGGGGGAAAAAAAATCTGTGCAGAACTAATTCTAGATTTCATATCTTCAGATATATACATATGTATATGTATGTGTATATAGAGATGTATCTGATTCTGATTTTTCAACTCCTCTGCAAAAGCTCAGTCAGTCATAATTCTTTCATCTCAAGTTAATTTTTTATGATTGTGGGTAGAAGGAGGATGAGATGAAGGATGGGAAGGAGGGGAAGGAAGGGAGCAAGCAAAGCAAGCAAAGTCAGTTGAAATTTATAACACAAATTAAATGGCATGAAAATTATGATGAATGCGCTAAGAAAAATTTATGCTGATGACATAGTCCAGCAACAACAACAATAATAATAATAACAACAACAACAACAACAACAGTAACAACAACAATAACAATATTGAGCAAAGGAGCCCAATCAAGAGACGACAAGTCCCCCCCCCCAGCAGACAAGACACAGACAGACAACAAGAAAACAGAGAAAAGGAGAGAGCGAAAAGAGAATAAAAGGAGAGACAGATCTCCTCCACCGCCTTGAAAAAGAAAAATAATACAAAAACAAAATCTCATGAGTCTCCATTGAGGAGGAGCAGCAGCAGCAGCAGCTGCATTAAAGCTGGAGAGGAATGAAAAGGAAAGGAGTAGAGAGTAGAGACTAGTGGATGGGTAGCTATGGAATCGTGGGAGGGGGGAGGGGGGTGCGAACAGTAAAATAAAGTGAAGTGAAGAGTCCGAGACTCTTCTCGTTTGGAGCCTGCCTCTAGCCGAAAGTTGTTGCGTATTTTAAAATGGAAATTGCAAGTTTTTTCGCTCGACTCGCGGTCTGGCATGGCTTAGCTTGGCTTGGCTTGACTTTAGTTGAGTTGAGTTGAGTTGAGAGTTGCCTTGGCTGTCTGGGCTGACTGGGCCTCTGACTGTCGGCATTTTTGTTTCACTTTCGTTTGGGTCTTGATTGCTGGTTTTTATAACCGCCCCGACGATCCACAGCATTTATCACGCTGTGTGCCACACATAAGATCAGGCTCAGTCAAGCACAAAAGTTTGGTGGTACATTAAGTCAGTTAGGTTGGTTGGCATCTTTACTCGGTATACCCTATATTAACATAGTCTAAGCTATATATGATATGATATCTAGATACATATGTATTCTGTACTATAAGCCTAATGAACTCAAAACTATATCTACAGGGTATGCAGATAGATAGAGCGAGAGAGAGAGAGAGAGACAACAAATATAAAGAGTAAGCGTTTCATTTTCATTTAGTTACTACTTTGGCTGGAGGAAGAAAAAAAAGGGTGTATTGACCAGACCCAAAAGATTAGGAGAAGTTGCTGATAGCCAATTTGTAAGTGAAATCTTCTCGCCCTGTCTTCCCCTGTCCCTCTCTCTCTCTCTCTCACACACTCTGTGTCCCTGCCTGTCTGTCTCGCTCTTATTCTCTAGTTGCTATTGCTAGTTTCTCGATATCGGTTTTATCATCCGCATTTGTCATCTTTGGCAATTTGTGTCAGGTTATGAAATATTTTCTTGCAAAAATTTCCTGTTTTTCCTTTTTGCTTTTGTTTTTTTTCAGTTTTTTTTTTTTTTTTGATTTCTTTACGCACTTTGCAAGTGGTTTTTGGTTAGGTTAGTTGGTTGGTTGGTTGGTTAGTTGGTTGGTCGCCTGCTTGGTCAAGTATTAATTATTATGCTTTTTTTTATGAATTTTTTTTTTTTTTTTTTTGTTGTTTTATACACATGCCAACGAACCTGTTGCTGCAACGCGTTCCACAAATTTTAACAAGAGATATTTCATTGTATGCATATATATATATACATATATATGTATTTATACAAGAGATTGAGGGGAGAATCTGTGTGGCATGGATTTCGAAAGCAATTTGCTTGAATTGTTGATTTTCGTCAGTCTCGAAAATTGTTATTAATGATATTTCATTTCCAAAGTTATACAAAGGTTAAATTGTAGAAATTAGCTTCGAAAAGTAAAGAAAATTGAGTTCTATGAGTTGAGTTTGAGTTTGTTTTTGTTATAGAATTTCTATTGATTTAATTATAGGCTCTACTAATATTGATATTGATAGTCAGCATAAAAAAGCATCGTCCCAATCTTAATGGAGAATATCAGAGGAACGAGATACAGAGAAAGAGTTGTTATAGAAAAAAAAAACTAAAATAACACAAAACAAAAGTAAATCTTAAAGGAGAAAGAGTAAATCTATATTAAAATTCTATTCATATGTTTTCAAAAACTTTTCAAATCAAAAGAGAGAAAATATTTAATTTCTAATATTTATAATATAAATTATTCATGATCTTGCAATAATACATTGAATGCTTACAAATGCTCTGATAATTAACCTCGAACTGCTGTTCCCTTTAGGCTGCTTTCACTGTATATTCTACCCTTTTATAATATATCAAGTAAATTCTATTACACCAAACCCTGAAATTTGAAAGCCAATTCTTCCATTTTCTTAAATTCCCCTATTTTGGGATATATGTATGTATGTATATTTAAGTCTATTTCAGTTTACCTATTTACATTAATTTAGTTGCCATTAAGACCAATTCCATTCATAATACAAATTACTTATCAAATTAACTAAATTCCAACTGTTACTGACCGACGGGTGGTGGCAATTTTGGTCGATGCAGAGCAACCCTCCCCCGATTCCATTCCATTTTGAAAATAATACAAATTCCAAAAGTTGACGACAAGCATTTCAAGTGCATGCTACAACACCACACCAGACGACCGACCGTCCCGTCCGACCGCAACAAGAAAGAAGGAACTTGCAACATTAACGTATCTTTGGTCTCTTTCTCCATGGCAACCTGTTCGTGCATAGTAGTATTCAAACAACAGCAGAAACACCCACTAAACTCTAAAATTGAGCTACAAGAATTTTGTATACACTTATTTTTAACGTGGGCCGTGTCCTAACGTTACGATCTTACGATTAAAACTGAATTTAACGGCTTAATAGTGGATGCTGCAGATATAATACCAACAGATGATATATATATATATAGTGATGATATATGTATAGTCAAGTAGCTAAAAGAGATGCAATGGCAAGATACTCTACTTTCCAAGGGTATAACAAGCAGACTTCCGTTCCACAATATATTCCACAGACCGTAGCAAGCTGTTAACCCGCATACTCACAAATGAGCCATCTGTTAGTTAGCAGACTCATAAATGAGCTAACTGTTAGTAATCAGTTCCACAATTGTGGAATCCGTTATTGATTGAAATTTTGAAAAAGCAAAAATGATTTTTTTTGTTTTCCAGTTCGCGCTCAACACACTTAGATGACGGTCATAAACGACGCGTTAAATTCAACTAATAATAATAATACCTACTAAAATGTTTTAATAGAAGAAAACCGAACACCGACAAAACCCAACGAGAACTGTAAATAATTGTACAAAATCAAAGAATTATTCGTAGTCAAAAAATATTTAAAAAAAATCAAGTAAAAGTTTCGATAAAATACTAAAAGAGAGAGAGAAAAAAAAAAGAAAAGGAAACCGTAGTTAATGCACTACAACTATTCGCAACTTCCTCAAGTTCCCATAGATTGTGTTAGCGCTCTGGCATTTGAAATTTTGTTTGATCGATTTCTGTTTGTTTTTGTGTAAAGGCATTCGTGGTAAAAAAAAAATATAAAATAAAAAACAACAACAACAAAACACACACAAATGAATGGCATAAAAGAAGTGCTAAAAGTGAGAGAATAGAAATTACCAATCAACCCTTGAAAATACATATATTGTTTTATATATGTATATATAACCAACCATATATGTACGTTTAACTTTATGTTTCGTTCGGTGCCGATGACTAATTGCCGTTTATATAGCTAGACTATATAGAAACTTGGACAATAAGACAAAGGGCCAAAAACCAACACCCCCACCCCCAAAAAACAAGAACAAAAACAAAAAAAAACCAACCCATAAAACTAATTTTCTTCATTTTAATCAATCCAATATAAAACCCGAAGAATCAGCTGGCAATTACTTCTTTATCGAAAGAAGTTAACCATAAATAACGAACCAAAAAAAAAAAAAAAAACAAAAGACAATTTTCAATTTATTTTCATTAAGTGAGAAAGTTTATCCCCATTTTCTTTTAACAACCAACACAATTGAAAACACTTAAACTCGAAAAGAATTAGAGAACTGAGAAAAAGTGATCTGAGCTGATCTGAGTCGATCTGAATTGAACTGAGCTGCTGCATCTATATCAACTAGAGCAAAACTATCTAGCAGTCGATCTTTCGATTGCCTGATTAACAATTTTAGTGTTGCAACAACAACAACAACAACAACAAAGAAAAAAGAACAAGAAGAAAAATGTATCTTATACAGGTGAGAGAGATAAAAATATATATAATAATATTAATCATCTAAAATCATAAAAGAAAAACCAAAAGTAAAAGCAATAGGAATAGCTTCTTCTTCTACTTATTTCTTCTTCTTCTTCTTCTTCTTCTGGCTCTTATACATAATGAAGTGTTTGCTTTTGACTTATCACCTGCTGCACTTTATGAAAACAAGAAGAAAGATCTTCATTTAAGCGTTTTTTAATTGTTTGCCAGTTTTTGTGATTTGATTGTGTGTGCGTGTGTGTGTGTGTGTGATTGTATGTCGAGTGTGCGTGCCATGTTTATATATATATGTATATATTGTGTATACTTATATATAATTTGTTTAATTTGTAGCTAATTTATCTTTCCACTTGGCCGCAGGGGGTGCTCTATGCTTGTTTTAATAGTGCAGAAGCAGGTGTGTGTGTGTGTGTGTGTGTGTGTGTGTGTGTGTGTGTATCTCTACCTCTATCACTATCTTTATTTCACTTTGAACTTGCAACGGTGTGAAGTGAGTTGAGGCTTTTTTTTTTTTACAGATTAAAGTTGTTAGACCAAAGAATCATTAAAACCATTAAAAACCAATCCCCTCATAAAAATCACACAATTCCATGATTTTAGTCAGTTTTATATTGAAATATTTTATATACCACATTAAATTGATCTCATTTGTAATCTATATACAATCTTAGAAAAAAATCACGTTCCAGAGAAAAGATTATAATTTTGAATGCATATTGGATATTTATTCGATTCAAGAATATAAAGTTTGCATTTATCCGTATTCATTTTACGCTATCGATTACTTAACTAATCGAAGATGTTTGATTACAATATTTTTCTCTTTTAAGAAGGCCTTGATCTAAACTTTCATTCATTTATTTTTTCTAATCGAAATTCTTTATAAAACTAAATACCAATACCCAAAAAAAAAAAAAAGAAAAACTGCGCAAAATAAAAATATGCCGAAGAAATCTAATCCATTAAAGTCACAATTACCGATGGCAGCATCCAATGGATCGGAGAAATTGGTCGATTTGGTATTTGCCATGGCCAAAAGGATGAATATCGAATTACCACGTGAAGCTGTGGAAATTTGCCTGGATTTAATTAAGGCTGGAATCAATCCCAATTCCCTGGGTGAAGTAATTAATCGAATTACCAATGAAACGAAATCGAAACCCGATCAGTTGATTATATTTGAGATAGAATAAAAAGAGTTTAGATAATTTTTCTATTTTTTTGCTCTGCAAAATTATTATTATTATTTATTTTATTTATATACTAAAAAAAATTTCCTATGTTTAAGCCAAAGGTGAAAAAAAATTACGAAAAACTTTCTATAGATTTAGGGTGGAGGGCATTATGTATGACTGGAACATGGTTATAGAAAATGGCCAACATACAAGCAAGCTTCCAGAAGGTCTGCAAAATATAAACACTATGGGGAGGGGGGGGAAGTAAACTTAAAAGAAGAAAGATCCTGTATGCCAGCTGTAACAGAGAGAAAAAAAGAGAGAGAGAGAGAGAGAAATGGATAAGAATAAATCAGAAAAAGTATAGAAATGAGATATGTACATACATATGTATATAGAAGGATGAATCCTTTCTAAACTCACCCACTTTCCAGTTTGGCAAGAATAAAGCTTATGATTATGGTTCATCGATGGGCATCATACGGGATCGACGTTGCTCTTTAATGACAGTAAAAATGCCAGCCATAATAATAGCAAATTGCAAAAGTTTTGCCTGCAAAAAGGTCTACAACAACAACAACAACAAACGAGAATCAAATCAAATTAGAATTTTTTTTGGTGAAAATTTTTTTTTGCTATTAGACTTGCCTGTCTTATATATATCTGCAAAGGCACATGCATCCTATGGGAATGATAATCCATGCCCCTATATAGCCAATAACCAGGCCAAGCACCCAGGCTGGCCATTAAAAATGGTGAGGCTGAATTTAGGGCCGTCTCGAATTCTTTGGTCTGCACAACTTGTTGTATATTCTCGCCGAGATTTGGGAATGCCAATGGTTTCTCTTCGGTCTTAGGTGGCACTACAGCATGCCAAACACGTTCCAATGTCCAGTTCTTGATACTCTGAATAGTGCTTAAAATGCCCATTATAATTGTTAACGCTTTAATTTGGTTTTGTTTTCGTTTTTTTTTTTTTTTTTTTTTTTGATATTTTTTTTGTGTCTTTTGGTTTACCGAAAAAGTTGATATTGGAAAATTTGTTGTTCGAAATGTGTTTGTTGTAAGGCCAAAAATATATGTATGAATAAGAAACTAAATCCAAATGATTGATGTGTCAATGTAGATTATTTGGAATATATATATATATATATAAAGATGGATTTGTTATAGCCAGCTGTGCCATTAGTTATCGTTTTTAACATTAACATTTTCTGATCCTTTATTGGATACTTCATGAATGAGTAGTCCAGAATTTGTACGACCCGTTGAGGTGGCCATTAAAAGGCCAGCGGCCAAAATTGCCACCTGCAACATTTTCGCTTGCTGAAATGTCTGTTTTTTTTTCCGAATTGGAAAATAATTTGGTATAATTGTAATATTGTATATAATATGTATATATATCTTACCCTTTGTATATAGACGCCAATTCTTTCTGTATTTCGTTTATGTTGCCAATTGAGACCCCTATATAGCCAATAGGCTGGCCATGATATAAAACTGGCACCCAAATATGGTAACATTTCCTCTAGTTTCTCAGAGAAACCTTTGGGCGTATTATGATCAATAAATTTAATAAATTCCTTATTATAATCAATCGGAATTGGTTGTTCTTCACGATATCTGGGTATATTGGGTTTTGGTAATGGTAATGGAATTTGTGGTTCCGTCACTTGCGGTGGTGGCACTTCCACCATTGGCATAACTGTCGGAATTGTTGTTGTTCCCCCCTGTTTTGTTGGAATCTGATCTCCGGTTTGGGCTTGAATATCGGGCATTTGCTTACTAAATCCATCAATTTTTTCAATTCCAATATTACTACTACTATTGTTGTTGTTCTTACTATTGATGTTAGTATTGTTATTGTTATTATTGTTGTTATTGTTATTCATGTGGTTGTTGGAGTTGTTGTTATTATTATTATTGTCGCTAGGCTTAGTTCCATCACCACCAGCCGAGACATTACTGCCACTACCTGTGGCATTATGTATTAATTGTTGTGCTGTCTCCTGTTGCTGATTTACCATATCTTCCGACTTGAAGTCCCCTTGGGGCAAACTGAATTCATCCTGTTTGGCCTTAAAGAAGAAATTGCGTAGCGTTTCCATTTTATTTTATTTTATTTTTATTTATTTTTTTTTTTGACACTAAAACTAAAGATTTTGAATTTGTATTGGTTTTCTTGTTTTGAATTTACACTTAATTTGCAATGAACTTTTATTTCAAGAACTCAAATTCGAACTAAATAAAAGTAAGGCCTACTTTAATAATAAAAAAAAGAATAAATTTAAGCCACGACCAGTGTTGGTTAACATTTGGCAAAGACAAAAAATGCCAAAAATTTGTATTTCTCTTTGTGATAATCAATAAATTTTAGCTTTACTGACTTGCATGCAAATTTATTGATTTGTAGAAATAGTACTATAATGCACAAGTAATGCCCACATTAAATACTGGATTTTAGGTTTCCAGTGTTGCTTAACATGTGCTAAAAGAAGTGCAGATCTTTGGAGTTCTTTTGGAGTTCTAGTGACTTATTTTCTATAATAATTCATAAGAAATATCTAGGGTTTGTTCTTGTTTTATAGCAACAGTGTTGATAAAATACATATGTTCTATATATGTAGAGTGTTGGTTAACTGATATTAAAATACAATTTATTCGACATACTTAAGAACAACCTTTGAAGAACTTTTCAATTAAATTGCAAGACTTTTGCCTACAATTTGAGAATTATCTAACTTGTCTTGGCTATATGCGGGCTGCTATTAACAACAACAGCAACAACAACAATAACAATAAGACTAACAACAACAAGAACAACTGAGTGCCGAAATCTTGGTTAACTCTGTGTTGTGTTTTGAAAAAAAAAAAAGAAAAAAGTGGGTCAGCTTTGCAGTTGGCTCTTACAGCTTGCTGCTGGTGCTGCATACCAAAAAAAAAAAAGAAAAAATAACAAACCAACATCCACAAGCCATGCCATTCGTTTTGGATCATTCATTCAAAAAGAGACTTTGGGCTCCATTGTGTGTGCGTGTGTCTGTGTGTGTGTGTATTGAGTGGCTTTTGCAGTAGCCTAACGGCTTGGACAACAGCAGGTGTCTCCTCACCTCTCTCTTTCTCACTCCCTCTCTCTCTCCCTCTTTCATCTTGTTGTGGTTCTATACAGAAAATGTGGCTTACCTTCAAATTGTCTAGGGGCCAAACGGTTTTTATTTTTCGAGTTGGCAGGAAGCATGGGTATATATGTATGTATATACATATATTGCCTATTGGCCAACCCGCTATGTTCTAAGAGCTTTTGTGTCTTAAACTAGTTTTCTAATGATCAATGCATTTAATCAAATAAACCAAAAAAAAAAAAAGAACAAAAATAAAATAAAGAAAACAATTTAACGGTAGTTAGTATTCACTTTTTATTCACAAAAGGTTTCACAATGCATATTGTATACATATATATATGTATATATATATGTATATATATATGTACATATATGTAAAATAAAGTAAAAAATTTTCTAAATAGATAAAACTGACTAGATCTTAATTGGCTGTCTATATGGTTAAAGAGAACTGTTCTTCAAGTTATTTCTTTCTTTTCCATTATGCAACTTGATTGGAGAATTCGTTTTGCTTTGGTCTTTCATATATATATTGGAATGGTAATCTGTAATCTGATGATCATCATTATTATCTCTCATTGATGGATTGCATTGCTTGGGATTATTTTCATTCAGAAATGAACTAGTTATTAATCAAAGCATTGCCATTGCATAGTCTTTCTTTAAGAAATTAGTTGCATCTTTCTGACATATGTATATACATATATATATATATATATATATATGTTTTTAAAACGTTCACTTCAATTCCCAAGCTTTCATTCATTCATTAAACCGCAAAATTGCATTTACAAGGCTTCGCCAATGGATCACTGATCACTGATCACAAGTCTTTTCGCCTCCCCTCTCTCCCTCTTTTACACTCTCTCTATTTCTTTCTTTTATTTTGCCCTTTATTTTAGTTTGCTCTCTTTTATCTTTTTTTTTTTTACTATATGTTTCACAGTTAAAAGCGTCAAACTCAATTAACCTAATTTCCAATAGCTTCATTTGCCATCTTTCGGTGAGTTGGCAAAACTGCGAGAAAAAAAAAAATACTCTCGATGAGCTGCCGATGAAAGTCAGCCATTTGAGGCCTGCTGTCAAAATACTTGAACATAAATCAAATCAAATGAAATCTCGCCAACACCAACACCAATAACAACAATTTAACTGTCTAACAACACCTGCAATTAGATTTGCTCACCTGGAATAGAGTGAGTGGGCCGTGTATTTTGGTCAATGGCAAAAAAAAAACAAAACTCCTTGGACAATTGGATTTTCTTTTGTTTTGTTTGGGATTGTATAATCAATTGAATTTCGATGCGAATTTACGGGTTGAATGGTGGTGAAAGGCCCCTTCCGATGATACTACAAGTGTCAAGTGTATTACCAAAAATGGCATAATAATGTCGCGTTATTTGTGATGAACGAATAATTGTTTAATTTGAAATTATGTTGAAAATAATGTGTGAATTGAGTTGAGTTTTCGTTTCGGTTTATTTGGTGAGAGAGTCAGCAAAGTTAAAGTTCATGAAAGATTCTGATATATGTACATAAATAATATGATTAGCTAAACCTATTAACCTATTATTAACCTATATAGGGGTAAAGTGTCAACGAACTGAAAAATATGTATTTCTAATAATTTTTTATCAGTAGCAATGAAAAAGAATAGATAAATTTAATAGCTTAATCACAATTGCAATTAAATTTATAATAATTATTATTGTTGTTTAACCGTTATAGACTTAGAATATATATATGTATATATATATATATATATATATATATATATATATATATATATATATATTTATACTACGTTTCGGTTGTACTTGTAACTTAAACATTCCATGGAATTCACTTTGAAAGAAGATGAAAAAATAAAAAGAAAAAAAATGTTATTCATCTTAAGAACCTGACTTTGGCCTTTGTTTTACTCTTACCTCATCAACATCATCGTGAACAATATATATTATTCATTATATTGTTGCTGCATCATTGTTCAGCGACAACGGCGGCGGCGGCGGCGTCGTCGTCTCC
The DNA here is from genome assembly GCA_018150375.1 of Drosophila sturtevanti. Taxonomy (NCBI): domain Eukaryota; kingdom Metazoa; phylum Arthropoda; class Insecta; order Diptera; family Drosophilidae; genus Drosophila; species Drosophila sturtevanti. The sequence continues at coordinate 5,486,107 of JAECWJ010000594.1, forward strand.
TCTGCTAATCTCAACTAACCCATCTAAATGGTCGGCCCGCATACCAGCAAAATAACCCAGCAGCATATTACTCAATTTTCAGACATATAAAAACAAAAAAAAAAAAAAAACATTGCTCAGATTTCAAATATGTGTGATGGTAACAGACAGAAGAGGCTAGGCCAGAAGACGGGACGAGGGGGAGGGGAGGGCTAAGGGCAATAGGAAGAGGAAGAAGATGATGCCACACCAAAAACAAAATGCCACAGGCTATGTGACACATTTGACAAATGATCCCCCAATAGAGTCAAGTAAAACATTGGCGATAAGGTTTTTGTCCCCCCCTCTCCACCATCCCATCGCACCATTTCACTCTTCTTCTTCTTCGTGTCTACCCCATTCAAATTGAAACTCATGCATCAAAATACGAGACAGTTTTTAGAATTTCAAATAAATGTATTAAAAACATGCTATTGGACCTTGATCTTATGCCGTTACAACTTGGAACTGAATTGAAAGATGATGAGGTGCGGCGATTTGATCTCTCTCTCTCTCTATCTCTACTTGAATGATACCGACTTGTTATAATAATAATATAGATTATTATTCTATATATATATATATATGTATATTATTCTATGTTTACACATCAGCGAGTCTCATTGTGGGATTGGGATTGGGATTGGGTAAGGTGTTCCTTTTTCAAAGGCAATACGATCCATCAGGAATTTATATTTTGGGCGAGGCAGTGCCTCTCTTTCTATACCCCTCTCTCTCTCTCTCTCTGTTCATTTTTTTCGACTTTGGAATTCCTTTTTTTTTTTTTTTGGTTTTTTCGGTCAGTTATTAGGGCGTGGGTCAGATATAATTCCGCATTCCTATATAACACTGAAATATGTATCATTTTAATTACCTTAACGAAAATCCTTTGGCTGAATCATGAACAATAACAACAACAGCAACAACAACAACAGTCACACGCAATTAAAGTCCACGAACCCCACGAAAAGATGAGAAAAAAAAGAAGAAAAAGTCTTTGAACTTCTGGGACAAAAGGAAAATAACGCACCTTTTTTTTTGTTTTTTTTTTATTTTATTTCCATCGATTCTTCTTCTGTGTATCATAAACAATTGACTACCTGATGAAGAACAGGATTTGCGTCGTAATTCCTTGAAAACTAAGATAGAGAGAGAGAGAGAGAAGAGAAATGAAGAAAAGAAATAGAAAAGAAATGAGAAACATTAAACTCATTTCATAGCTTACCCTACCCTTCTCTACCCTACCTTACCTTACCTGTTGTTGTTGCTGCTGCTGCTGCTGTTTCTATCTTTTGAATTTCTTTTGTCTATGATTTATCTTTGACATATACATTTCATGCCTTATCAAGGGAATGAGAGAGAGAGAGAGAAAAACCTTTTAACCGATTTGAATAATTTAAAGAAACTCCAAAGTTCATTGTCATTGGGGCGTAACCGAAATGCAAGTCAACCATAACGAGGTATAGGGAGAGGGGGGTTAGTCTATTCAATTTTTAAGTTGGTGTTTCTTGGAGGCGTTAAGTTGATCGCCCACCCTTCTCTCCCTTGCTCTCTCTCTCTCTCTCTGTGTACAGTTAGTTCATTCCAATTATATATATATAGTATAAAGAAGATCATTAAATATATAAAAATCCATGTTAGAATCGATTTAATAGCGGAACTTATTTGGTATTAACTCGTTTCAATCGAATCAATTCACCTACTCAGAGACGCTTCACTCACACGCTTCTCCAAATTGTAATATGAAACTTGTTTCCATTGAGAGTTAAACATGGCATGACTAAGGCCAGGCTCTCTGGTCAGAGACAAGGTCCAGACATTATCTATATGCATATATACATATGTATGTATATGTTTTTAGATACATATGTATATTTACTTTATTTTATTTTAATTTAATCTAATGGATGCAAATGCACGATCGAACGAACCCTATCAAATAATACTAATAAGCATGACCTTCAAATTAATTTCGATTTAAAGGAAATTGAAATGTTTGTTAATTCTTTTTTTTTTTAATTTTTTCTCTGTGTTCTGTGCTTCATTTTTATGCTTTTTACAACAATTGAAAGTCTGTTGTTGTCTCTCTCTCTCTCTGGTCAGTTTATCCAACTCTTTCAATCATTCACTTTTCATGTGTCTGTTATTTCTATTATTAAGCAAAAATAATTATTGGCTCTTGGTTAAAGGTATGTACATACATACATATGATATGTATGTATGTATGTATATATATACTAGATATATAATTGCCGCACGTGTTTCGGTGAAAAGTAGTATTTAGATATATGTACATATGTATTTGTATTGTACATTAAAGTCCATGTCCATGTCCATGTATAACCATGACACATGTCCGAATTGTTGGTCTGACATTGATGAAATGGGCTTTTTATTGACCATGTTTTCGTGTGTGTGTGTGTGTGTGTGTGTGTGTGTGTGAGTGAATGAGTATGTATGTTTTTGGACGGTATTTTTATTTTGGTTATTTCCAATACCCTTTATCGGCCAATAAAGCTTCTATAACTTTTCATCACTTACTATTCTATTTTAAGGCCTTAAAACTGGAAAAATAAATACAAAGCATTATCATTCAGTTGTAGATTATTAAATATTATATTTTATTTGTTATTCTATCTATGTATATACATATGCATACTTAATGTTTATTTAGATCGAAAAACGATAAGACTTCTCTGAATATTCATACAAGTTGAGAGTCTCGGGGTATTGTAAGGGTATTAATGAATACGAAGCCCCTAAGCACTTACCTATGTCCATATGTACATATGTATATATGTATATATATTCCGGGAATTGACTTTTCTTTCGTGTTACGGGGGAATTGTGCAATTGTGTATTGGATAAAGGGAATCACAGTTTTGATTGGCATTTCGTAAAAAAAAAAAATGAGAAAAAAAACTATATATAAAAGTTTTGCAATATATATTGTAAATATGAGTTAAATGATTATGTTTGTTTCTTGGAAATTCAATTAATGAAGTTTTCTAAGCAAGATAAGAGAGGAAATGTTTTTCTTTTTTTTTTTTTTTTTTGTAATTTAATTTTGTAAATGCATCTTAGTAATCAGGCTGACTCAATTTTTGTTTTTTTTTTTGGTTTGTTGGTTTTGGTTGTTGTTGTTGTTGTGTGGTCATAATAATGAAATTTATTACGTGATTACTTGGACGTACAACAACAACAACAACAACAAAAATGGGGGGAAAAAAACAGCATTTAGATTAAGTCGAAACCAAAACGTAACCAAACGAAATGAAATGAAACAAAACGTAGAGGAAAATATCTCATAAAAAGTAAATGGAAAAATACACAAAAATATGTTGTGTGGTCCACTAACAACAGCAGCCACAATTAAAAGAAAAAAAAAATGGAAAAAAAGAGTACACAAAACTACAGTAAAAAATCGTCAAAAGAATTAACAAAAAGAAGTTCTATAAAAATTTAATTCCCTAAATTCTTTAGTTCGAATTTCTGTTTCCCCAAAGTCCAATTTGAAGCTAAGACTATATACACTAGTCGGCAAAAGTATTTAGACATGAAAAATTCGCAACATTTTTGCTTATAATTTTTTTCTGTTCATAAAGAAAATATTTTTATTAATTTTCATAAATTGGTTTAGTTTTGTAGTTAAACTTAAAAATATAAAAGGATGGATTATTCTGAGTAATGTGTGGAAAAATTTTTTTAGTTACAAATTAAGCATGGCATAAGTATTTGGACAAATTTTTTTAATGCCATTAATTCAAAATTTTTAAAGAAGAAGATAGAAAAATTTTACAAATTAATAAAAAAATATACCCTCCTTTGGCGTCTATCAACTTTTTCATACGATTTGGTACAGACTCAACCAAGCTATGGATATAATCCAAGGAAATATCCTTCCATAGAGTCTGTATTTCAATAATTGTTTCATCTCGACTTCTGGAGAGGTTAGCAGACCTTTTTTTTTTTAAAATCGACCAGAGGTTTTCTATAATATTGAGATCTGGACTTTGAGGGGGCCAATCCAACGTTTTAACTCCCGAATCTTTTAACAACTCCATAACTTGCTTTGCCTTATGGCATGGAGCGTTGTCCTGTTGGAATATAAAGGACTCTCCAATCAACTTATCGCCCGAGGGGAATGCATAATGATTCAGAACCTCTAAATATTTGTCTTTGTTCATGGTTCCATCAATAGCAACCAAATCTCCACAGCCAGTAAATGCAACGCATACCCAAAACATTACGGACCCACCTGAATGGCTTATTCTTTCTCACACTGGTGCAACTTTTTTCGATATGCTTTGGTAAGCGAACTTAACCCGATCGTGCGTCCCAAAATTGGACTCTTAGAGACGTTTACACAAGGTGCTCTCACTAATGTCAATTTCGCCTCCTTCTTTTAACTGATTAGCAGCTGATTGCGGAGTCAGTAAGACATTTTGCTTAAATTTCGGCAGAATATACCGATCATCATGTTGAGTTGTTTTACGTGGTCGGCCACTACGGGGTACGTTTTTTGTTGTTTGGTTATTTTTATATTTATTTATTTCATAATAAACCGTTGCCCGCGAAATTTTAAATAGTTCAATGATTTTCGATACCGAAATACCAGAGTTATATTTAATAATAATTTCATTTTTTATGAAATCACTTAGTTCTTTTCCTTTCACCATTTTAAGTAACTTTTTGAATGTTTTAAGTAACTTTTTAAAACTTAAAGCCACATAAATACTTAAATTTGGCTAAACTTGAACAAAAATTTGCAATTAGTCCATCAACAGATTAACGCAGACTAATGAAATCAAAAGTCTAAATACTTATGCCATGGACAAAATCATTGTCTGTCTACCTTTGTAATCAGAAGAAGGAGAATTCAAAAGGCAATCAGAGAAAAAAATACCTTACATGTAACTGTAATTGCAATCTTTGTTTTAAGCATAAATAGTTTACCGTTTAGTTACCTATAATGGAAAAACATCGTCCGACATTTGAAAACTGATGTTGTCTAAATACTTTTGCCGACTAGTGTAGTTTTAAGCTATTCAATTCGGTTCATACTTATGTATAGTTGAAGATAATTTGTGATTCTTATAAAAATAAAGAATCAAAATAATATTGAATCTAAAAAGATCTTGTAAATTGAAAAAAATTGTTGATTAATTTGACTAATTTCCGCCTCATTCAGAAGATAAACCAAAATTGGCTATATAAAATTTGTGTGATTTGCTGTGTAGTATTAAATCAATTTAAAATTTTATTAACTAACAACGATAGTTGCATATTTTGTAGGCAATGTTCACTGTACTGTTAAGGCAGCATTTGCAATTGAATGTTTTTTTTTTTTTTGTTCCAGCATGGGGCAACTTGCCCCACATCAAGTTGATTATGTGTGTGTGTGTGTGTGTGTGTTTAATTTTTTATTGCATTTTTCCACCTCAGATATTTATGATAAATAAAAGAAAAGTAAAAAAAAAAAACAAGAAGAAATTACAAATTTTCAATGGAAAACTAAACTGAAATGAAGCAAGAAAAGTAATAACAAAATCAAAATGCAATTACATTACAATGAACATTAATCCCTCTGTCTGTCTCTCTCACTCTCTATCTCTATCTCTATCTCCATCTTTATCTGTATCTGTCTTTTGCTCTATCCATCTATCTTTAACTTTGTTTAGTTTGTTGTAAATAAATCCAATTAAGTTCAATAACAATTAACCGAGTAACTGAAATATCACAGCATTTTGTTTCTCCTTTGGTTTTTAGTTAATTTCAGTTTATTGCTCTCGTTTTAACTAACTATCTATCAATTTAATTGTTGGAAGCCCTTTAAGGGCAAGTTCGTTGATTTTTTCCTGTTGTTTTTGTTGTTGTTTTTCTTTTTCATTTCTATTTTTGTTATTTAATGATGTTTGTTGCTATTGCTTTGTTAATGACAGCTATAGGAGGGTACATTCGGATCTTGCAACATTATAGAAGAAATCATTAGCAACATGTCAACTAGATTATGATCTTTAAAGCCAAGAACTTATATATACATATATGCAGATTTATTCTAAAATGTTTAAATTAATTAGAATAAGATGTAAAATATATATATAAATCAATTTATAGTATGGCGAAGGGTAACTTGTAGTCGTATTTGCTTGAATTTAATTGTTACCAAATCGATGACACTTTAACTGGGTGTAGGTCTTAATGCTTTCAACCTGTTCTTCTTTAACAGGTAGGGGGGTGGGGTGCGGTGTAAATCGATAAATGCGTAATGTTTAGACAATTGTTTGTTTCGGTCAGACTGTCTGCCCCCCGCCCCTCTCTCTCTCCCTTGGCTGGCTTGTCATCATATGTATATAGAAATAAAGAAGAATGTCAAGAGGCCACAATAATTGCAGCTAATACCCAAATGAAGGCTAAAACCTTGGTCCAATTTTGATTTTGTTGCATATGTAGTACAACCTGTCAGAGTCAAAGAGTGCCGCACTTAAAACATGAGCATGTAGCATGCACCATATGTGACTGAAGGGGTGTGGGAGGGGGTAAGAGGAGGGTAACACGTGTCACACTTTGTTTGGCATTCGTTGACTGTGAAGATTGCTACTTAAATGGTAATTACCTATAACCAAACTGTGATTATATATGCACTACATTTACATACATATGTACATATAAACATACATTCCTCATCTATCTCTCGCTTTCCCCCTCTCTCCGTCTCTCTCTCTCTTTAGCTGTATATCTTGAACTCTCTTTCTCTATTCAATTATCTGTTGTGTTTTTGTTGAAACGGAAATGCAAAAACGTCAGCTTCCGGCATACAAAAGGATGTTGAGCCGCTCACTGATCACCACACATATGACTATATGAATTTAAACACTCGTTTTTTACATTCAAATTGCCCATGGACATAATTCTAAGCATACAAATTGTTGCCTTCCTTTTTTTCCTCTTCTTCTTTTTCTCTTTTTTTTGATTTAATGATTTTTTTTTTTTTTTTTTAGCATTTTTATGTTAACTCTTAAATTAATTCCAACATATGGCTAAACTTGAACTTGCCCTCTCAAATCTAAAAAATAATAATGAAATGAAATAGATTTGCAACATTTTTTTTTTTTTTATATAATAAAAAACCAACCCAAGTAAATGATTCATTCTTAAGATATTGCAATCTATTTCCTCTGGTATACTTAAAAAAGAAAAAGAAAAAAAAACTGTTGCCGGCATTAACTTAGTATATACATATGTACATACATATAGTAATATATATATATATACATATATCTTTTTCTGCATAAAATTTTGAAATTTTGTTTTTTTTTTTTTTTTTTGGCACATTTTGTATTTCTGCCAAAAGCAAATTTCGCTTCTACTGTCAGACAAAAGCAACAATAAAAGAACGGCAAGAAAATTGAAAATGCAAACACATACACACACGCAAACACACATAACACAACACACATGAAAATTGTGAAAATAAACATTGAAAAAGTAAGTTCTAAAACGAAAGATGTTGAAAGATTGTGGTAAAGTGAATGATGAAACCCAAAACAAAAAAAAAAAAACCAAAAAAAAAAAGGAAAAGGAAAATGTGATTTTTACAAAAGTTTCGTTACCTATTTTAAAAATTGCCTTCAAAAAATTAATAGAAAAGCAAAAAAAAAAAAAAAACTAGAGCAAGAAAATATAGATCACTTAGATCTCAGTTTGTTAAAAAAAAATATTTCATACTTTTCATATGGCTAAAGTAGATATTTGAGTTCATATATAGTACCGAAAATAGATAAAAGTCAGTTCGTGCAAAAATTCTATACTTTTCATATACAAAATTTAGCTGGCTTAAATATGAGATAATAGTTTATATAACTAACTGATAGAAAACTAAACATTTTATAGGTCAAAGAATGAAATAAAAGTAAGAAATGAAGTAAGAATACGAGAATTGTGATAGTAAGTTTAACATTTAAATGTTATATATACTTAGCTATATATTTTCCCAGATAGTTTTTTAGATAGATTAATGTATCGGTTAGTTTGTGTAAATACCCCATTTCTCTTTACAATTACAGGGTATTTATTTAACTCGCACACACCTCCAACTGGCAATAATTTTTTTGCAAACAAATATTTTAAACAAATATATATGTATGTGCATACATAAGCTTATATACAAAAAAATAAAGAAGATATATATATATACCTATAAATATTATTGTATGTATATATAAACCTCTCGGTGGTGGTGATGCTTTTTTTTTTTTTTGGGCCATGGCAAAATTAATTTCGAGTATTTTAAACGCAAAAGAAAACATGATTACGGAAATTGTTAAAAATGATGCACGTTCCTCATCTCACACCAAAGTCATAATTTAACTAGGTAATAGGTTGGTTGGATTGTATATATATCTATGTACATGCATATAGATAGATATATATATATATGTATATATGTTTATACATTGTATGTGCGTTTTTTTTCTTTCTCTCTTATAGTTAATGATATCGTAAGAAAAAAAAAATAATAATGATTCCGGCAAACGCCCAATTGACATTGAAGTTGGCTGGAGTTAAACAATGGGTCAAGGTTGAGGTCTCTTTACCTTCATATCTCTTGCTCTATTTCTGTCTCTCTCTCTCTCTCTCTCTCTCTCTCACTCTCCCTATCTGTATTTAAATGCCTTCTCTGAGACGTGTTAATGGCTTGTTAACGATCATAACAACTTGGAAAACAGAAAGAAAAACATTTAAAACTAAAACAAAAAAAAAAAAGAGTGCAAAAAATGAGTGAAGAAAAAAAAGGCAAAAGAAGCGCAAAAATTGGCATTACTGTAAAATAGTAAAACTGTTGTTCCGCTTTATGAACTTTAAACAGTTTTAATGTGCTCTGTTGTTTACTTAGTTGTTGCTGTTGTTGTCGTTGTTGTGTCTCGATCTGTGTGTGTGTGTGTGTTTAGGCCCTGCAAAACCATAAAAAATTGTACTCATTGATGTTTCAATTACGCAAAAGAAAACCAAACCAAAAAAAAACCCACACAGAAGAGGAAAGAAAGAAAATAATAAAAGAAATGGTTTTTGTCTGGACATAAGCCATTTAGATATACATACATATGTATGCATTATATATACATATATAGATCTCTGATCTGTGAAAAATATAAATTTAAGTTTCTGCAAAATGTTTAATCGATCATAAATCTCAAGGGGAGGAAAATGTCTATCATACATAAGAGAAAATTTCCCGATAATACGCCCAAGAATCAAATCCAAAATAAAGTTTCATTATCCCACATTCTTGAGCACTCGGTTTTAATTCGATTTGAATAGCAACACGATTGCCGTTTCTATTATTTTTTCCATCACTGTATTTGGTATTCAAATCATTTAACAGTGGCAAAAAGTGTTAAATTTAACTTTAAATAAACTCTAATGTGAGATTAGCTTCCGGTTTCAATCAAACAAAATCTAATATATATATATATATATATATATATGATATGTAGATACTCATAGCCAAGTGAAGCAATGGCAACGATATTTGCAATTTTGGTAGACAAAATGAAATTTGTTATATGTATGATCAAAGTTTTATTGTTGATTTGGGTTTTTTTTTTGGGCTTAGAGGCATCTGACTGACATCTATGACTGAGAATTCATTCATTTTATATCACACGTCAGGTTGTTGTTAATTGAATTTTCAAATAAGAAAAAATTATCATTCAACCTGTTGCCGCTTCATTTTCAATTCAATTCCCACGACATGTCTTAGTCCATGTTTATTTTTTTTTTTAAGTCAGTCTCAAATATCATAAGGCCTTACGCAAAAGTTTATTATGCAAATTTGTTTTTTTTTTTCCTTTAGTTTTTCTCTATTTTATTTTTTTCTTTTTCTTCTTTTTTTTGGATTTTGATTTTTTGGGGATTTCTTTTGTATAACTCAAACTAAATGCTTACAAATTAGCCGGCTTTTCATATAATTTTGTTAATAAATACATTCGCCACCTGTTCGGCTTATGAAATAGACAAAAACAAAAAAAAAGAAGAAGAAAAAGAAACAAAACGAGGCCAAAACGAATTTGATATGCTCTACTCGATTGATTAGTTTATCTGGAACCTTACGTTCAGTTCAATGAAATCAAAGAGGAGTGATCCATTTCATGGAAATGATGGCGCGTGACTTATGGTAGAACCTTCTCTGCTTTAGTTGAGGAAAATGCTAATTCAGACAAAAGAAAAAAAAACATGATCAGATGGAAATATGTACTTGAATTCGTTATCCATACATCACACATCTGAACCATATCAATATATACTCTATATATATATATTTGCAAAGGGTATATAAGATGAGATGAAAAGCAAACATGTCTTATTTGTGGGCAATTAAAAATCGATTTATGCATAAATCTAATGCCGCTCGTTGTTGTCTACTCTGGGTGAAAATTAATGACAACTAAGTGAAAGTTCCCCCCCCTTCCCATTCCCCTTTTGGATTTTCGTTTTTAAACAAACAAAACTCAGACCAAAAAAAAAAAGAAGAAAAAAAAACGAGTGTAAACCAATAGGTAAAGCCCACAGAAAAAATGCGTGTCAAACATTTTGCTTAGTTTTTTTCGGGCATTTCTCAAAAAAAAAAAAAAAAAAATAACACCAAAATAAAGAGAGAGAAAAAAGGTTCATTGGCCCAGAGGCCATTTGAAAATGAAAGCGACCAGTTTTTGGCTTATGAGTTTCATATGTATATACATATATATGTATATACTTATTTGAATATGAACAACAAAACGTCATAAAAACCAAAGTTATATCTGCTGTTAAAAATGTTAATTTTCATGCTTTGTTAAATTAAAATTATATTGTTCAACTGAAATTGCAAAAAAAAAAAAGAAAGAAAAAAGGCAAACTTTGATTTGAAACATGAAATCGCAAACGGTTTTAGCCCCAAAGGCAATAATATTATTAATTTTTAATTTAGTTGAAAGTTGATTTTAATTAACATTTAAATAATAGAAAGAATTTCATATTGAACAAAACGATAAAAATGAACGATAGATACGATAGTCACGAGTTTTGTTAACAGAAATGGTTTCTAAAGATTAATCCAAAGCAAAAGAAATATTTTCAATTATTTAGTTTGTAATTGGAAAATACATTTTATATAATAATCTTTTATATTTGTAACTTGATCCTAGTCATAATTCAATATTATATTTAAGTACAAAAAAAAATTCCACTTCTCTTATCTAAGCATTTCCATTGACTCCAAATCTAACCATGAGAAATATATACTAAAAAAAATGGAAAAAAATTTGTATAATTAAAAATGCGAGATGCAACAAAAGGCAAATGCAACTTCCTGGTTCAATATGTACACATATATGTATATATGATGTGGGGGGGGGGGGGTGGTTGTGTGTGAGGGTTAAACCTAACCCTTCTCCCGCTGTTGTTGTTCACTCATGCAATGCAACAGCAACATTAGCTGCAGCAATAACTGCAACAATAACAACAACAACAACAACAACAGCAACAACAATATCACGCACTAGTCATTAGCCCTGGCATGTATAAACAAATTCTGTTTGTTGCCACAAAATGCGGCAAGTTTAGTCTACGCTTCGTTTACACTCCTTTTTCCTCTCCGTTGCCTTTCATACCATTCCATTCCATTCGATTCGATTCCATTCTTCTCCTTTATCCATGATGAAATGCAACACGTGCTGTGCATAAATAAAATTCTTTCACAGTCTTTTCGATGTTTTTCTTTTCATACACACACACACTCACACACACTCATACACACACAGACACACATTTATTTCACTCCTTTTTCTTTCTAGTTGACCAATTCTTTGGGGCCTGTCATTGACCCCTTCCCAAGAACAACAACTACAACAATAATAACAACAACAAAAATTAGTATAGATTATGCATGGTTAGAAATGTAAAGAAAAGAAACAAAATGAAGAAGAATTTCATAGTCTCTCATAGACAACCAAAAGATACCCTAAAGATACATACTACTATTCCTAGTTAATCTTCTTTGTTTATACTTATATAAAGACAATTTCATAGTTAAATTTCTTTCTCAAAAGCCTACGATACAGGGTACCAAAGAAAAAAAATGTGTTAAAGCATCCCAAAATTAGAATTAGAAAAAGAAGTTTTTGGAGTCTCTCCCTCCTCCCTCCCTCTTTCTCTATATATGTATCTCTGTGTGTGTGTATCTTCAACCAACCTTAACCACTTGCTGTCCGTTGCCGTCAAAGAAATTTCTTAATTTGTTTTTATACCCTTGCAGAGGGTATATTAATTTTGGTCAGAAGTTTGCAACGCACAGAAGGAAGCATCTCCGACTATATAAAGTATATATATTCTTGATCAGCATGAATAGCCGAGTCGATATGACCATGTCCGTCTGTCCGTCTGTCCGTCTGTCCGTCTGTCCGTCTGTCTGGATCAACAGCTTCTCCTCCGAGACCATAAGAGCTACAGAGCTGAGATTTTCAGCATAGGCTCCTTTTTGCTGCAGGCATTGTATATCTCGGAATCATCCCGATCGGACGACTATATCATATAGCTCCCATAGGAACGATCGGTCAGGAATAAGCTTTATCCTCAATAACTCTGCTGTTTTTCAACCGAATGCCACGAAATTTGATATTTATGAGTTTAATATGCTTCTTGATACTTCAACCAAGTTTGATCAGAATCGGACGACTATATCATATAGCTCCCATAGGAACGATCGGTCATAAATAAGGATTATCCTCAATAACTGTTGTTTTTCAACCGAATGCCACGAAATTTGATATTTATGAGTTTAATATGCTTCTTGATACTTCAACCAAGTTTGATCAGAATCGGACGACTATATCATATAGCTCCCATAGGAACGATCGGTCATGAATAAGGCTTATCCTCAATAACTCTGCTGTTTTTCAACCGAATGCCACGAAATTTGATATTTATGAGTTTAATATGCTTCTTGATACTTCAACCAAGTTTGATCTGAATCGGACGACTATATCATATAGCTCCCATAGGACCGATCGGTCATGAATAAGGCTTATCCTCAATAACTCTGTTGTTTTTCAACCGAATGCCACGAAATTTGATATTTATGAGTTTAATATGCTTTTTGATACTTCAACCAAGTCTGATCAGAATCGGTTGGCTATATCATATAGCTGCTATAGGAACAATCGGTACAAAAAAAATTTTGTATGAAAAATTTTTTTCCTCAAGCTCAAAATATTGAATTTGTAAATTTGGTATGTTTAATTTACAATAATGCTTCTGGTGAATTATATAGAGAAAATCTGCAAGGGTATACGAACTTCGGCACGGCCGAAGTTAGTCCATCTTTCTAGTTTTTTGTTTTTTTTTCGCTTTTAGCCAACTTCTATTTCAACTATGTATTTCATTTGCATAATGTGTGATAAGCTGTGACACAGATATTTAACCGAAACGAGCGGATGTTATGAAAATGAGAGAAAGAAATAAAAATTATTGCTGAATTTTTAGTTTCGCTGTTGTTGTTGCTGTTGTTGCTGTTGTTTGTTGTTTGCCTTATGCAAAAAGTCGTTAAACTTTCTGAACAAAATACAAAACCAAAAAATGTATTTAACAAATTAAATTTCATTTGCGAAAAAAAATACATACATATATATATATATTTGTATATATGTATAAAAATAATAAGTGCAGGCCAGTTTCAGTTCATTAAATTTCGATTTAAATCATTGCACAGCTAAGAGAAATGACTAAAGCAATTTTTATATAGAAATTTTGTGTTTTTTTTTTCGTTTTATTGATGCTGTTAGATGAAGCAAAAAAGCAAAAATAATTAAACGTAACAAAGTTTATTTTGTGGTATTTAAATTCGGTATTTAAATCCATTACACAAGTGTCCCAAATATTTGAGATCAAGGCTTTCCATTTTATATTTTCCATTTCATTCGAATCTCTTTTAATGCCTTGAGTAATTTAAATATTATTTTTTAATATTTATAAACAAATGTTAATTTTCATCTATAACGATCAAAAGGAATAGATAAAGTTTACGTTGAATCTTAATTGTAATTATGATTCATTATATATTTAGTTAGTTTGTCCTTACTCATCCTTATACAGAAACAGACAATTTACCTCATGGTTACCTCATTCTTTTTTCACTAAACGAACTTTTTCCCACACACACACAGACACACACGCACACACATTCCTCTGACAGACACTATATATAGGAAAATGTCTATCTATAATTAGTTTCACCCACTTTTACTGCACTTTACTTTTACTTTTCCTATTCTTCAACTTCTTTTTTTGTTTTTTTTTTTTTTGCTTCCGCATTTCCAAGCTGTCTAAATGTTTTACTTTAACTAAATTTAATAGTGTTTGACATATGTGGAACAGGGAAAAAAGAACTTCGATCGATTAAGTCTAAGATGATTGTATATTTTAGTGGATGATACAGGTCTATATATAGAATTTAAGATTCATAACCATAAGTTAAATGACATTAATGAGCCCCTTAATTGAGTGACAGCCAAAACGAAGGTGACACATTTTTCTTCTCATACACTACTTACCTGCTGAATAACAGCAAGAGGTGAGGGGAGAAGAGGAATGATAATGGTTGGTTCTTGGTTCATTGACTTAGTCAATAGTCATTTTAATGATCAAATGGTTTTAATTTAATTTCTTTGTTTAGTTAATTGAAAATTTGCCTTAGGTCTTACAGGTAGTAGTAGTAGTAGTGGATAGAGAGATTTAGAAGAGGATCATCCCCCCATATCATATTGAATGAAGTTTATTCTCAATTAGATACAAAATTCCCATGCCATGTAAAATGCTCTTGGGTTCTTGTTTTATCCCATCTCCACCCCATTTTGATGATGCTTTTCACTCTCTTAAGTTCATATATACCATTTATATGTTTATATATATATATACATATATATACATATATACATACATACCTAGATATCTCGCATTGCTCTCTTCTTACCCATAAGGAGGGAGCTTCTCATGGTTTGTTGAAGCTTTTAGTTGCTTCGTTCATTCGATCGATCTCAGAGCCCCACTACACACAGTTTTTCCTTTGCCCATAATCAGTTGAGAACGAGCGCGTTTACGTGTCGGTGTGCAACTACGGAAAACAAAAAATAAAAAATAAATAAACTAAAAAAAAAAAGAAGAAAAAAAAACGTGAACATAAACGAAAATTTTTCACTATCGTTTTTTTCGGTTTTTTGTTTTTTTGTTTTCACTTTAGCCAAAAATCGCGCGTAAATATTTCTAAACACCCTCCATTCCCGGCCGGCTACTCACTCACCTTCTTTTTCTTCTAAAGAGTCTCGAGTCTTATTTTATTTATAAATTTTTAAAAGGCAAAAATTTTGCCACCTTTTTTGTTTTTTTTTTTTTTTGCCTTTTGGTTTGGTTTTGTCTGTTATTTTGGGGATTTGCCATTTGAAATTGGGGAATTCTTGATCTGGAGTTGCGTGTGCTTATTTATAGTTTCCTTTGCTTGCCTATGTATATATATATATATATATATATTTGAGAAATATATATATATTTGATTCTATTGTTGTTTTTTGTCGGCTTACGCCATACAGTGCGTATGAGTGATTTGTGCTGTTTTGAATATGTATATAAAATTTTTGTATTCAGTTTTTTTTTGTTTCATTTTCGTTTTCGTTTTTTTTTTGTTGTTTTTTTTTTTATCTGGCACATTGCCCGACATTACGCAGCTGTTTAGTTTACCATAAAATCTTCCTAGTTTGAAGAAGAAGAAGAAGAAAAAAAAGATTTAGAAAATTGTTCATCTTGTAATTTTACCTAAATATATATGTATATATATATATATATATACATGCTTAGATTTACTTATATATGTATACAGAAATTTTATTTAAACTGATTTCTGAGTCACGTAAAATTTGACTTTTATGTTTTCAAATTTTGAATCTATAAATCAATCTGTAGACAAGAGTAGTAAGAGAGACAGAGAGGAAGGCGAACACAGAAAGAGCGAGGGAGAGGGAGAAAAGCAACCACAGACTGACATGTGTTTGCACTAGGAAAGTTGTTGTTGAAATGTTTCAAGAAAGAATTATTGTCACACGAAAGATATATACATACATATGTACACTATATACATATATACATATATATCTTCTTGACAAGACATTGAAGATACACCATGGAGAAACTGAAATGTGTGGAGACATTTGAGAGAAAGGCAAAATAGACAGAACGGAATGCTTGCGGTGGGAGTGAGAAAACTTAAAGAGAAGGGCTAAAATAATTTCTTTATTAGAAAATTTGGAGTTCAAAAGTTTTTATTTGATTTTGAGTTGATTTTTTTTATTTTTATAGAGCATAGCATTTCATTTATTTACAACTTCTTCTATTAAGACTGAAATTTAATTCCATTCCTGCATTTAAAAATATATATATCGAAGTCCAATATAATGGAAATCTAAATCATTTAACACAAAGATGGTTTATTCAGATATAAATTTATTCCAGCTCCGAATCATCAATCAATGCAAATAGATTGAAATCAAAAGGAGAGCTCTTAGATTCCTTCTTCCTTTCCACCTGTTCATTTAACTACTTAATCTTAATCTCTTAAATTAAATGCAGCCAAGTCAAATGATTAATCCTTCATATAAACATTTGAGTTACTACCAATTTGATCTGATATTAATTTGACTTGAGATATACATCAATAATTTGCTTGTTTAATTTCCCCCCACTCTCCTTTCGAATTTAGCATATCGAATATCGTTCATCATATGTATAATCTCTTTATATATGTATATATTGGCCTCGGCCTCGGCCCCGTTCCTGTACCCCCGTTAATATTCCCTTTTCGTTTATTATTTTTGTGTCTATTTGTTTATATTGAGATGGATGGGAGAGGGGGAGGGGGAGAGGGAAGTTTGGATCGTCTTCAGATCAAAATTGAAATTAAAACAAGTGTGCAGAGTCTCTTTGTGTGTGTGTGTGTGTGTGTGTGTGCTTTTTCTTCTCTTTTTGGTCATTTGAAGATCGTTGTTGTCTTCATCATCAGCAAATTGGCTCTTTCTATGGCGTCATTAACGGAAATGATGCGTCCCGATCCCACGCCTTATGCTTGCCTCATATTATTCGCCCAATTTTAGAGCCCTACCCCTCCCACCCCTTCTTTCCTTTCTCTTCCCCATTTTTTTCTTTTTGGTATAAACAAATTCAAAAATTGAATTTCACACGCAATTCGGTAGTTTTTTTTTCACTTGCCTCCTTCCCCCTCTCCTCCCCCTCCCCCTGCTTTTTTCTTTCTTAACTTTTTTTTTCTTTATTTGTTTTGTTTGTATGTATAAATAATATCCGCAAAAAATTTATGAAAACGAATTGAAATTGAATTGTTGGTGGGGCTAAAATTAATTAGGTTTCATTTTTATAGGCGCGCTTTCAATTAGCAACAACAAAAGCAAAAAAAAAAAAACAAAAAAAAAATAGAGAGAGAGAAGATAAGATTATAGTGCTTATACAACTTTAAGTGATATATGTATATATATATACATATATATACATATGTATGTGTTTCAAGGCATCTATAAATTTTATTTAAATTTCTATTTAATAAGTTCGCTTGAATGGAATTTTCCTGAAAATGAGGAATTTCTGTGGAAAAACTTGCCAATTAAAGTTTTAAAATCATTTAAAATTGAATCTTATTCTTCGATTCGAATCAAGAATACATTAACTAATTAACTATAAAACTAAATTATTTAATATTCAGTTTTTAGTGCGAGTTTCAAATTAAGTTAGTTAATGGACTTTAATTTTTTCACTACAATTTAAAATTTTTTTTTTCTTTTTTCTTATCTCTTTGCCAATTTGATGTATGTATATGTACATATAATGTATGTTTTTTTTTTAGTTTTTCGTTAGCAATTAGTATTATGCTAAATATCTAAAATGATATGGTAATCAGATGTTTCCGCTGACATGACAAGTCAAGTGAAGACTTTAGCGTGGGAGCAAACGATAAAGAAATTTTGCAAGAGTTTGCAAAAAAAAAAACCAAAAAAAAAAATGAAAGAAAAGAAACAAACCTTTAACTATGCGGATCATTTTTTGTTGTTGTTTTTAGCGATCAACGACCCTGGTTAACATAGAGGGTTTAAATATATATATATATGTATATATGTCTATATGTATATGTATAGCTATCTATATCTAGATGTGATGTTAATGTTAACTGGCGACGTGAGGGGCTATTAAAAAGGTCTCAACTTATCTCAGGGTCGTACGTATAATGAAATCTTATCAAAGAGCAAGCCATTAAAATTAAATAAAATGAATGTTTACATAAAACTTGACTTGAATTCGCTGCCTATTTGAAGTTTTTTTTCTATGGAAATAACTAATCGTTGCTCTCTCTCTTTCTCTTTATAGACTGTTCAGACCAGTTGGCGGCCTCAATTGCCATTACCCAAAGAGCTACAGCTTAACGACGAAAAGGATAATAATAATAAAATTATAACCACAACTCAAGCAGATATACACAACGAACAGGATCAAGAGATGGATCGTTTAAGGAGTAATCATAATCATCATAATCAACAGAGTCTGGGTGGCTCACATCAACAGTTGACAAGCAAACAGAAATGGTCATTTGGTCGTCTATTTCGTAATAATAATAATAATAATAATAGCAACAACAATAATAATAATAATAATAATAATAGTAAGAAAAAGGATATCGAATTATCAGCCTCATCCAGTGAGGAGGATCGTAAGGCTGGCTTTCAACCAAATCAACGACAAAGTGGCAATAAATCAAAAACGAAATCATCAAAATCAACGCGCAATGCTAACCAAAGGCAACAAATGGGATTCGATCATATTGTCGTCCATCCAAGGGTCGAGCAACAAGTTGAAAATGAATTCTTTTTACCATTGGAAATGATCGAACAGGAGCCATATTATCAAAATCAACCAGGTTATTATCAACGTGCTAGCAATTCATTGGATAGAAGAATGTTAATGCCACCCTCGTCGCATCATAAATCGAGATCGGCACAAAGATCTGGTGGCGGACCAAATGGTGGTGGTCGTTCTAGTGAAGAGGAAATGATTTCATTAAACTCTTCAACCTTCTCCAAATATCGTAGCGATGAGAGTATACATAGTGGTGGTCAAGCCCTAATGGGAGGAGGTGGTAATGGTGGTGGTGGTAATGGTTCAATTGGTTCAACTTCTGGCCAAAGTCGTCGTAGTCGTGCTGCACGCAATGAGCGTTATTATAAACGTTTATCTCGTGATGGTGAACAGAGTCATGGTGGTATACCCATACAAATGTCATCCCAACATCAGCAGCAGCAGCAACAACAGCAACAACAACATCATCACCAACAGCAACAACAACAACAACAGCAACAACAACGGTATAAGACACAACCCTTACCATTATCGATATATCAACCACAAAACTCCTCATCTAGCTATGTCCAATGGCAACCTGGAAGCAGTTCATCAAAATCATTACAAAATTCAATACAAAATGATAATAAACGTAGCATTAGCTATGATAGTCATATCCATTTACAGAATATTAATGGTAGAATGCATAGTAAACCATTGCCACCGCCACCACCGCCAAGAGATCCATTGAGACGGGTACCCACACAGATGGGTTCTAGTTCTGGTGATTTAAGGCCCGTATCAATGTATTCATTTGATCATAGCAGTGGCCGTTGTGTATCCGATGATCGTATTTGGCAGCCACCGCATTATCAATCGGTACATTCACTCAATTCTCAACCGAGTCAGACATCATCATCGATTGTTAGTGCACCAACGGGTGGACATCGTAGATTTATAACCAGATCGGAACGTAAGGCACAATTGGGTAAACAATCATTGCCAAATGGCATTGATTTTCATTATATAGCCGATGCTACGCCACGATCACGTAAACCTATACACATGATGGATATTGAACGTATGAATCAAAAAGAGATTCCAGCCTCTAGTGGCATATTGCGAACTTCCAAAAGTGGTTTGGCAACAACACCTCCACAGCAGCAACAACAACAACAGCAACCACCACCTATAGCCAAACCAAGATCAATGTCTAGCTCAAGATTGACTGATTATGGTATGCCGATGTATTCGGAAGTACAAAAACCAAAAAGAATGCCCAATCCCAGTCAAGATAATGTTATATGTGGTAGTCTGCACATTAAACCAAATCCAAATGATTTAAATCGAGCTGAAAATTATGTGGAAATACGTCACAAAACTAATTCCTTGCCCCAGCAGCATCAGCAGCAGCATCAGCAGCAGCAGCAGCAGCGTAGATCTGGTGAGGATCTGTCCAATAAATATGATGAATATATTGCCGAAAAGCGGGAACAACATCAACAGAAACCATCACAGATCTATACCGAACGTAAACAACAAAGTCTTCCGGCACCCATCTATTTTCCACGTAAAAAGCCAGCCAATTTGGAAGAGGCCATCAATGAACTGGAGGCCATCTATAAGAGTCTGGGATTAACGGAACCCAAAGAAGATAGGGAGCAGGATAAGCAAAAGGATATGGAAATGCAAATGGATAAACCACCATTACGTGTCCCAACGCCCAGTGATTTTGAGAAATTCGCCTTGGCCCATGCCGATGATTATGATGATGATGGTGATTCACCAGCCGGTGAGCCAGATCCCATACGTGATGATGTGGCCTATAGAAATTTACAATTGGCTAATTTACATAATCGTACGGTAACAGAGAAACAATTACCATTTGGTATACCAGTTGGACCCATTGTACCTGCTCCACAATCGGATTATTTACATGTAGAAGCATTGCCACATGTCCTAAAGAAGAAGAAGACCGGCTCACCCGATATCGTTAAAGATGATTTGGCTGTGAGGGCATTGAGAAAAGATCCGCCAGGACCAAAATCCTCATTCAATTATCCAATGCAAAAGAAACAGCGGGCGATACGCACTCAATCGGCGAATATATATAATTTGATACAACGAGATGCAGCCAAACCATCTGGCGGAGATCTAAGTAGTTATATGGAGCTAAGTCGCAGCATTGAGAGAGCTGGTAGCATGACAAATCTTCATGGCGGCTGTGGTGGTAAAGAGCAAACAAGTGATATACCAGCCACTTTGGATCTATTGAGGAAACTCAAGGCCCAGGAGGAGGAATTGAATATGGTGAAAAAAGTACCCTTCCGTCATCCGAGTCTGGGTGGTGCCATTGCCCAATTGCCAGAACGTTTGGGTAAAGATGAGACGTGTGGTAAGCCACCATATCAACCAGTGCCAGCACCACGTAAAAGTCTAACACCAGAACCCATACTTGAGGATGCCCTCAATAAGATTGCTCAAGATGCACAGGCAAGTAGCATTAAATTGAGTCATGAATTGAATGAGCTACGTAAGGAGGCGCTCATAACTGCTGCCAGACCCAAATTGAATGCCGAACAGCAAAAGCTAGAAGAGGATCTGGAACAGATTGAGGCTGTATCTGAGGCGGCCAAGAGATGTGGCCAAATGTTGCTCGATACACTACCCGATGCCGGTTTGGACAATGAGTCCAAACAGCTGGAGAAACCATCACGAAAATTACACAAAGAAGGCAAATTAATACGTGCCATTGATGAGGTATCCGAGGCAGCGAATGCGGTTTGTGAGAAGATATTGAAGGATATAGTTACCACTGAACCGCCAGTTATTGTCCATGAGGCAGTTAAGGTTAAGCAGGCGACGACAACAACAACACTGGAACAACAGGATCAACAATTGGTTATGCCCAATCTGATTAAGAAACTGGATCCCATACAATCGGATAAGATAGAGGTTATTGCCAGACGCTGTATGCGACAATTGAGCGAATTGGCCAATAATCCGGACTATGATAATCTAACAACAGCCTGTAAAGATGCAGTCATAACGACACAAACACCACCAAATGATGCCAATAATGTTTATACCGTTGCAGAGATTGCTAGAGAGAGTGGAGAAGGAGGCAGAAGAATGATGGGAGTTGGCCAAAGAGGTGGAACTGCTGCTGCTGGTCAAACAACACTCGAAGAGATCGATCAAATAATGCAAGAATGTGAACGTCAAGCAAAGAGTCAACAAACAGGCAGCTCATCCATATCGACAGATGATCAAAGGACAACAGCACCGAGCATGACCAGCGGTAGTACAGGAAGTGTACCCAATAATAATAATGTGAGCACCACAGCCAGTTCATTTAGTTCGAGCAGCGATTGTTTGGCCAAATCATCGAGCCCATCGAATGCCAGTCGCCCAATGTCCTCGAGCATAACCTCTTTTAATCCATATTCATCGAGTGATTATATTAAATCACAGAGCAGCGAATATCAAGCACCTAGCACATCTGATCCAATAAAGACCTTTAGCACCACATCTTATGATAAAGAAACAACGCCAAATCAGACCACAATAAGCACCATAACAACCACAACAAACAGCAACAACAACAACAGCACCACAAATAATTTTGATTCAATTGAAGATCAAACTGCTGCCAAAACGGAGCCAGTTTCTCCCCTGCAATTGACACCAAAAAGTGAGAGGAAGGGATTAATAAGCGGGGATAGGGATTCATCATCATCATCGCCATCACAATATAATTCAAGTGAAGAATTGGCTGCCATATTTGGCATTGAGGAGAAACCCAGACGTCAACATATAAAAGCTGCAACAGGAACAGCTGCAACTGCAACAGCAACAGCAACAACAACAGGTAAAGGCGCTACCCCAAAATCGCCTTGTACCGCTGACAATGCCAATGCCAATGCCAATGCTGCCTCCAATGTTGATGCTGCCACAGCTACTACTAATCCAGCTATGCTCCTCCTTCTTCAACCCGCTAATAATGCTATTAAACCAAATTTAAATATTGATACTACCAACAGCTTGTCAATATCCTCTATCCCTACCACCATATCCACTACTATAACTACTAATAATGATAATTGTAAGCTAGAGACTATATTAGAGCAAGATGATCATCCAGATAATGGTGATAATGATCAGGTGAAATTATCACCAAATTTTAATCGCATCTATAATAGTAAAGTCCGAATTGTTATGGAACCAGAAACATTAACTGAATCAAGAAATGTTACCCATTTTGATTCCATGAGTTCTCTAGAGGAAATTTCATCAAATCCCGATTCGGGTAATGTTAGTTTAACCGATTTCCCTTTGAATAGTCAGGCGAATGCATCACTTCTATTACAAACCTCCTATAATAGTCGTTTTGAGGTAAAGGAGCATTATGTGAGTGAAGTAGCCATATCAACCACTGACGATGACGATGACGATGATAATGATACTAAATCTAATACGAATGAACGAATTATTAAAGAGGAAGATTTTCCACCATTACCCACAGAAGAAGAACTATATGAGAGTCTGAGAGAGGATCTTCAAATCGAAGAGGAAGAGATTTATGAATTTACTAACAAAGATCAGGTTAATGAGACGAACAATGATAATAGTCTATCAAATTCTTTAAAAGATGATAAATTAGTGCAATATGATAAGGTTGCCGATTTACTAAATAGTCTAATCGAAGATCTTGATTTGGATAGCGATGAGACAAGAACATTAAGTCAAGAAGTTTATAATCTGGCCAATGAGTCAATGCAAAAAAAATCTAAAGTAGATTCAATCAATGGAGGGAGGGATGATCAAATCAAAGTTGATGTAGCAGGAGGTATGCAGAAAATTAAAATTGATAGTTTACCCATATTGTTTGAGGAGGAGGATTGTGAGGATCAAGTTGAGATAGATGAATGCGATTCAGTACAGTCTCGTATTGTGTATGAGACACCACATTTAAATTTAAGCATAACCGAGCTGAAAGTTAATTATGAAACCAAAGTAGAACAAGAAATGGAATCAGTGAATGAATCGGTAACTGATACCAATGATCATATATCAATTAATGATACTTTAGCAAGTAATGAGACAACAAGTAGCAGCAACGGCAGCCACAACAGCAACAGCAACAGCAACAACAGCAACAACATGATGATGATGATGATGGATGAGAAAAAGGAAGCCAATGATGATAATGAAACACGCTGTCGCAAAGGACTTCCGGTGATGAAGCAAATATCGAACAACATTGATGAACAACAACAACCGACAACCAGTAGGAAGGCTTTGTCAGTTTTTGGTGAACAACGTTTGGTGGCTGTCCAGCAATCAACACAGCAACCACATTTGGCGGCTGCAGCGGGAGGAGCTGCTGCACATCTTGGCAGTGGTTTGACAACACTTGAGCACGTACTTGTCGCCTGCACTGTGGGCCTGATTACACCCAATGATTTGCTCACTTTATGTTTGATCGTAATTGGTGTGATTATCATTATAGCAATTGCTCTCAACTGATTGCCACACTGGTTATTGTTGTTGTTGTTACACACACACACACACACACACACTCACCACATCTACATACATATTGTTGTAATTATAAAGTGAAAGAAAAAGATGCAAACATGATGAGAAAAAAAAAGAAGAGAGAAGGAGAAAATTGATTGTTTAATGGCCACAAAGTGCACTTATATATCTACATATATATATTTGAATATAAGATATATACATATGATTATATACACATATGATTTGTATTTTAGTTTATACTATACCAAAAGTATTCAATATATATATATATATATTTTTTTTTTTGTAAACTTAAGTACATCGAGCATTTTTTTTCGTGTTTAAACTAACCTTGGCAAGTTCTTTAACCAAACTATTTTCCCTAATTTTTATTTTCTTTTTCATTTCCTTCTCTTCCTTCTCTAATTGTTTAATTGTTAATAATAATAATATTTTTTTTTTCTTATTTGTTTGACTGCAACTTGTGCCAATGATTTTTACTTAATTATGTTCTATTAATTAATTAATTAATAATTAAATATAGTTTAAGCACATTTACCAGACGAAAATCAAAAAACAACAACCCAGACGACCAACAACAACGAATATTTCATTTATCATTAACGAATAATATTTAAATTTCTAAAACGAAAACAAAAATCTCTCTCTCTCTCTCTCTCTCTCTCTCCCTCTTTGTATATTTTCAGCTCAAAATTTAAGAGTTTAAGTTATAAACAATTTCCTTAATATAGTCACATTTTTTTCGATTTTTTTTTACGACGAGAACTACAGCGAATATATTATTATTATTATTATTATTATACTTAATAAAATGTTTAAAAAAAAAAAAACAAAAACAGAGAAAAGAAAACGTTTTGCTAGTGATTTTATTTTCTTTTTTGTTGTTGTTGTTTAATTACTTTTTTTTAATTATTTTTTTTGCCTGCTTTGCGTGTTTGTGTGGTTTTTAGTTGCTTTGATTTTATCATTTAGATTTATCCATTTTCAGCGCCCGGTTCCGGCCTCTTTTCGAAAATTCGTTTAACCCAACTAATAAAAATTGAAATAAACAAAACAGAAATCGAAATTCGAATGAGAATTTTTTGTTGTATTATTAATTGTTGTTGTTGTTGCTAAAACCGAAAAAAGAAAACAATGAAATTGTTGCTAAACCTTCTTAATATATATATCTATTTTTATATATTTTCTTATTTTCAATTTTAACTTTAGCTAATTTCAAATTTAAATTTTGAATTGACCGTGAGAAAAAGCTTTCAGTCAAAGCTTTGACAAAGTGACCACCAGATGGCGTGCGTGGGTTTTTCGAGTTGCGCCATCAATTGGTGACATTTGCTGGCTGAGTAGCGCCACTGTGCATTTAGACTTAAATTTGGGCGGATAAAAATTTCGCTGAAGTAAAAACAATTGCAATAATATTTAACCGGAAAGTTTTAAATAATTGTGTGGTCACAATACTTTGAATTATGTTTTGAACATTATGTTTCTTACTCAAATTTTTTAATTTAATTAAATTTGTATAATGAAATAGCTTAAAACTCCGCCTAAGCTATAAGCAATTGAGAATTGATCTAAAATTTATGCATTTCGTAGCACTGTGCAACAATTTTTGTTCCATCATCATGTTATACAAGGCTTAAGGAAGTGGTGGCTACAATCTTCAAATATTTCCAAAGAAAAGTATTGATCTAATGTCACAAAATTAAGACCATTCTCTGCCTTGAATTTGAGTTTGTATTTGCTTAGTTAATCTCTGCTTTTGGGCATGTTCCATGTCTAGACATGGACAAATTGAAAAGTTTTAGCTTGTTATTGTTGTTGTTTTTTCTTTCTCCCTTTTGTTCAATAAAGAGAAAAAACCCCCAAAAATGAAAAAACAAAAAACAATGTGGATATTTTAGATGAACTTTGAGTTAAAGCCTGCCAAATACCACTCTAGAATCAACAAGAAAAGTTCAACAATCGCTCTCTCCCTCTCCCTCGCTCTCTCTCTCTCTCTATCTCTCTCTGACTGAGAGACCAGTCAAAACACACATGGCCAACAAATGTACATGAGTGTGTGTACATTGATGCTATTTACAATTTGTCTGTCTACCATGTTTTGGATTCCTTCTTGCCGAGCAATCCTCCAGTCCCCTTTCGTCCTGTCCTTTTCGACCTAAACAAAGAGAAGAGAAAAGTGAGAAAATCTTTAAGACGAAAGAAAAGTAATGCAAAACGTTAAAATGATTTCTGTGATACTCTACACATATGTATAAAGTTAAAATATACATATTCAATATATATATATATATATAATTAACTAATTTCTGTCACAAATCTCTGCTTTAGTATAAAATGTAACTAAAAAATTTGAAGCAAAGGAAAGGAAAATTATTTAATATCCGAATCTCGAGAGTTTCTTAAGTAGGAACACGTGTCGCGTCTGGGCAAATCTGTACCCGAAATGAATCCAAATATCGATGACTTTCAAATGAACCTTGCACCCCATGACAACCAGGGTATAATAGTCTTATAGCAAAATAAAAGCAAAAGTCTTGGCCGAATTCCATCGCAATAAAAAAAAGGACATTCAACTACAGGTCATTTGCCTGCTTATTGCTTTCAGTTGTTGCCATGCTACTTAAAGGCAAAAGCAGAGAAAGAACAGAAAACCATTTATAATTATGTCTTTCCCGCTAATGAGGCATGAAATACCCTTGGACCAAGCAGACGGATTTCCTTCCACGTGTTTAAATTTGATTTTGAGATTTCCATTTTGCCCTGCATGACCTAAGTCCTTCTTTAACAGGATTGGCCCATCGATAGCGCATGTTAAACTCTAAAAGGAAAGATTCAAAATTGTTAACCAATTTTAAAGCGTAAAACAAGGTACGTAGGTTCATTAACCTGTTACCTAAGGGGCCAATGCCCTCCCCCCTCTCCCCACGAAAAAAAAGAAAAGGAAAACCGCAACAAAAAAGTAAACTTTTCTGGCAATAAAAATGTCACAGAACTAATTTGTTTTAGTGTGTGTTGTTTTTTGGCTAGGACCTCCTCATAAATTTACGCTAGGACACACATGTGGCTATGGCAAGAACGACAACTCTCTCTCTCTCTCTCTCTCTCTCTCTTTCTCTCACTCTTATATACTCTGACTCCGATTCTCCCTTGGGAATGTGAAATAATCATAACTCACTTAACCTCATTATAGCAACGGCTTCTGCCACTAGGCGTATGAGTTATATTAGCCATGTCCTGCCTTCTTTTTATTTTTTGCTCATGAGGCGTGCCTAAGTGGGCGTTTGACTTTCCCGGTTATGCTTAATTATTCTTGACAGAATCTTTGCCATGTATATATATATATATATATATATATATATGTATATAGTTAGTTCACACTTGCTGGATAATTATTTATCATAGGTTACTCATACGCCACATAGTCCGACCCGCTGTTCTGTGGCTTTCGAGCTTGGTGCGGTCAAGTGTGGGTTACTTTGTTCCCTCTGCTATCGTTAGAGCTCAGCACGTTGTGGTTGCAGTTTCCCTCCACTTAACCAAACTTCCACCTTCCACCTGCAAACCCTTCCCCTTCCCCATCCCCCGTCTGTCTATCTATCGCTAATAAAACGGGGGCACGCCTCAAATTTAACAGTTGAAAACTTTGACAAGCATAATTTTTGAAGTGAGTTGGGGGTCATATGGAGTAGAAGTGTAGTTGGTAGTAGTTGAAATATTGTTGTAAGGGGGTGGGGAAGGGTAAGGCGGGGGTAACAAAGAGGCCAACCAGAAAGGTTTTGTCCTTTCTCTTCCCTTTGCGCAGGTACAAACAAAATGTTCCACTTTTATTGGGAGACAACAAAATAGAGCGAGAGAGAAATAGCGAAAGTTTTGCAGCGAATTCATCAACTCTCTAGAAGAGAGAGAGAACGACAAAAAGCTAATGGAAAAGCTTTTCTTAATACCCTATATTGTCTGCCTTATTGAATGGAGGATATACACCATAACCTCAAAAGACTAAAAGATCAAAGAGAAAATATCTTACAAATTTTTTAAATGTGAAAATAATGTATTTTTATGAAACATATATATGCCTGATCTGATTGTGCATCAATAAATGAGTAATAAATATTCGTTAAATGGGTATCAAATATTCGTTAACATTGCGATACTCAATATTTCAATCACTTTCAGGTATGAAAAAGTTTCTCTTAGTCATAGATTAATAAATGTCAAATATGGAAAAAGTTGGTCCACCTCATGTCTGGTTTTTTTTCTCTTCTATTTTTATTTTAATTAGAATATAGTTTGAAAAGCTCTTAAAATTACCAAGTCAAAAGTTAAACGATTCTTGAAAAGAATACTTTACAGCTATTTATATAGATATAGCAATAACAATTTAAAGTAACTCTAAAGAATAGAAAATGAAAAATTTTAAATGTTTTATATTGAGAGATAATTCTTAAAATTTCAACAGAATTTGGTTTCCTTTTAATATATATGTTCTAACTAGGATCTATGTATGTGAATTTGTATTATTTATTCTATATATAGATTGTATATTTAAATGATCAGATGTTTTAAAGAAGTCTTTACGAAAGTTTTTGAGAACATAAACTAAAATAATTCTTTAAAGTTTTCTCAAGACCAAGGATATCCTAAAATAAACTATATGATCAGCTGTTTAGGTTTCTTAATCACCTCTTTAAGTTTTCTTAATCAGCTGTTTAGGTTTCTTAATCAGCTGTTTTACGCTTGAAATGGGGGATTTTTTTTTGCGAATTGAGCAAACTTTTTCAATTGTTTTTTTTTCTACCGTGTAGAGTAAGAGAGTAGCTTTTGCACTCTTCCTCTTCCTCTCTCCCTGTCTCTCTCGCTCTGTTTTAGCTTTTGCTCTCTGTCTTAGTCTGGCTCACTATGATTTCGCCTCACTTGTTGTTGCACAAATATACAATGAAATCGAACAACAAAAACCGGCTAACAGATCAGCTGTTTACTCAGGACTTGTAATGTTATTGAGCTAGTTGTTGTAGTTGTTGTTGTTGTCGTTACTGCTGATGGCGAAAAACGCAGAGAAAGAAACAACACTAACACTAACAACAACAACAACACACAAAAAAAACCTGTCTCCGTATGGCCTTAGCCTGGCCTCATCTCTTTTACCGCCAGCAAGAAACAACAACAAGGCAGGCTCACACACACGCTGCTCAGTACGCGCTGAGTTTTCCAACAGGACGGAACTGTGGCGGACACAACGCATGTGTCCTTCATTATTCACTTAACGTGTTCTCACCAACCAGCCAAGTTAAAGTAACGTAAAACAAAAAATACAAAAAAAAAAACAAAAACACATCTAAAAACAAAAGACAAGACAAAAATTACAACTGACAAGATATATTGAAATAAACTGATAAAAAAAAAAAAAAAAAAAACTAAAATGTTGTGTAAAGATAATTCAGAAAACTGAAGGGAAGGTGCATTACAATCGTTTCTATAAGCTTACAGAATTTCAAGTGAGTTAAACATAAAAGCACGTGTGTCTGACTTCTCTTAAAAAGAAGATCTGGGGAGGGAGGCGGGTTAGGGGAACAGGCAAAAGGAAGGTTCGACCAGCAACAGTTAAACAGAAATTTCCGGAATGTAAAACGGACAATTTTTGGTTTTTTGTTTTTTTTGTGTGTGCGTTTCTTTTTTTTTTTTTCTTTAAGTGTCTCCTTTGTGTCGTTTACCTTACCACCGAAGGATTGTTTCTCATTTGTTTTTTTTTTTTTTTTTGTTGTTTTGTGCACATTTTGTGGTTAGCCAAGTAAAATGCTTGTCATGACATTTTGATTGCTCCGATCATTATTTTGTGTTTTTTGTTTTGTTATTTTTGTTCTGTTTTCTTTTCACTTAATGTGTAATTCATGTCACTTACATGGCAATGAGAGGATAGAGGGTCTTCTTCTTCTCCATCCGTTCTTTAGTCACGCCTTTGTCCTGTTTGTTCTGTTCTGTTCTGTTCTTTTCTGTTCTGTTACTTCTACTGTCTGGCATTTTTGTTTGCCAATTTTTATTATTGTGGACGTTGAACTCTTTTCTCTCCCTCTCTATCTCTTTCTCTCTTTCTCTCTCTCTTCCTTCAGCTTCAACTGAAAACGCATCAAGTTTTCCTCTCCTTCGTCCGTTGGCGGCCATCTATTTATATTTGCCATGAATTTCCATTCTTATTTTTCCCTAGTTCCGCAAAGGATTCGTTTTTCTTGCCATGACAAGTGAAATTTTATGTGTGCTTGTGTCTGTGTGTGTGTGTGTGTGTCTGGTTTTTCCTTTTTTCTTTTCCCTTGCTATTTAAATAGCTTTGAAAATGCTTTTCGAATATATTTGTATATACACATATATATATTCATATATATATATATACATATATATAGTTACTTCAGGAATAGTTTCAAGTCTGGGCCACTCAAACTCGTTAGCTAAAAGTGGAAATATCTGTGGAACTTTAAGTTTATATATAGTATGTATAAATTAAGATAAATTGAAAGTACACTTTTAAATTGTTTACTCTTAACTTAACTTAATAATTTAATTAACTTTTCTCTTAAGAACTTTTTGCCAGCTTTTTAGACAACGACAAGTCGTAAATTTTTTTTTACTAAGACAATGAATATTTGATACTTTCTTAGCTTAATAATTATCTTAGCTAGAGCTTATAATAATAATAAACGAGTAAAAACAATAACTTTTAAATTATGTTTCGTTGTTAACTATAATTTTACATAAAAGCCAATTTAAATTATGTTTTCCAAGAACTCTTGCATTCCTTTTGGGGTTCAAAGAATTGTCTCAATGTAATCCAAGTTAAGCTAAAATTAAGCTTTTCATCAATTTAATCAACTTTTGAATAAGCAACGACAATGCCATTCATAAACGTATGAATTCCCATGGTTTCATCTGTTTCAATAATGGAGAGAAATAACAAATCTCATTTGTTACTTGAAAAACTGATGTCCTCAAAGGATTTCTAATGCCTAGAATGCATTATCAATGTAAATGAAAAACTATTGCATACTTTCGGGCCAAGTTCTTTTGTCTAAATTTGATGCTGTACAAAGAAGTTTTTGGATTTATCAAGATATTAATCAGCATTTTACTTAGATAGATCTATTGATTGCATCGCAGTTTTGCTTAGTTACACAGCGTATGATGGGAGGGGGGGAAGTAGGAGTGAGGTAGGAGGTAGGAGGTTTGTAAGGGAAATATCTCTTTGAATAAATGCGACTTCTTATGGTTTCCATTCATATACAAAGTTAACCAAGTAAGCAATTGTTAGACAAGTTTCAATACCTACTTCATCTATATACAATCATATATGCCGCCACGACGATGTGCTCCTCTAGTGTCTTCCCTTTCCTCTCTCCTTGTCTCTATCTCTCTCACACAGACACACACTTTGCTAGTTGTCCTCATTTCATACCGCGA
Organism: Drosophila sturtevanti; assembly: GCA_018150375.1. NCBI lineage: Eukaryota > Metazoa > Arthropoda > Insecta > Diptera > Drosophilidae > Drosophila > Drosophila sturtevanti. The sequence continues at coordinate 5,518,033 of JAECWJ010000594.1, forward strand.
TTCATTTCGTTTTCATTCTACTTTACTTTGAATCTCTTTCATTTGCCACCTACAAAGCCTTAACAATAGCAACAACAACTCATACACCTAACACACACACACACACACACACACGCATACACATACACACACGTAGAGTTAAGTAGAGACCCTTCTCTGCTTTTGTATCTCCCTTTCCCTGTCTTTCCCTTTCCCTGCCCTTTTAACTTTTATTTTGGGTCTCGTCTGTGTGTGAGTGTGTTTTTTTTTTTGTGGGTATCCTTCAGATACGTGAATGATTCAACATAATTATGTTTCATCAGTTGGCGTTGAAGATGATGATGTGGGTTCACCTACTGGCTTCTGCCTTCTGCCTTCACCACACTTCCATCTTCTATCTTCGACCCTTTCCACTAAAGCTTCAACATTCCCTCCCTCTTCCTCTTTGGTCTCTACCTCTCTTTCTGTCAGTCGTTTTAACCGTATTATAACGGTTATTTGTGCACGTATGCACGAAATAACAGTTAAAGCCAAAGTATTTCAACATTCATTTCGGTTTGAAAATTGCCAACTTGATTGTTTGGTGGTTTTGCATTTTGGTTTGCATCATTAAGCTGACAAAGTGCAAGAGGTGAAGGGGGAGGGAGGATGATGTATGTATGTATGTATGTGTATATGTGTATGTATATATGTGTATATGTGGGGGAATGGGCAATGGGAATCAAGAAATGAAGGTAACAAGAGTCAGACAGACAGATAGACAGATGGACGGATGGACTAACTAACAGACAGGTTAACTGACAGACTGACTTGGCTATGGTCTAACTGAAACAGAAAACTAATAAGTATTAAAATATCTATCTATCTCGCTCACTCTCATTGTCACTCTCTCTTACATTTTCTTTTTCTTAGTCTATCATTCTATTTCATTCACTCACTCCATTTAGATTTTATTTGTTGTTTTGACAGTAGGCTGTGATTTATCATTCCAGACAAAACAGTTTTACTTTTTAATTCAGAAGAATACAAGAAATCAGTATGTTTTCCAAAAATTAACTAACGAAACTTCGTTTCGTTTTCAATTTCGTTTATTTAAATAAAAACCATTCCATTCAAAACCCATTTAAGACTCTTTACATTTAAAACAACAAAAAGAATTAATAAAAATAGAAAAAAAGTAGAAACAACAAGGCAAGAAAAACACAAAAAGAAACCAAAAAAAAAAATTAAAAAATAAAATAAAATAAAAATTAAATGCCCAATCAAAACTGAAGTACTTTTGGAATTTTCATCAAACACTAAAAAAAAAAAAAAAAAAAAAAGCCAAACAAATTTTCATATTAAGACTCACAGTTTTTTTTTTTTTTTTTTTGCTTTTGATTTTATTCCACACCCGAATTTTTTTCGCTTTTCTTATTCCTGTGGTGTATGTGTTGTGAGTGTGCGTGTGTATGTATATGTGTGTGTGTGTGTGCTTTGGGCCAATTAGTTTAAGTCAAACGCTGTGCCGTGACCGAGTTGGCCTATACTCTCGTATTTGGTTGACGTTGAAGTTGGAAGTTATCAAAGCGCCACAAGGGAGTCCTTGTTGAGGTAAGCGTGCACGCAAAATGTCCTTTATGTCCATGGGGAGTGTGAGCTTGTGTGTGTATGTGTTTGTATGTGTGAATAGGGTGATAGGTGGGTTAAAATTCCAAAAAAAAAAAAATGAAAGAAAAACCCTGACTTTGCCTAAACAAACTTTTGCACACACACAAAACGATAGAAAGGGGGAAAGAGAGACAGAAAGAGAGAGAAAGAGAAAGAGTGAGGTGCCAACAAATCTACATAATTCAATTTTTTGGCAACGCTACAAAAAAAAAGTTTAAATTTAATATGAAAAAGTTGCTCTAATGCCATACTTTATATACCCATTTGAATGGATTACTTTAACTTTGAAGGCAATTTTGAATAATACTTCTGGTTATATTTGTTTGTTTTTTTCTCTCTTTTTAATTCTAAAATAACAAATTGTATAGCTATAGTCTTGCTATATTTTATCCATAAGATAAAATCTGGGACTTTAGTATTTCTGAATGTATTTTAAGTAGAAATTGGAAAATCTCAGAGTGGCATCAATTTCTATATATTAGATAGAATCCTTTTATATCTAATTTCCTCTTAAATTGATTTAATTTTCTTAATTAAGATTTAAGATGCATAATTAAGTATATCTTGGAATATAGCTTTATATATACATAGATATATAAGACACCTTGTCGAAGCAATGTTCAAGGACTTTCCCCTCTTAATGCCTCATCGTTTAGTTTAACATCATTTTAAAGCACTGTAATAATGACATTAAGGAAGTGAATTTTCTCTTTTCTTTCCTTTTTTTGTTGAGTGAGAGAGGGGGGAGAGTGTGTTTAATAAAGATAAGCCAAAAGCAGAAAAATAGAGCTTAATAAAAACTCTGGTAACAAGTGCAAATGAAGAGATTAACTTTAGGGTAAATAAAACAAAAAAAAAAAAAAGAGAAGAGAAGAGAAGAGGAGAGGAGAAGAAAGAAAGAAAAAGAACCATAACCGGTAGCTAGTAAAATCTTTTAATAAGTTTTATTGCTTAATGGGAGGAAGGGAGGGAGGGATGACTTGTTTGTTGCCATCTCGTTGGGCAAGGGTCAGTCAAGGACATTTCTCAATTCCGATATGAAATTTCATATTTTTTTTCTTCTGCATAACTGGAAATATGATACAGAGATTGGGCCATATAACCGATAGACATGAATCATAATACACGGCGCCAGTTATTCTTCATATACATATATCTTCAAATTTCGTTTTTATGAGTCTGTCAGCAAAAGTCACGTGACTGATACAAATACACCCGCGCACACATACTTCTTCTTTTTGGCAACTGTCTCTCTCTCTCTCTCTCTCTTTCTCTTACTCTCTGAGCCATAAAAATGTTTCATTAATTAAAAAGTCAAAGCACAGCAAAGCCATAAAAAATCATTGAGGACTAAAAACCAGCATAGAATAGGACGAAGAAAGCAAGTGAGAAATGGCTAGGAAATGGCAACTTAAATGTTTGCAAGTAAAATATAAAAAAATATAATTTATTTATGTTGAAACATTTTTATTTCATTTGTCAACATAAAGAAGTACTTTATGTTGACAAAAAAAGGAAGAAATAAAAACAACAACAAATTATTAAAATATTCAAAGCTAATATTGGTTATGAAAAGTTTTTTTTTTATATTTACACATTCAACCATTTGAAGTTGTAAAAATATATATATACATATATATATATATATGTAGTTATCCATTAAAAAGTTTAGCGATATATGTTTAAAACTTTTCCCTCTCGAACATTTTGATCATCTTGTCCATGCCCCTAGACAATATACATACATATAGTGGTCATATCAGTAAACGGTTTAAGAATCATTGCTTTACAAACTGTAGGAGGAGTTGGATGAGAAAGAGAAGCTTGGTTTTCCCTCTTGGTTTTTGTTCTGTCCAATACACGACACTCATCACTAGCAAGACACAAATGGCGGAACACTCATTAGAATATTTATGGGCGTGGAGGAACTAACAAGCAGTAACAAATAACAAATAACTAATATATATATATATATATATATATATATATATATACAATATATATATATATATAGCTCTATCCTTTCAAATTTGTCAGAACCTTGGTTAAAGGAGGTTTGGGGGGGCTCAAGGAGGAGACGACCGACTACTTGGCATATTTCTCAAAGTGTCATAAAAACTTCCCCCTCCCACATACACACACACACACACACACATCCAACATCATATGTTTGTGTGTGTGGGTGTGTGTATGTATGTGTCGTTGGCAAGTTTGAGTTTTTTAGCCTTCATTTCGTTTTTTGCCATTGCAGCTAGTTTTTTCCGTTTGCTTTTTACCTCCTTTCTATTTTTGTTGTTCTTGTTGTTATTTTAACTTCTCTCCCTCTCTCTCTCTCTCCCTTTCGGTTGATGTTGTTGTTGCGCTGTTACTAATTAATTAGCTAATTAGTTTTGTCTCCAGTTTTGCCAGCACGTGTAGTCGGCACCTAAGAAAAAAACAACAAGACAGAGTGAGAAAGGTCTAGACGTGACTTTAATTTTAAAATTGTACAAATATGTATATGTACATGTACATTTTGTCTATTTCTTTTTTATTATTATATATATATTTCATTTATTATTTATTAGTACATTTTTTTACATCTTGTCTAACATAATTTTTAATGCTAATTTTTTATTTACTCTATTTCACAGGTGAGTCAACTCGACGCATATCAAAAACATTTAAATTAAAGTTGAGTTTGAGTGCTTGCATTGGGTGAGTGTGGCCCCCTTTTACTATATTATTATTATTATTATTATTATTTTTATTGTTTTTTTTCTTCTTTTTTTTTCAAATGTTCACAATGAAAAAGTTTATTGAAAATACATTTGGTTGGTATATACATATATATATATATAAACATATATATGTATATATACATATACGTATACATATATGGAAGTCGTATAAATTTTTATGCTGAACAAATGAAACACTATATGGTTTGTTATGGTACATATATAAAATGAAAACCAACTTGATTCTTTTTTTTTTTTTTATTTTTTTCTCTCAAATACACTTGAAAAGTCGTAAAACACAATTGCACAATTTTAGCAGGCAGGAAAAGTTGTTGAATTGAAATTGTTCAATTCAATTGTTGGTTAATAGCTTTGATATTGCCAAATGGATTTCAAAAGTTTCAGGTTTCCTGTTAATCAACATTTGATATTTTTTATAGCACTCTGAGAGAGAGAAAGAGAGAGAGAGAGAGAGAGAGAGAGAGAGAGAGAGAGAGAGAGAGAGAGAGGGAGAACTGGTGAAGTTTTTCCTATAAAGTTTTCATTAGATCATAATTTTATAAAATTTAAAATGACAAGAAATTGATTTTAAGCTAATTTTACACATTTTAAATCGTCAAATTTTTAAAAGGATTACAATTGCTCCTAAAAAATACTATATTAGAAAGTAATACTTGAAAGATATAATGATTTAACAACCTGTACAATCGTTCGATTGTTAAACAAGGGATATCAATAATCATTCACACATTATCAAGATTTCCACTTTAGTTGATTGATATTCAAGCTTTTGCTGCGCAACAGTTTATCATAGTTTTTGGTTTTTCTTTCTAACAATTTTCCTCATAATGTACTTCAATTTTCATCTATTTGAGAAACAATTTTGCATCTTTTTCCTTTTTTTTTTCTTTCTGTTTTTGTTGATTGAAGCATCACAACATCCATCTCTCAATGTCTTATTTTTTCTTGTATCATTTGTTTCTTGTCTTTATTCTCTTGCCCTCTGCCCTGCCGCTTACTACAATTTGAGTGCAATCTCATCTTAAACTTTTCCGCCAACCATTAAACTTCTTCCCCCATCATGGAAATGGACTTTTGCCGGCTGTGGCATCTTATTATTTTATTTATTTTTTTATTTATATATTTTCTTATTCCTCCTCTTCAATTCTACCAACTCGATCCACCTGGGTATGCAATTTAAAGTGCACAAGTTTTGGCTTTAGTCGCCGCCTGCGCAAAAAAATAAAGGGGGTACGATGTCTCGTATAGTGGTAATGACTCTTTAATACCCTGTAATATGAACTAAGGATGATGTAGATGAACGAATGAGCAGTCCTTGAAAACATCAAGAACAGGAAATGAAAGGCAAATGAAGTAGTCATAATCTACTAAGTTGTAGATATATACGAATTATTTGTCTACGATTATTTATATAATTCCAATTGCTTTGAATATATACCCTATTTTGTTCATACGTGTACTGCTGGGTATGAACAGGAGAAAGAGATAGAGAGGGTGAGAGAGTGAGAGGGAGAAATTGTTTTCAGTAAAGTCTGTGAAAATGCAGTTTTTACGAGTGTTTTCCTACGCAATAAATATTCTATCTCTTTCTCGCTCACACTGCATAGGTGTGTGTTTTTTGCTCCAACGCTCATCGTTGTTTATTTATTTTTATCTGTTTTTATGACCATTTTCCTCCATTTGCCATGCCCCTCTCCCCCCCTTTTGGACGATTTGCTGGTGTTAACCTGTCCCCGAAAATCTCTTCTTTATTTTTTGCCTTTTTTTAGTTTTTTCTGTACTGCATCTGAAAATGGTAGTAGAAAATGTTTAGTAGCGGCAGCTAGCAGATTGCTTAATGGCATTGAACTTGGTCATCTAGCTACTGACTGACTGACTGACTACCGCCTGCCTGGCAGCCTATGGAAGGAATAGTAGTTGTTGGTTGGTTGGTTGGTTGGTTGGTTTGTTGGCTATTTGCTGGATGATTCTCTGATCTATGGACTGGTTGGCAGAACCACTGCCATTTGGAGCAAATGCGAAACGGTTCATTAAGCAATTTTCTATGGCATTTCCGCGCGCTTTTCATCATCATCGTCATTCTCATTCTCTTCCATCATTATCATCATCATAGTCGTCGTGGTCGTGGTCGTCGTCATCTGTTGGCTCGTTGCATTGGTCATTGGCTATGGTTATAACGGCACCTGGCATTGGCCAATGCCATTTTTGTTGCCTTATTAGCACAAGGCTCCATCAGCAAGTTAATGATGATGATGATGACGACCAGATTTCCTTTCTGATGACTTTATTAATACTTACAACCATATGGTAATCAAAATCAATCAAGTCTTACTTTAGTTACATTTGTAAAACAAGATTTATTTATTGTTTTTGTCTCCGTATCGTATTATTACCATGTCACACGACTGAGAACAAGTTGAATAACCAAAATTGTTTCCGATTTGATATATATTTTTAAAGTTTTCGTTTTTTATCGGTTCGAATGAAGGTCAAATGTAGTTGTGTAATAATTGAGAATCTTTTAAATAGACAACTGTTCAATGTTAATACATATCTACATACATATATGTATATGTAATGTATAAGTATGTCAAAAAATTATAGTGGCTATTAATTCTTCTTCTCGCATCACCTTTTTTATTTGTTTTTTTTAATGAAACGCATAAAATTAGAGTCTAAAATTTGATATAGTTAGATTCATTTAGTCTGTAGAATTTCATCTACAATTTAGTAAAAATATGTATTATTTCTGGTTAGCTAGTAGTAAGGAAGAGATTTTGAATCTGAGAATCTTTCAATACTTTTTTTTATAAAGAGACATATGTTGGCCATAACATTTTTCATTTCCATTTACTTTATTTCCTTTCCATACTGTAAACACAGATTACATCTGTCTTCGAATGGCAATTGTGTGTTTGATCGTTTTGATTATAGCCATTAATGGTGTAATTGTTGTCCGAAAAGGTACAGACAAGAAAAACAAAACCGAATCATTTGGCATTGAGATCCATCCGAAGACACAATCCAATGATTTTGTCTTTCTTTCTCCGTCTCTCTCATTGCGCCCTTTCCCTTTTTGCCTTTGTTTTTTTTTTTTTTTTTGTCTTTTAATATTGTACAGCAATTGATGTAACTGTTGTTGCTGCAGTAAATGCTCCACTCTGTATCGCTGCTGCTGCTGCTGCTGCTGTTAACCGTAGTTCTGTGCAGCAACAACTACACCCACACATACACACATACACGTACAAAGAAGCCCCCCAGTCGGAAATATGCAGCAAAATGTGGCGTACCCCTTACGAGTTCTAACCGGAATTGCTGGTTACAGATGTTTCGCTTGGAAAATGTTGCCTTTGGAAATGTGATTTTGTTTGTTTATCTAATCTACATTACCTACTATTTTCCATAGTAAAATTTAAAACAAATTTAATAACGGTTTTTGCAGTTTTGAAACATTGTCTCACATGTCATGTGTAAAAAGAACTTATGCAGTTGAGGGGGCTCAATCTGTCCCATCTGACATCAAAAATCCGATTGGGTATGATCCACGATCGTATGTACGTTCGGCATGCCGTACTGACACTGCGCGCGTTTTGTTATTGTTGTTGTTGCTGTTGCTGTTGCTGCTGCTGCTGCTGCTGCCGTTGCCGTCAGACCAACAAAACTTCCATTTTCATTCCAAACTCTGGCTCAGTCTTTTGTTTGCCTTGGTCGATGTCGGTACGAGGCTTTAATTTGATTTTCTATATATACATATATTGAAGGTTCTGATTCTGAGCGCGTTTTTTTTCCGCCTGCAAGTTTTGTTTGCTAACGATATTACAGCGGTGCTTTTTCTTGTTTATGCGTATGTGTATGAGGTGTGTGTGGTGTGTGTGTATGTATGCTATGCATGTGTGTGTGTATGTGTATATATTTTTTTGATTTTTTGTTGATGTGTGTTCTTGTTTGTTGCAAGTTTAGTAATGCGTTACAAATCTGCGGCAATTGTTTCGTTTATATTTGTTATGCTCGATTCACTTCCATAACCAGAGGGGGAAATGTGGTGCTAAAAAAAAAAAAAAACAGATCCAAAGTGAGCGCGAATCGCATATTGAAGAGAAACAGAATCGTGAGTGACTCTGTTGCTGCTACTGTGCTATGTAACTACTGCTATGATGTGTAAGTAGAGATAAATAATTAACAATTTGTTAAGTTACTTAAGTTAATTTCTGTAAACGGGAAACATAAGCCGTCTTAATTTGTTCTTTCAACTTGTCATTAAAGCTTTTCACTTTGTCCATCGCTCGCTCTAAAAGCATTGAAACTGTCAACGGTAAATCTTTGCTCTACTTTTTATATATATACATACATATATATATATATATATAGATGTATATATATTTATTTGATACCCCGTTGTCAATAGGTAAATGCGTTTGGGGGATATTATGAAACTGACGATCCTATAAAACATGAGTGGTATCTAGCCAAATAAAAATATATGCAAAATTAGGCCACAAATTAGGTGTGATTGATTAAAACAAAGCCATTTAAGGGGAAATTTTTCTGCAAGTTTAAGTAAATCTAATACTTGATCATGGCTAAAGAGTGTCAATAGGTCGACTAATGTAACTAAATTCTTTGATTTCGGCAAGCCACACAGTGTGTAAAAAGGAGAGACACAGCCAGAGATAAAGGGAGAGAGAGAGAGCGAGAGATAAAGCAAGTGCTTTACTTAAGCTTGACCTTTAATTCTCTCGCTCTCATTTCACTCTGTCTATAGCCATCTCACTCTCTATCTCTCTGTCTCGCATTCAGCCTAACTCAAACTGTTATTTTTAGGTTTTTGATCGTCAACGCTGGCGGCTTATCAAAAACAAACAAAACGCAAAGAATGAAGAAGAAAACAAAAACAAGAGAGAAGAGTACAAAAACAAAATAAAAAAAACAAGTGGAAATATGTGTTTTATTTTTAGCTTTTCAGCTACTTAAAAATAATTTATTCTTTGCATTTCTATATGTGCGAAATTTGCTTTAATTCAATTCAATGTTCCAACTTTGTTTTGAACTTTGCGACCAGCCAACCAGCCAGCCAGCAGCAGCATCATCACTGCAAGTGCGAACAAAAGAGAGAGCAAGCTAGAGATGGAGCAAAAGAGAGGAACCATTCACCTGCTGCTGCTGCTGTTCAACATAATGTTTGTTAGCATTCTGTTGATTCTTCTTCTTTTTCTTGTTATACCCTTTCAAAAGGTGGAAGGGTATAAATTTCGACTTGAAGCCTGCCACATGCAGAATGATCTTTTGCTTACCTGAATGATGGAAATAGTCCAACGTGTACATATACATATATATTTAAGATATGCATAAGGATCGATAGATCAATATGTATGTATCTTATACCAGCATGATCCAAATTCAAAGTCAAGTTGGTGTAATATATGTTTAAAAGTATATTTAGTATGTATTTCCACCAATTTAATTATGATAAAAATTTTAATTTGCCTTAAATAATATTCCCATCTCATGTTGAAGATCTAATCAAGAGCAAGAGTAAGAAACATAAATATTTCTATGGATGCTACTTATCAACCGATCTATCAATGATGAAATGATTAGTGAAAGCATTTAATTACTTTAGGGTATAGCTTAATTCGACATTGTCCCGGGGGATTCAGTCCGGACCTCCGTCTACTGCTTGTTGCTGCTGCTGATGTTGTTGTTATTGTTATTGCTGTTGTTGTTGTTGTTGGCACATTCAGCCATGCGTTTTGTTTGCACGCCCTTTATTGTTTTAGTTGTTTGTGTTATTACGGTTGTTGCTGCTGCTTTTGTTGTTGTTGTTATTGTTGTTGTTGTTGTTGTTGTTACCATAGCAATACCAACTTTCAACTGCATTTAGTTGATTGCAATTTGCGTTTTCCTATAAAGTAAAGTTTATTTTCATGGCTCTTGATTTGATTTCAAAAACAGAGAAAAAAAAGAGAGCAAAAAAAAAATAGGGGGAAATTTAATTCAAATTCAGGCTATTAAAAAGTCTCTTTGGGTAAAACCTTTTTAGCTAATGGCCAAGTAAATGCAATGCTTAGTTCAAATGGGATGCGCATGTCTCTCTAAATTTTCAAAGACAATTTACTTAAGTTTAATATGTACTATTATGCAGTAAAAATACTTCAGATTGTTCTAAACTTTATCTTATTGAGGATTATCATCGAATTTATAATAAGAAGAAAAACTTCTTATTTCTTTAAATTTAGTTTAAACAAATGACTGGAACTATTAAAGGATTGGGTTAGAGTATAGAAACATCGACACGGTATAGTTTTCATGTTCAAATTCCGATTCCCATTTAAAATTTGATTCCACTGATTCTAATTGTGGGCTCTTCCTCCATCATTAGAATTTATTTGTGCTTCATTACCAACTAAAGCGGATTTTTGTGTGGCTATGCGTGGAGCCGGTTAGTAGTGTGGTTGTCGGTGGCTATGGTGGTGGTGTTGGTGGTGGTGGTGGTGGTGTGTGTTGATGTGCGGGGGGGATTTCACTTTTATGTGCTGCAATTTGTGGAACCTGCTGAGCGCATTAATTGTACATACAAAATAATTACAATTCAAAAAACGAATAATAAAAATAATAAAAAAAAAAAAAAACTTGTGCACTCATCAGCAAAATGCCATAAAAAGAGCATAAAATGTTTCATCTAATACAGAAAATGCTGCTCATACCCTGCTCGGATGGAGTGTCTAAGAGTATATTAAACCAAATTAGAATTAATTCAAAAGTAATGTCATATATTGAAGATATATATATGTACATATATATATAAATATATATGATAGCAAACCTCATTCTTTTTGCTATAAGAAAAGGTATTCTATTGTAATACTTTTTACAGAGTATCGTAATGGTCGTTGCCTTGAATTTTTAAACATTTTCTCCTATTTTCGGAAACGCAGCGTTGCTCTGCTTAATTATTTATGCCAACCCATAGACCATAATTATCTGTGTTTAATTTTCGTTTATTTAATTATAGTAAATTATTTTTCACTTTGATTTAGACTTTTCTCAGTATTAGCCCAATGCCATTGCATATACATAAATGGTAGTAATAAATGCTGATTGGTGGGGGGGGAGGGCTTACATACATCGAGAAAAGGGTTAGGTAAAGGTATCCATTGATGACCTTTTATATAATTTTTACCTTTACCATTTTCATAATAGTTACACCGAAAGTTTTAACTTACAATTGCAGGTGGCAGCGTCCCACATAACAGATATACATATATATATAGAAATAAAGGTCAGACAGAATCTATTTTCCAACTAAAAATTGTTGTTCTTGACTTTTAGAGTTAAGTTAATCCCCGGCCAAGAACCAAGAATAACCTTCACAAGCGCCACCAAGAGTCAACTTTATCTTTGTCTCATTGCCAAGACAACTGGGGAAATACCACCCAGTGTCGACTTCACCCACCATTGCCGCCAGCACCATCCCAAAACCAAACTCTTGATTCATTCTATCTTCTTTTCATGTATACAATGAGTACATATTATATGTATGTATGTATGTATATATACAAATACATACATATATATACATACATATATCTAAGGTTTTATGGCAAATTTATGTTTTTTCTGTTTCTTTTCGCTTACGCTTAATAAATCTCGTTCTCGTTCTCGTTCTTCATTCTCTCTTTGCTTTTGTGTAATTTTGCTTTTGCTTTCGTTTCTTCATTTAATTTTCTTTGGCCTTTTGTTGACAATTTCTTTGAGAAGAAGGAGGAGGGTGTTATTATAGGGACGGTGCGAGAGGGGGTGGTGACCGACAGTCTTTGTCTTCGTCATCAGCTGCTAAAAGTAAAAATGATTCACAATAAATGCCATAAAATACAACAACAGCAAAAAAAAAAAATTGGAAAAAGGAAAAAATGAAAGAAAAAACGCACACATTGAACCAAAATTCGTTACCTGATTTATGCGAGGTTCAACATTGCGTATGAGTAATGTGTAGTCCATAAATATGGATATGAAAAGAATGTTTGGTAAAATTAATTTTAAGCCAACAAAAAGTGTAAAATTGTTTGAAATAAACTCTCTGAAAATCCATTAAAATTAATAGAAATTATTGAGAATAAAGAAATTCTAAAAATATTCAAATTTATTTAATATTCCAATTCAAAATATATTTAAATTTCTTAGATAAAATCATTCATACATATAATTTCAATTGAAAAAAGTGAACTCTACACGATTTTTTAATAAATCAAATGGATAATGTAAAGCTAATAAAGAGATAAGAGGAGCATGTTGCATCCATTCGATGAGGAATGGTTAAACCTTAAACATTTTCCTCTTTAGTCCGTTTCACTTGATTTAATTTCATTTGTTGTAGCAACTGCTGCTGCTGCTGCTGCTGCTGTCAGTTTACCATCAATCGATAAATCCGTAAATAGCATTTACAAAACGCGCGACTTTTCAACGTCAGCAAATTACTTGTCCCCCTTCTTCTTTACCTTCTGTCGCCAGTCTCCTCCCGCTTTCCCCTCCTATCTCTACATTTTTCTCTGTCTCGTCAGTTACTGAGTGTCTCTTCCTTCCTTCCGTTAAAGCTTCCTGGCTCTTTTTCCATACGCTTCCTTTCTGCACAAGGGTGGTGGGGGGGGGAAGGGAAGGGTGAAGACAGAAAGGAGAAGTCTTCCATCGATTATTGTAACAAATGTCAGAGCACACTGCGTCAATGAAAAAAAAAAAAAAAAAAATAAAAAGCCTTCTTCTTCTCTCACTATACCCAATTGTCCTTGTCTGGTTGACTATGTCTATGACAACTACAATAGCAACAATAACAACAACAAAACCAAAAACAAAATGTCTATTAAACAAACAAAACTGTCCAAAAATGTCGAAAGGTTACATGGTGTGGAGAAGGAGGAGGAGAAGGAGGGCGGTCGGTAGGACTTGGAGGATTGATGTAGCTTAGAGTACACCAAAAAATTTGTTGGGCATGAAAATGTCCTTCTTCTTCAGGTGGTTGTTGTCATCGTCAGTATTGAGTTTTATTGACAGCTGTCAGCTTTAGAGGATTGTTGACCTGCCACGAGTGGAATAAAATGAAATGTGGAGTGGTGTGTGTATTCCATATCCCATCCAAGAAATGGCATCAACTGAAAAAGCAGAAGAAGAAGAAGACGCAAGTCAAAGATATAGTAAAAGTTTTTTGTCCTGCCCATTGTGTAACCTTTTTGTAACATTGTGAGATACTTTTCTGCTTGGTTTGCTCTTTGTGGTTTAACAATTTTTTGACAGCTTTTTGTCTGTGTCTCTCTCTCTCTCTCTCTGTGTGTGTGTGTGTGTGTGTGTGTGTGTGTGTGTGTGTGTGTGTGTGTGTGTGTGTGTGTGTGTGTGTGTGTGTGTGTGTGTGTGTGTGTGTGTGTGTGTGTGTGTGTGTGTGTGTGTGTGTGTGTGTGTGTGTGTGTGTGTGTGTGTGTGTGTGTGTGTGTGTGTGTGTGTGTGTGTGTGTGTGTGTGTGTGTGTGTGTGTGTGTGTGTGTGTGTGTGTGTGTGTGTGTGTGTGTGTGTGTGTGTGTGTGTGTGTGTGTGTGTGTGTGTGTGTGTGTGTGTGGGAATCGTTTGCGGTAGAAGCAGGTGGTGGCTGCTGCTGTCATGACACACAAAAGAGATGGTGGTGGTGCCATTTTCTAGGGTCTATGGATTCTTGTTAATGAGCTTTTGGCAGACACTTGAGTGAATGAATCGGTGCCGCTTGAATGAGCAAGGATAGATGCGTTAGAGTGATGCTTGCTTGGATGGTTGGTTGGATGGTTGAATTGATGGATGAATGGGATGATCATCTAAAGGTTACTACTACGACCACTACTACAACGACTGAATTGAAGGAAAAATGATGATGATGATGATGATGATAACGATGACAACGATGATTTTATGTCTGTTGTCTGTGTGTGTGTGGGTAAAAATTGAGAAATTGTATGGTTGATTACGCTTTTCGTTTTATAGGGAACCGAAAAAATTTGCATTAGAATATCAGAAATTTGCTTAATTTCTAAATTAACTGATATAAACAAATAATAAAAAAAATATTTGCTTTTTCAGCTAAGGGTTAAACGTTTTTTTTTTTTTCTTTTTCCCTTTTTTTCACCCATTTTTCCTGTTTGCTGACGTTTTTTTCCTGATTTATGACAAGTCTGTTTTGCATTCATTCATTCATTCAAGCTTTAGCCACCCTTAGTCATCAATAACGGTATATAAAGCCAAGGCACTTAACAATAATTGAATTCCATAGTTGTTGGCACTTCAAGTCTCTCTCTCTCTTTGTGTACATGTATTTTGCACTGGGCCATACTATTTGCCACAGCCCTGGCATACTCAGTGTACCACCTTCCCCTTCCTACCCCACCCACCTACTAGCAATGCCCACTTCTGTTGCTGCTGTTGTTGTTGTTGTTGTGGCTGTTGTTCGTATAGCGAAAAAAAAACTATCTAAGTGCATTGCTAGCATAACTTTCATATTGCATTTTCAGAAGCCCACGCATAGTATGCATGCATCCATAGCACCCACCCACATGCCCCGCATCTTTGGCACAGTTGGCAAACTTTCAACTCAATAAAGTACAACCGACATTGAACATTGAACATCAAAAAATGAAGAGCCTTTTCGTATTTTCCGCCCACGTAGCAGACGGGAGAGAGGGGGGGATGGGAGGTAGGCAGACAGACAGAACCCAAAATGTCACCATAACATGAGCAAAAAAAAAAACACTAAACTGAATGAAAAAGAAAACTGAAAACTCTGTGAAAAACTTTGAAAATGGTGGCATCTCCATTAGTCGCTTTTCCCTTGTGTTGATTTTTTTTCTTTTAGGTTTTTTTTTTTGCTGGTACTTTTGGAAATATCGCATAAATCGTTGTGCAGTTTGTTTTTTTTTTTTTGTTGTTTTTTACGTAGTGTAAAAGTTCACCTATTAGCCTGAATTTTACTTTAGTGGTCGAGTTTTTCCATCAACTAATTTATAGACAAATGGCACCTCTCCCCGCACTCCTATGCCTTGGGTGATGGGGTTGGATGAGAAAGGTAATTGCTGAAAGAAATTACAAGCAAACTAAAGCTCATTAGCTGTGTGTGCTTTTTTTTTACACCCATTTCTCTTAGTCTTGCATACCCTGCAACTAGGCGATAAATTGAAGACGCAGGGTATACTATATGGAAGGAAAAACAATGATTTTGCGATCTTTTATTAGAATTGTTATATATTTTCATCAATCGAACAGATCCTATTCAATAAGTTTGTTAGTTTTACTTTTTAGATTTATGAAAATATGTAATACCTCTGCCACTTAATACAGTTTGAATAAAACATTATTTCCATGAGAATTTTCATTTAGTTATTTGATCAGGTATATGTGGGATTTCCCTTAGAAGGGAGGGGAGGGATCGAGCGGTTTAGCCTAGTCTATGCTCTGCATCAACTGATCATCATAATCATTATCCGACATGATGATTTTTGTTAACATCTTTTGCCAACTAATTATTCAAATTTCATCTCTTGGGTAAATATTGTCTAGTCTCGATTATTATGTCACGCCTTGTTAATTAATTTATAAACAAGACGAAGAAGCACCCATCATTCCCATCATCATCATCATCATCACCACTCGGGTTATTGCTTTGTTGTTACATTATGCATTATACCCATTTCCATTTCCATATCCATTCAAATTTCTATCACAATTATTCAAGCATAATGAAATGAAGTTGCATTTTTTTCCCCCCTTTTATCAAATTTGCATATTTCGATGTTTGTCTTACACGGTTTTTTCTTCAGTTTTTTGTTTTGGGGGCTTATCTTTCGCTTCGATCGGCATCGGTTTGTCGGTTATATAACCGATTTTGATATATAAATATATTTATTTAACTATATATGTATATGTATATGTTTTTTATATTTTGGATTTGTTTTTGTCTCTGAGTTTGTTTTTTTTAACGCTTCTCGTAATTGGTAAAATTTGCATTTACTTTACGATATTTTGTATTTTTTGCCGTTTTTTTTTTTGTTTGTTTGTCATTTCATTGGTCAATCAATTATGCATGCATAAACAAAATTGCTGTAAAGATATAGCGTTTCTCAAGTATGAACCATTCGCACTTTTTCTAATTGACAATTATATTAAAATGATTTTTGGCCGATTGTGGATGGTTTCGAAAGCGAAAAATGTCATGGGAATATTGGCCAAAAGTGAAACTATGCAAAATTATTCAGAAAAAAAAATGTTGTAATTCGAAATATGTAAAATTTAAAAAAAAATTTAAAAAGGAATCATAATTGGACTTATTGTAGCTAAAACAGTGTTGGTAAAGTGCATGCGACTGAAATTTATCAATTCAAGGAACTAGTTCTTTTTCTTCAGTGCTGTAAAGGCATTTAATAGGTAATATTCCACTTATTTTGTAATTGCTAACGTTACTAAATTACTTTCATTCCATTGCCAACGCAAAATATTCTCATACTCATACATATGTACGTCTCTATTTATATATATATATATATATCTCAGAATTTCAGATCTATCTCGTTCACTCACTCACTCTCTTTAAACTCTATTTGTTGCCATATCATCTGAGTGTGTCTGCCGCAAACAAACCATAAAAGTGTTTGCAGTTTGGTTTATCGACCTTCGCACCTTATTTTTTTTTTTTTTGCAAAAGTTGGCTACATACATACAGTTTGACATGTATTGACAGAACCACAGAACGCATTATTTAGCAATGAAAGTGGATTAGGTATGGTAATGATGGTGTGTGTGTGTGTGTGTGTGTGTATATATATATAAATGTGCACCTGCAACCTACTTTCAACGACCGACAACAGTAACGAGAAGAAGAAGAAGAAGAAGCTATTTCAAAAACCATGTCAATATTAGTAACGCCCATTTAACCAGTTTAAAAAGGCGTCAACAAACAATGTGGTGGGTAGTGTGTATATATTGACAAAAGAGAAAGATATAGAAGGAGCAAAATGATATGTACAGGATTACGAAGG
The DNA here is from genome assembly GCA_018150375.1 of Drosophila sturtevanti. Classification (NCBI taxonomy): domain Eukaryota; kingdom Metazoa; phylum Arthropoda; class Insecta; order Diptera; family Drosophilidae; genus Drosophila; species Drosophila sturtevanti. The sequence continues at coordinate 5,535,439 of JAECWJ010000594.1, forward strand.
TGGATCACAGGAATCTCTTCATAAATAAATGAGTAAAAGATGATTAAGCAAGTGGGAATTGTAGGGAAAATGTGGGCGAAAAAAAAAGGGAAACCACAAGGTCATACACACAATAAACATACATACATCCATACATAAATAGATGACAACGATGATGATGATGATGAAAACAATATTGAGCCCCTCCTGTGGGCATCAAGGCCAAGCCTTTAAGCTGCACATTGTTGCTGCTTTTAGCCATCGAAAGAGGTAGAAGGAGAGTTCCAATAATTGGCTTTTACTCCCCATATGCTATTGCTGTTGCTGTTCCTGTTGACTTGATGACAAACTTTTCCATAGACAACTGCAATCGGTTGGTATACGGTTTATCTGTGTCTCCCAAACATTTCCATTCCATCAGCAAGTTCCATCTGCATTGCCAGACATCATCTGGCATGATGGCGTCTACTTGAAACTGTCATTGCCTCACATAGCTGGCTGGCATTGTTCGCACTATGCGGCGCAATTAGCGCTAACAATTAAACCAGAACAAGAATGAGCAATGAGCAGGAGGAGCAGCACAGCAAAGCACAGACATAAATACATACATACCTACATATACGTATACATATATATGTACATTCATATGTATGTACGTAAACGAGGAGGTAGATTAAGGTGCTGCCATAAGAGGATGAGAAGCAGCAGGAAAGGGAGGAGGAGGAAGAAGAGGAGGTGGGTGGTGGGAGGTGGTAGGAGAGAGGTTGGCGCTGCACTTAAGCTGACACAAAACGGCAATGAAAACGACGCCACGACACGAGACGACAACAACAACAGCAGCAACAACAACGACGACGCATGCCATGACAGACGCCAACTGGTAAAGTAAATTAGCTGCAGACAAGTAGTAGAGAGTGTATAGAGGCTCAGGGATGGGGGAGAGAGAGGGGTAAATAACTTGATCAACATGGTTAGTAGCATAATTGCGCAGCGCCATTTAATCACAATTAAATTATATCTCATTTTTTTTTGCGCTAAAGAGAACAAAAACAAGAGAAGTAGAAAAAGTCGGCCACCAGACGAGAAGTAAGAAAAGAAGGAAGGATCCTACTTACCAACTACTACTACTCAATCAACAGAGAGACAGACGACTTAAAGTCTAGTTATATTTTAAGTCGTGATTTAAATAAGTGATTACTTTTAACTAATCTATTAACGAAGAGGAGAGACTAACGTTTAATTATATCAACCACCAAATCCATTAGAAACTGAAATCTAAGATAAAGTAGTTTAAGTTTAGTTTAGTTTTAGTTCAACAAATAGAAAAAGTTGACTAATCTTACAGAGTTTTTCATATGTATGTGTACTTGTTGAATGCATAATTAATTACTATTCCTTTGTATATGTAAAGATTTAAATATGTAAGATATCTATGTAGATATATAGATATATATGTATATTTGAATATGTTTTGTTGTACAAATGTCTGCCTTCATTTTGAAACACCTCAAAATAATTTTTACAAATTAACTTTTTTCTAGTTTGTTGAGTTTTTAAAGTATTTTCTATATATAGCTATAGTTGATGGAATGAATTATATTACCAATAATATTTTGGTTGATATATCTTAATTGTGATTTTATAGACTACATTTACAGACACTTCGGTATTAAGTAGGGTTCTGAATGCGTTTTAAGCCCATTTTAGACATTTCTAGTTTAGAATATCAAGAACTTTCTGTGGTAATATTGAAGGGATCTTAAATATATATACAGAGCTCTGTGCAGTGAAATTGTTGTCAACAAATTCGAAGCATACTGAAGAGAGGGGAGATTACGTGGTACTTCCATTTTTCCATTTTTAAGACTTTTTATTTTTGCAATTGTTATCTATGTTCTCGAATATTTCAAGGGTTGAAGACTTTTTAACAATTTAATAATAATCTTCAGGCCTAGAGGGGAATGATATGAGTTAAGCGCAAAGCACTTTTATTTTTTTTTTTAGATAAGAACCTTATTGTAAAGTAGTTAGTAGTAGGTAATAAGTGGTTTATTAATAATTTTTTTAGATAAACTTTCCTCATAATGGTTAACAATTTTGAAGAGTATTACAATGTTCTCTTGCTCTGCCTTTTTTTCCCCCCCAATGCTTTTGTGTTTATATTGATAATGTCGGGAGTCTGAAGATAAGAAATGGTGATGATGATGATGATGATGATGATGTTGATGATGATGCTGTCTGCTTGCTTTTCTCTGACTTTGCCTGCCGATGACGTTTGGTCGCTTTGACGCACAATGCTGACATTTAACCACTGACAATGACAGCAGCAGTAACAAAAACAATAATAACAATAGCAATAACAACAATAAGAATAACAATAACACAGCAACAACAAGGTTCACTTTTTTCAATGACAAAATATATACATAGGTATAGATCTATTTGATTTGAATTGTATTTTCGATTTTCGTTTGTAATTCTTTCATCACCAAGAGTTGGTTATTTTTTTTTTGTTTAAACATACATATATGTATATATGTACATATATTTTTTTTTTTTTTATTTTTGGAATAATTGTCAAGTAAACTAAGTAAACAATTTAAATGGTGTTTGCGGTTTGATTTAGTTTGTGGGCGACATCCACCAAAATGTCAAGCGGAAATCAATTGCGGATTTTCCATATGCTTTTGGCGAGGGATTAAATGTTTCATGTTTAGTTGTGGGCGTCGATTTTTAATATCTGTATGTAGTTTTCTTGCATAGACTGTTTTGGCTTAAATGGTATGCTAAAGTTGCACAAGGGGGAAAAACTTTTGAGATACTCTACCAATGATAATATTTATATAAGTATGTATTTCCTATATATTATAGAGAAGAAGCGTTTGCCAAGATCAAATTTCTTTAGAAAAGAAAAAAAAAACCGAGAGAACACCTTTGTTTGTGCTCTATATCGTTTATCTATAATTTGATCAAATTTATCGCAGATATGTATAAACATAAAAAGTTTGTACAATTGTCTGCTAATAATTGGCGTCAGAACTGTAAATAATAAAGAGTATTTGGACTCGGTATCAAATTGCTTTGTTTATTTTCTAAAAATAATAATTCGCAAAAATATGCTACATTTGCTATATACATACATACATATAATCGGCTTAAGTCCATAGAATATGTAAATATATAGAATTATGTATAACTAAATATTTATAGGGTATTTCATTTTCGGCATTTCGTGTTCAGATTTCACATAAACAAAAAAAGAATAGAATAATAAAAAAAAATTGATTTTTAAGAGAGATTTCACAGATTATTTAATGACAAATATTTAACAAAATGAAGTCATTATTGTTTTTGAGGTTTGGCCAATATAAAATTGGTCAATAGAGGGTGAAAAAAATCGCACATACACACACACACACACACACAGTGATGTAAATATGCGTGTATGTATGTTTATGGCCTTATCTAACAGGCTTTTGTCTGTACATCGAAAGAGAGAGAGGGTGATAGAGAGAGGGAGAGGGGGCAAGCAACATCAACAATTTGTATTAGGGTCAAGTTGACATTTTTACACATATTCGCATTTAACATTTATTTATTTAGTTTGTTGGTTATGCGTTTTATATTTCCCTCCCTCTACCTACCTCTCGCCTCTCGCATAACTCTTCTCCTTTTCTTTCCTTTTCTTTTTTGTCTCATTTTCTGTCTGTCTTATTGCTGTTGGTTGGGGGGAGCCTCTCTTTCTCAATTTGATATTTTTTTTTCTTTCAACCTGAATGCACGTTGCAAATTACGTGGCCCTTGAAGGTGACAGCCCGTCAAGAGAATTGCATTTTATGATGACTTGGCATTGTGCAAACATCGTTAGTGACTGCCAGGAGGAAAGCCAATAGACAGGGAGGGAGGGGGAGTGTTAGAGGAGTGATATGGTATGGTATTAACTGCTGACTGGTAACAAAAACAATAAACTCGAAACTGAATTTTCAGTTAATTTTAAGCAAATGTTGAATGAATTGTGTATAGGCGACAGGGAGAAAATCACAGTCAATCAACAAATTCAACTGCGATTAAATTATAATGATGATGATCATGATGATGATGATGATGACAATGAATAATGGATTCATGAGTAACAAAATGATGCAATGCCAATTGCAGGCAAATTATCACAAATATGCAAAAATCCAACAACAACAACAACAACAATAGCAATAAGAACACAATGATTACCATTTGTGAATTGAATTATAGTGGCTAAATAATGTGCTAAGTGGGTCATGATACTATAAATTAGTCTAAATAGTTCTCAAACTGATTTTAGTCAATATTGTACATAGAGGAGGGAGCAGGCAATGATGGAGGGGGAAAGGGGGGGGAGTAAACTTGACTAAACCAATTAGTAAGGATCATCGGATCTATAAGCATATACATATATATTCTTGAACATTATTTACAGAAGAAATGAATATAATCGATCCATGAAATCCAGATATGATGAGAAAATTATTTAAAGAACTTCCACAGGAGTAAAATAATACATACATATATAAAATCGAAATTTCTTATAAATCATGTCTGAATTAAAATTTATTTTAATTAACTTAATTTGAATGCTTTGAGTTGTCTCTGAACAGAACGCAACTCTTTCTATTCTGTGCAGGTCTGCAGGAAATCTGCGGATCAAAAAAACGTGTCGGACTTATAAAAATCAAAATAACAAAAATAATCTTGTTAAGAAAGATCAGTATTTGATCAAAGTACATGTGTTGTGGGTATGTGTAGGATATATATGTAGGATATAAATGATTATATATAAGAATATAAAATGGGCCTGCCCATTATTCGATTTTTCCTTTAACTATTTGGAATTGGGATCGAAATTGAATAAAGTAAATTCTTATATAGGGTATAGAAACTTCGGCTCATTGCTGCTGCTTTGCAAATTCTGTTTCTCCTTTATACATTGTTGCCAATTTTATATGTAGAAAAAATAAACATAAGTTGTCATAAAAGTCTGGCTTGACTTTTTTTTTATGAAGTATGGCAAAAGTTGCAATGGCTTAATATACCATCTCCGACTCTCTCCCTCTCTCTCTCTCTCTTTCCCTTAGTCTATCTGTCCTTCTCTGTTTCTCCTTTTTCTGTGTTATTTTATTCCATTTGGATAAGTGATTTTTGGTTTTTATATTTTCTCATATTCATTCTCTCATGGCCTGGACATTACTTGACGGACAAAATATTTGCTGATTGAATTATAGAGCAGACTTCAGCTGTTGCATTATTAATTTTGGTTCTCATATGATTACTTTTTTGTTTTGCTGTTGTTATTGTTTTTGGCATTATGGCGAGAGAGCAGGCTAAGAGAGTGACAGAGTGAGAGAGAGAGCATAGGAAGGAGAAAAGAGCTGATACATTTGCATTTGGCATTAATCATGATGTAGCTCATATCCTGCATATTAATGAAAGTAATTATTGGCATAAAGCATATGAAATATGAATAGCTTTCCATGGCCAGACAGACTGACAGACAGACAGACAGACAGACATACACCGTAGATAAAGACAGAGATATATATATAGAGGGAGAGTGTGTGAGCGAGAGCAAGATGGATAGAACAGTTGGCCCAGTTGATTGCTGGAATGTTGGTTGTTTCAGCATTAATTAATAAACTGGCCAACAAGATTTTCAATATAATTTCCACACACACACACACCTCACCCTCACCCTCACCCTCTTCCTACCTTCTCCCTCTCTTTGCAGTAAACAGCATATATTTACATCACATTTTCACATTAAATACACAAACAAATTTTAAACTGAACATTGTATACCCTTTAAAATAACTCTCGCAATCATTAAATATAGTACTACGATCATCTGTGCAATATATCAAATATATACAAAATGTTGTACCCCTTTAGAGATGAAGAGTATTAAGAATATAAATGAAACAACTTGCCACATTTGGCCATGACAGTTAGAAGAGATTTCAATAATTAAAATATTGTAGCGGGTGTGTACGTGTGTGTGTGTGTGTGTGTGTGTGTATTGGATGATTATTCAAGGAAATAGCTGAAAGATAGAGATAATGTACAAGATACAAATAATCTGCATATAAATCAGCGTTGCTGCTTTGATGCAGTTTAAACCGAGTCACATCAGAAAGAGACAACGTCAGAGGTACAGAGAGTGAAGGAGAGAGGGAGAAAGACAATAAGAGATCTCGCTTAAGTGGCAGGAAGCAAAAATTTTCAATTGACACCCACAACGGAAGAGTAAAAATGAATGGCATAAAGAAAAAGAGATAAAAATAATAAAATAAAAAAAAGAAAAAAACTCAATTAGCTTTCATGCAAAAGTCAAGTCCGAAATGTAATCTGTCGGGCCAAGTCACGTCAGTTGAGTTCAAGCCAGCACGTGCCTGATTTGCCCAGATATTCTTGCCATAAAATTGATATGCTGCTCTCTCAGAGTACATATATATGTATATACATATAACCTCTATATAAATATTATATATGTATGTGTATAATGCAATTGTATGAGAAATTCCAAATTCTGTGGTGGCTGTCAGTTGCCAACTATAACCTCAAGAGACAGGAATAGGAGAGACAAAGAAAGAGACAGAGACAGCGACAGAGACAGAATGAGATAGAGAGACAGACAAAGTCTGCTCAAAAATATGCATGAGGTCAAAGGTTAGGGGGGGTTTTAGCCAGTTGACTTTTGACATATGCCAACAAAAAGGGGCAAAAACATAAATATTTGAAAAGGGAAAGTATAAAGTTTTTTATTTTTTTTTTTTTTTTTTTTTTGAACTGCCAAGCAGAGAAATATTAAGCATACGCTCAGGTGGTTGTTGATGGTAATATAACTGTCAGAGAGTTACCATAGAGGTTAGAATCTCTCCTACCTCTTTTTTTATCTTCTGTAATGCATCCTCCTTTGTACAAGCAAGAGTCAAGCCGCAAACCGAGCCAGCTTAATAATTATGGCACGCACTCTAATATGAGACGAGCTGAGTCCACCTCCTATGGCACTACCACCATCAGCACCACCACGAACAACAACCAACATATCCCATCATCAACACCATCATCATCATCATCGGCATCGGCGTCACCTCCACTGTACTCCATTCTGGTTCCTCCTTTTGGCTTATCGTTTACCGTTGCCCAACCTCATAAACCAGATAATGCCCCCCAGTTGCAGTTCTATGTTGTTTCTGTTTTCTATTCTCCACCTCTCCTTTCCTCTCCCTCTCCCTCTCATCACGTCTCGTCTCGTCTCGTCTCGTATCACTCTCTGACCGTTTAATGAGTTTGTTGTTGCTCTTGTTGTTGTTGTTTAATGGCATGGTGACATGGTGCAGTTGGCTAGCTAGTTGGTTGGTCGGCTAGTTGGTTCGTTGGTTCGTTGGTTGGTTGGTTGTTTCTCTGCTTGGTATACTTTGTTCTGTTTCTGGTGCGATTGTACAAAATGTGGCCTTACAGTGGTTATGACTTCTCCCGCAAATTGTATGCAAAGTGTGACTCCTTATCATATTGTACACAAAAAACACAAAGTACAAAAAAAAAAAAAAAAAGTGAAAATACTTGATAAGTAAAGTGGTTTATGGTTTCTCATGTGGTACAGTAATATGAACTAGTATCAATGTAGCATATACATACACCACATATATGTATATGTATGTATGTATATAGTAAACTAGCTAATGTAATAATCAAGAATTATATCTAAATTACCTTTAACCCTGAAAACTAAGCAAATCGTCGATTGCAACTTGAGGCAAAAAAAAAAAAAAACACATTTTATGATGCAGGAAAATGTATTTACAAATATCATTCTAATTTAATTTTTTTTCTAATCTATGACTTATACGAGTCATTAAAAATATACATATTTGGGATTATACGTAAGATCTTAAAGATTAAGCTCAAATCATCCCCCTTTTTATATCTTTACAATATGATGAGATCAAGATTATGTCTAAATTTTGCCCCTTTTTATTGAAGGATTCGAATTTTGTGTTCTTAAAAGGGCCATTATCTAACGAACCCGATAAAGTTCTATAATTAGTTAATCTCCATAAAACCTTTTATAATTTTAACTAGTTTTCTTCGTATTTTTTGACATTGTCTGGTGGTTTTGTATTGCTGATGGGTTTTAATAAAAATCGAAAAAGAATAAATGAGAATTTCTTGCCACTGTGCGCAACAGTTTTATTTTGTCGTTCCGTCGATCCGTTTTTCCATTTTTCTTCGGCTGAAGCAGCAGAGCAGGCACACGCATTGCAACAGCTGAGCATCTGTTTCAGCTTTTCCGTCTGCTTTGCTTCTCTCTGCTGATTTCCACATCTTCATCTTAGTTTTTCACGCCTTGTGGCAGTTACCGTTGTTGCTGCTGCTGTTGCTGTTGCTGTTGCTGGTGATGATGCTGTTGCTGCTGCTGCCGCAGCGGCACGTTTTTCGTTTTGTTTTGAGTATTTTGTTTTGATTTTGCTGCTTCTACCCACACACTCACACTCACACAAACACACACATACACATAGGCCTAGGCACAGACACATGTGATATACACAGATACTCGAGACACTCATAGATACTCACGCACACATTGATGCATTCCCATTCGGTTTTTGTTTTAATTCTTTTGCTTCGCACACAAAGAGGTTTCTCTACCCCACCTCCGTTGCCTCCCCCCACCTCTCACTGAACAAGATAAAGAATGAAAATCCAACGAGCGATTGCGGCAACGGAGGCAACGACGGCAACGGCAACAGCAACACGACGACGACGACAACAACATTGAGTTCTAAATACATTCGTCTAGCGCTTGCTACTCAGTCGCAAAAACGTTTAGCGTCGAGACGGACGACAAAAAAAAAAAAAAAAACGAAATAAATAAAACAATAACATCAAAAATAAAAAAAATAAAAAAACAAAATAACAAAAATACAAAAAATAAACCCTAACATTCGAAAGAAAAACGACAATTTGTTGTGGAAATTACAAGAAACAAAAAAAAAATAAAAATAAAAAAGAAGACGAGGAAAGATTCGTCGTCGAGTGTGTCTTGTGTGAAGTTGATGCGAGTGAAAAGCGCTTTTCTATTTTCGCCTCAAGTGCAGGCAGGCAGGCAGGCTGGCTGGCTGGTTGGTTGGTTGGTTGGTTGGTTGGATGGATGGCAGACCTCAGTAGTAGAAAATCCTAGCATCTTGTTTCGCTTTTCTCAACTGCAGAGCACTTGATGCGCGTGTCTTACTTTCTAAAATAAAATATATATATATATACATATATATAATATATATATAGAAAACAACAACAAAAAATAAAGATTTAGAAGCTAGTCAGTTGGCAATTTTAGCCAGTTTTGTGCAGCAACCACCATCACCACCTCCTCCGCCATCGCCATAGTTGTCTAGTAGTGTTGACAATGCTAGCCATTAAGGAGTGTCTTATACGCGAAGGTGTGCTCAATTTGGATAGCAGCCGACCCACCATCAACAACAACAACTACAAAGGCAACAAGAGCGGCAGCAATTGCGGCATTAGACATCGCCAGTTCCAGCAGCAGCAGCAGCAGCAACTGCATACCAGCAAAAGTAGCAGCAATATGGATATGCCTTACTATCACAGTTAGTATCTAAACATAGCTCGCTCGATAGTTCATAAATATCATTATATACGGGGCGGTATAAATATATCTATATATATATATATCTACATACATATGTACAAACTATATATATATCACATTCACCTACGCAGCTCAATGTAGCGCAATTGATAGCGCACTGTTGTGGCACTATTGTTGTTGTTGTTGTTATTATTATTGTTGTCATATCTCTGTGCTTGTATCTCAGAGATAGATACATATGGTTTTTTTTTGTTGTTGCCAAATTCTTCATAAATGTTTGAGAGATATGCCCTTTTTTTTCTATATATGTATGTACATATGTACATATGTGTGATAATTTACTAAATGTATGACATTGACACTGAGTTTGTTCTCCCCCCCCCCACCCCTCCTCTCATACTTTTTCCTTTAAATTGTATTGTATTGTCAGCGGGGGCGGAGCGGCGGGGGGGAGGGCATCTTTTCTTAAAGTTGAATGAAAAATGTTGAAATTCTTTTATAACTAAACACAGCTGATTGCTGATTGCTGATTGCTGGATTACTGATTTGCCATTTGCCAGGTATAGAAATACACAACTGGCAAATAAATTGCATATAATTTTTTTACTTTGAAATTGAATTGTTGAAATTGTTATCAACATGTTTTCATTTTTTTTTTTTTTTGTTGTTTTTCTTTAATAGAATTTTAAATAATATAGAAATGTAAATTCTTAGGTTTTTTTTTCAAATCAATTTTATTTTTACCGTCACTAAACTGTTGATAATTGCTTTGTCACCTGTTTAAAAGAAGGGGGCAGGTCTTAAAAGAGAATTTGATAAACATTTTAAAGATCTATGTATAATATATAAAACGGAATTTATAATCTTAATTTTAATCGTAGGCCATACGGGCGGCGGGTTATAATATTTATATGTTACAATATTTATATATATATATTAGTTTCAACAATACATTGTTATACCTTTTTCTAGTTAGGTTTATCTCTGATCGGGTGATGCCAGAACGAACTTTTGTGTTCAACATTGTAGAAATTTTAGCCATTAAAAATTAATTTGCATGTTAAAACCATTTTTTTCGCAACTCTAAATAATTGAAATATTATTTAGTTGTCGAAGTTTTAATACTCTTATTTGAAAATTACTTTGATAAGGGTCGAAATTTCGTTGAAACTTTTTAAGCACCTGTGAGATGTTTGTATTTTAACAATCAATCTTTCTACTATATAAATTGAATTCTCCTTTAAATAGGGAAGAATATATAAAAACTATGTCAAAATTAACCTTAAGGTTAATACCCTTCATTTCCTCAAATGGATGTTTAAAAACTTTTCACACTTTTTATTACAAGGTGATGAAATAGAGATATAGCTTAATATACATATATAGTATCACCTGTTCCTGTTATATCTATTACATATTATAGATTTCTTTCTGAAATTTAATGGCGGTCAATTGCCGACTTCAAGTCGGTCGGTCGAGCATATATGTACTTAAGTATGTATTTACCTTTGACTCATATAGAAATTGGTTTATTTTTAAACTCTGGCGTCGTTCAGCTATCTCAGCTATTTCCTATATAAAATTCTTCGTTTTTTTTTTTTTTTTTGTTATTGGATTATTGTTTAATAAACTGTTAATGATTTGTATGGCCTTTGTTTACTAACAAATTGTTGGTGTGTGTGTGCGTGTGTGTCTCTGTCTGTGTGTTGCTGTTGTCATGCATTGTCTTATAATTTGAAAACTTTAACACTTCAACCAACCGACCGTTCGCCTGCCCTGTCTGCCCTGCCTCCCCCCCTCTCTCTCCATTCCACCTGTCCGTTGTCTAGTGCATTGTCTTTTTGGCTTGGCCAGTTTTAGACCATGAGTGAAAGAAAGAAAAACTAGAAAGATGGACTAACTTCGGCCGTGCCGAAGTTCGTATACCCTTGCAGATTTTTTCTATATAATTCACCAGAAGCATTATTGTAAATTAAACATACCAAACTTAAGGAAAAAAATTTTTCATACAAAATTTTTTTTGTACCGATTGTTCCTATAGCAGCTATATGATATAGCCAACCGATTCTGATCAGACTTGGTTGAAGTATCAAGAAGCATATTAAACTCATAAATATCAAATTTCGTGTCATTCGGTTGAAAAACAACAAAGTTATTGAGGATAAGCCTTATTCATGACCGATCGGTCCTATGGGAGCTATATGATATAGTCGTCCGATTCAGATCAAACTTGGTTGAATTATCAAGAAGCATATTAAACTCATAAATATCAAATTTCGTGGCATTCGGTTGAAAAACAACAAAGTTATTGAGGATAAGCCTTATTCATGACCGATCGGTCCTATGGGAGCTATATGATATAGTCGTCCGATTCAGATCAAACTTGGTTGAATTATCAAGAAGCATATTAAACTCATAAATATCAAATTTCGTGGCATTCGGTTGAAAAACAACAAAGTTATTGAGGATAAGCCTTATTCATGACCGATCGGTCCTATAGGAGCTATATGATATAGTCGTCCGATTCTGATCAAACTTGGTTGAAGTATCAAGAAGCATATTAAACTCATAAATATCAAATTTCGTGGCATTCGGTTGAAAAACAACAGTTATTGAGAATAATCCTTATTTATGACCGATCGTTCCTATGGGAGCTATATGATATAGTCGTCCGATTCTGATCAAACTTGGTTGAATTATCAAGAAGCATATTAAACTCATAAATATCAAATTTCGTGGCATTCGGTTAAAAAACAACAGAGTTATTGAGGATAAAGCTTATTCCTGACCGATCGTTCCTATGGGAGCTATATGATATAGTCGTCCGATCGGGATGATTCCGAGATATACAATGCCTGCAGCAAAAAGGAGCCTATGCTGAAAATTTCAGCTCTGTAGCTCTTATGGTCTCGGAGGAGAAGCTGTTGATCCAGACAGACGGACAGACGGACAGACGGACAGACGGACATGGTCATATCGACTCGGCTATTCATGCTGATCAAGAATATATATACTTTATATAGTCGGAGATGCTTCCTTCTGTGCGTTGCAAACTTCTGACCAAAATTAATATACCCTCTGCAAGGGTATAAAAATATATATAAATTGTTACTTTATTGTTGCTGTTGTTGTTATGTCATTTGTCTATGTGTGTGTGTTGTTAGTTTAGTTTAGTTCGTTTTTTTTTCTTTTTAATGCCCTTTATATTTGATTTGATTGGTTTTGTTGTTTCTGCTGTACCTTGTACCTACCTATCTACCTACTACCTCCAGCCCTCTAACCACCGCCACCTGTATCAGTATTTCTATTCTGTCTTAAATCTTGATATATTGTCCATTTTTATAGTTTATTGTAAAGGGCTTAAGTGCTGCTAAACTAAAGTAAAGCGAGATAGAGAGGCAAATGACCCGTGTATAGTCGAACCCAAATCTCAATCCCCGAGCCCCGAGCCCTCCTAACCCCATCAACTCTACTATATAAAGTTGTCCGCAATCAAAAGCCATTTGTAAATACTTTGTGGAGCTTAAGCCGGCGGTGGCGATGGCGATGGCGATGGCAATGGCAATGGCGGTGGCGGCTTCGGGCCAAGTTAAACGCTTATATGTATATAGAGGTATCAATCTAATAGATCCCCAAACGGAATAGAATGAAACGTGAAGAACAGGTTAAATAATGTGGTCTTAAGCTTCAAATAATCGTTTTAATGATGATCAAAAAAGATAATGATGATAATAATGTTTATTTCTTTTAAGATAATTATTAGATTTTATACTTCCTGTACATTATGGAACAAAAATTTGCGTGTTAATAAATAGAATTAGAAGGAAAATTAATATGCCAAAAATTGAAGAAAAATAATATATTTTTTTTGTATACTCTTGCTTGCCAAAAAAATATTGATAAACAATGAGAGGGAAAGAGAGAGACAGAGAGAGAGAGAGATCAAGTCAAGTAATGAAAATTTCATCTGCGTGCTGCTAATATATATATGTATATATTGGGTAGTATATCGATTGCTACTTTATGTTTATATGCCAAATATTTATAATATAAAATGTAGAGTATAGTTCAGTTTGGCTCTATCTATAGCTTTAAATGCAATTGTATATGTATGTAATACTATATATGTATATTTATATATATGTATTCTCGTTCTTTCATGGTTTACACTAACTCTAAACTACCCCCCGCAATGGAGAGGGTATTGCAATGCGATTGATTCGTTGCCAGAATTAATTAGAATTGTGTACAGTTAAAACGAAAATGTTGCGCCCTAAATTGTTTGCTTAACATTTAAGTGTAATTAATTATAATTCTGTTGACTTGAATTTATATATATATATATATACATATATTGTTGATTGGAAAAAAAAAACATTGAACCTCTCCTTCGTGAAAAACAAACAAAACATTGATGAAAGTTTCCCCCCTTTTGACTTCTCATGCTATCGCCTGGTATGTCAATGCACCCACAACAACAGCATAAAAAATCCAACAAATAATAAACAAAAAAAGATGCCGAAAAAAAAAGAAGGAAAATAATTGAAAATAAACAATTTGTGTATGTGTGTATGTGTGTGTCTTTTGTTGTTTTTCTTTTCCAGCAAAAGTGGCAACGAAAAAAAGGATAAAAAAAAAAATTGCATCAACAGCAAGAAAATTGCATTTATTATTACGATGAAAGGTTTTTTTTTTTTTGTTATTCCATAAATTTCAAAAAGGCTTTATCCCCCCCCCATCAACGAAAATATAAAAAAAAAATGTGACAAAAAGACCGAGTTTTCCCATTTGTTTTTCCGTAAGTGAATAACAGCAACAATCTAATATTTATCGTTGCATTTACGCAATTGCTAAATTTGTTTGCAAAAAATAGAAAATAGAAAAAGAATCTGTGAAAATGGAAAAATCATTTCAAGAAGGCAGGCAAAATGCCAGCTCCTCGTATATGTGGGGGGATTCTCCAATATCAGGCATAAGCCAAAAAAAAAAAAAAAAAAAGAAAAATCGAAAAGGAAAAGAGGAAGGAAAAACCAACTAAAGGAAAAAAAAACAAGAAGTAAAATCTAAAAAGTTTTTCGATGTGGTCTCGCCTGCCAAAAATGTAAAAATTAAATAAATAAACCAGCTGCAAAATAGTAGAACAACAAATTCTTATTGGCATTTTGCCTTTTGGGTTATTAAACCAACCAAACAGATTTGCGTTATATTTTTTTGGTTTTTTTTTTCGTATGCAAATGCGAGAGTATGTTGAAAAGTTTCTCCTATACCATTCAAAAATATACTCTGAATTGATTCTCTGTATGATTGTTATCATTCCATAGATTCTATATACAAGTATATATTATGAGTATAAAAAAGTCCTTATATTAGACTTAGTGACTTTGCTTATTTTAGTTGAATCTTTAACTTTTGCATCATTCAATTTATTTGGTTGAGAATATAGTCATGCAATGTGCCTTTATAAATTCTGTTTCTTTTAAAAAATGTGTAATAATAAATAATCCCACATATAGCTGACAATTTGATACTCTCATCTGTTTTGATTACCTCTAAATCTATTGAAAATCTTCCGATACAAATGCTGTCGAATAAGTTTTGCTTATTGTGATTAAGTCTCTAAATGAAGATAAGGACAAATCGATATACTTTCTAGAAATTTCTACTAACTTTTTCTTTTGTGGCATTTATTTTCAAGAGACTTATGCAAACCCTCGCATAAAAGAGTTTTTAGATGTCGGAAAAGGGGTTCGAAGGAAAACTTTGTTTTTGACTTCGCGTAACTAAACCGCTTACAGTCAGAGCAACAACAACAATAACGACAAAAACAACGACAACGACAACGACAACGGCAACATTTTTGCGGCTTCGTTGCGTATTAACCAAAACCCCAAGAAAAAACGCTTCTGTTGTGTGTGGCAAAAGTTGTAGCAGTTGTAAGCAGCAGCAGCAGTGGCAGTGGCAGCGGCAGCAGCAGCTAGCCAACTGATTGATCGATTGTCTTGGGCCCCTCAGGTTGCATAATTAATATTATGGCCAGGCTACCAGCTACAAGCTACAAGCTTTAACTTGCTGCAGAAATATTGTCATAAGATTGTCAAGGGGCACACACAGCCTATAAATACATTCAACGTTGTGTGGCAGGGGCAGCCAGCCAGCCAGCCAGCAGCAGTAGAAAGGCTGAAAAAAGAAGAAGAAAAAAAACAGAAAAAAAGTTGAATCAATATTGAACGCAAAGAGGAAACTAAAAAAAAAATGCACTTTGCAGTTGTGTGTATATTGCCTTTTGTTTATAGTTTTCTGTATTCGTCTTATTTTTAAATGCAAGGGCAAACTGACCACCACCAACCACCACTAGCGCACCACCACCACCAGTCAGTCAGTCAGTCAGCAAACCACAGATTGACCGATTCAACGGTTTTGCCTTTAAAAATAACATTGCCTGCTCTGCTCTTTTTTTTCTCTCGTTTTTTTTTTTTTATGCCGAAATGCAATAAACACAATTTAATTATCAACAAAATGAACAAGAAACTTTTCTTCATTTTCGTCTTCGTTTTGCCGCGCTGCTTCATCATGATATTCCTCTTTCAATCCCTCTCCCTTGCGCCCATTGCCCTTTTAAGAATCGTATGAAATGTTCGTTCTGCCTGGACAACAAACAGAGGAGAGTAGGGGAGAGGGAGGGAGGGAGGAAGGAAGGAAGGCAGCCAGAATCTGCTGTCCCTTTAGTTGTCCATCCAATGGCAGCCACACATCATCATCCGCATCATCAACTGAGCTTCGACAAAATTGTGTAATTTCTTGTGGCAATAAAAGCAGTTAAAATAAAAAGTTGTTGTTGTTTGTTTGGTCGTTGTTGTTTGTTGTTGTTGTGCTTGGGGAAGCTGTTGATGGATGGCATAAAGAGAGGAAATTGGGTTAAGTGAAGTTTATAACTCAGCAACAACTCTGTATATATGTGTATAATATATAACATTTGTGTGTACACATTTGAGTGGGATGACTGATTGTCGTCAATACACACACCCTTACTTAGTCAGAGAATAGTATACATATATGTATGTATGTGCGTATGTGTGTATGTATATATTATTAGCAATTTTCCCCACTATGGACTATTGAGTCTATAGACAGATATTAGAATTTAGAATTAGTATGAGTTAGATATAACTTCATTATATAAGTAGAATCAAAGGTTTATAGGAACATCGTTAAATAGAACCTTCATCATATATTGAAATTTCTTAATATGTATAAAACCTTTATTATATTCAATCTTCATTATATAGAAATCTCATTACATAGAAGCTCTATTTTATAGAAGTTATTACATTGATACACTGAATCATACTAAAGTTAATTTATTATATAGAAGTTTATTATAGATAGCTATAACTGTATTATATATGTTATTGTTTAAACAGAATGTGAATTGCTAATTGTCTTCTTCTCTGCTCTTTTTGCCATTAACTTGAATTATTCTTAGCATACTTTAAGGGGGGAGGGAACGAGAGTTAGCATTATTTCATTTACCTGAAATGCGCATTAAGAAAAACCTTCGTCCCTTGTTTCTCACCTGCATCGAATGCATTTCTTAGATCTATTTTCTGCACTTGTCGTCTTTGACCCACACAGTAATTTGAAAGCTAACAAATAGACAGCAAAATACAGATAAATAGGCAGAGGCGGCGGCACATACAGACAGAAAATCTCAGGCAATTTCATTGAAAACAATTAATTAAATTGTAAATTGAAATTCATTTTCATTTCAACTCATTAGAACAACGAAATAGCAAAATAAAAACCAATTCAATCAATTAAGCAGCAAAAAAAAAACAGAAGAGAGAGAGAGAGGGAGGAAAGAATATATAGAGAAACATAGAGAAAAAAAAAGAAAGAAATACAAAATGTTAAAATTGATGAGGACGTGATGTGTGAGTTGTATGTGTGTGTTGTATGTGTGTGTATGTGTGTAAAGGAGGAGGTTGTAGTAGGAATAGGCATGACAGCAGGTTGACAGAGAGGTGAAGTCTAGAGGGTGGGGGGAGGCTACATCAACTACTGACAATGGCGCTTGGCAGCAACGTTTTTTTTTCTTCTTCTTCTTCTTTCCTCTCTTCCAATTTGATCAATGCTTTTTTTTGTTTTTGTGTGTGTGTGTGTGTGTGTGTGTTTTTTAAAGCGCGTGGGATGAGGACTTTTCTGACATAGTCAGAAGAGTTGAATGCGTCGAGAGGCAGCAGCAGCAGCAGCAGCAGAAACAACCAAGCCCAAGCCCTTTTGCCAGCGTTGATTGGCATTAGTCACAGTGGGGGAAGGTGGGTGAGAGAGATGTTAGAGGAGGTGGGCAGGGTGAGAGGGCGTCACCTAAAAAAAAACTGAAACTATGACAAATGCAACGCCCACGATTTTTATTTTACTTGACTACTTCTCGCGCGTCTCTTGTACGTTTTGTAATTGAATTAAACAGTTTTTTTTTTTGTCTTGTTTTATTTTTTTCGTTTTCATTCGTTTTTCACTGAGATATATCTTGTAATTTGATAACCAAACCAAACCAAACCAAATCAAGCAACCAACCAACCAATCACCCACCCAACCAACTCTTCTCCCTTCTCTGTTTAATTACTGTTTGCATTGTTGTTGTTGTTGTTGTTGTTATGCAACAATTGCAAGTTATGTGTGTTTTTGTTGGTTGCAAAAGGAGGCGGTTTTTCCAACGATCTCATTTTCTATTACAAATTGAATTGTGTTTTGGGTTTAATTTGTTTTTTCTTTTGTTCTAATTTCTCTTCACGATTTTTCACGTCTGCTGCTCTTTTCTCCAACGATAAGATGATATATAGTATTTTTGTATGTTCTATATACATACATATATACATACATAGGTATTTGCTTTTGTGGCTCTTTCTATGTGTTAACTGTTTCAATATTTGCATTTCACTGGGCATTCGTAATTGCTGGACAAATACAATACATATATGTGTATATATGTATATATATTCTAAGAGATCTTGTCTGCGACTGCCTTTTTGCTTAGTTTATATTTATCTGTTAATTGTATTTCCAGTTTGCTTATTCTTCATCTCGCTCTTTATTTATATTTCTTTTCTTTTCTCCTGCCTCCTCTTATACGTTTTCCTTTTCTCCCATTGCATGTCATAATAAATTAGTTACCATAAATTTATTTGAGATCTTTTGCATTTGGCACAACAGAAATAAATAATAATTGAAGCAAGAAAAAAAAATATATTACACCCTGTAAATTGTAAGTAAGTTTAATAAAAAATGAGGGAGGCTTAATATGATAAAGAAAGAAAGAACTCATATATATATTTATATATGTATATATGATCTTATATTATAAATCAGCAACAACAGCCAAGCTATATCTATGGCATTTTAATACATCTTTAATTTACATGGTAATATCTATATATAACTCTTTAATTCTATCGATTTACCCATATCAATTATATCAAAAAGAAACTTTAGATTGATTACCCATACATACCATGTTAAACAAATATTTCGGTTAATAAAAGCAAAGAATAGAAAATTAGTCTTTTTATTTATATACATATATACATATTGTAGGGTATCTTAAAATCGGCTCTTCGCGTGTGTGTGTGTGTGTCAATTCGTGTCGGGATTTTTATTATAATGGCCCAGACCACTTATTCATATTTGCTTGTAAATTCATGAAATTCCTTTTTGGCCATCAAGCAACATTTTTGTTGTCTACAAAGAAATTTGTTTATTTCAAATTATCATTGCTTTATATTTTTCTTCTTTTTGCTCTCCACATTTTTGCAAAATTTGATTTGATTGGCAGGCGTGAAGTGAATGAGCCAAGACATACGTAAATAGTAAAAAAAAAAAAGCCAAAAAAAATTAGATTGAACTGATCAGATTCTGATAAAGAAATTGAACGGATAAAATTATATATACAATACTATATACTTATTTTGAGTAAATTCTTGAAATATATTCTAATTTTAATTTTTTTTACTATTGCATCATTTACATTTTTCCTTTTTCTTTTTATTTTTTTTTTTTTGTTTTGACTAATTAGATGCGGGTACCCCTTACAAAAAGCATAACTAATCGTTTCTGCCCTAGGAAATGTCTAAAGAGATTTGCATATGTCCACATTAAAAGCCAAAAAAAATAATGAAAGAAAAAACAGAAAATTGTCCACCCAGAAGAAAATAGCAAAAAAACCAAAAAAAAAATGAAAAAGAAAAAAGTTTTTACCTCTCATTGCCAGAACAGCAGCAGATGCTTAATGTGTGTGTGTGTGTGTTGGGTGTACTGGGGGGTGTGTGGGTTGAGTTTTGGTTGGGCTATAAAAAGCAGGCAACCCTCACCTCACCTTGACATACAAAATGTCCAAAGGATGGCGGGTAAAGAGATGCCAAAGGAGGGGGTGGGCAAGTAGGAAGAGGAAGGGAGGGTGGTGGGAATGCAATATATATTAATACAAGTTGCACCTGAGCAATTTAATTGCTGCCAAGATTTGCTCACACAGCAATATACATATACATATATATATATACATAAAGAGGGATAAGGAACAGAAAGAGAAAGATGGATAGATAGATAGATAGAGAGAGAGAGAGAGACACACAGAAAGAAAGAAAGAAATAGCGAGAAAATGAGTGGAGGAAGTCTAATCCCCTAGGCAGTGAGAAGCACTTTTAAATGCATTAAGCAAAATGTCAGCTATAAAGAGATGTTGTTGGTGAAGGGGGGAGGGGCTGCAGGTGGATTATATTACTTACTTTTAATTTAACTGAGACTTAACCGTTGGTTGTGTCCTTCTCAACATTTAAATATACATATATACATACTTATATATATATCTCTCTCTCTTCTTCTCTCCATAACAGAAACCATTGCGGCCTCAAGTGACTTATCCTTAGAATCTGCCACTGCCAAAACTAGCTGCCAGCAGGAACCGCAACATATATCAGCAGACGATTCAAATTCTCAGCATATATCATCATCCTATCGTGGCCAACATCCACATTTTTATCATCATACAACGCCTGCCTATTATACGGATCATCAATTGCGCATACACACACCGAATGTGACCGATGCTGGTGCTTTAAATGAAAATTATCAAAGTGTTTATCGAACGCCAAGTACACAATTGATAGAGAAGCGAACATTTCCTAAAACGGCAACAGCCACTGTGGCGCCACCACCCATTGGCAATAGCAACAGCAGCAACAGCAACAACAATACCAACAACAACAACAACAGTAATAGCAACAGTCAGCAGCAACAGCAATCGTCATCATCATCGGCAACATTTTTTCGTGGCGACACTGCGTCCATAGACAGCACAAGACGACGTCGTCAAAGCAGCGAGGGACGTTATTACAAATTCTCTCAGGGATCTGTGAGCCCTATAAAAAAAGGTGAAAAATTCATTGATGAAAATTCATCATATATTAATTTGAATTTAAAGCAAAAACAAAAACAAACCCAAAATCAAATTCAAAATCAATCATCAACGTCACCACAACCATCCTGTAGTAGTAATTATCCCGTAGTAAAACAGGCTAGTCATCATCAAGTAGTTGCAACCACCAATCAGAACAACAACAACAACAACAGCAACAACAACAGTAATATAACAACAAGTGGACGACATAGTCGTCATAGTCAACAAAGGTTCTATAATCGATCCAAGAGGGCGGTGCGTGTGCGCAGTGAATCGCGTCCGATTAGCGCCTTGTATGATATAATATGCAAAGAGAAGGGCCTAGATATAGGCGATACAACAACGAGCAACAGCAGCAACAGCAGCAACAACAACAGCAGCAACAACAACAGCAGCAACAGCAACAGCGACAGCAACGGCGAAGAGCAGCTAAAGGAGAAGAAGACGAAGAAGAAGAAGAAGGAGGAGGAGGAGGAAAAGCAACAATTAAACAAAGTGGCCATTGCAAACGACACACTGGCGACCTTTTGGCCTTTGCATCATCGTTATCACACGCCCCCAATGAGCGGCAATAGCTTGGGCGGCAGCAGCAATTGCAGCGGCAGCAATAACAAACAGCAACAACAACAGCAATCACTTAAAGCATCATCAGCTAGTCAACAAATTGGCTTGGACGCCTCAACCAGTAATGATTCCCTATTGGCTTTGCATTCTAGTCACAAGGTAACCAATCTAAAGGCCGCCTCCTTGCCGCCACAAGATGTATCAACTAGCGTTAACAATACCATTGTTTCCGCCTCCGCATCCGCTCCTTCTGGAGCCGCTGTCGCTGTCGCTGCCGCTGCCCCCGCCGCCAATGTAAAGCATCAGCAACATCAGCAGCATCAACGTTTAGCGAAGAGCCTGGAGCCTTCGGCCAAGAGCAACGTGATCACTAGCACCGAATCGAATGGTCAAGATTATGGTCAACCATTTAGTATGGATGGTTTATTTGTTAAGCCACCCAGTATAGGGATGTCACAATTGAAGCGACATCTCTCCAATCCCCAACCAGATTCTCATCATGATGATGCACCAAATGAGATGATGCCCAATAATGATGATAATAAACATGATAAACATGATAATAATGATGATAATCGATGTGATAATGTTGAGCAATTTGATCAGGGCGCCGTTTTTGATACATTGGCACGTTGGCAACAAGAGTTGAACTCTACAACGACAACACCAAATGGACACCAACAACATGCTGCTGGAGATGATGAAATTGAAGGAGATTATCATCATAATCATCATCAATCATTGCCCATAGTAGAACCTCATCAGCAACAACAACAACAACATCATCAATTGCCGCCAAGTCATCCAAATCATTATCATCATCAGCAACAGCAACAACAACAACAACAAACACATCAGGCCACCAATGCGCGCAGGTAAGTTAGCATATCAAACAGCAAACGTGAATTGTCCATTGAATCTGTTGTAGTAATACCCCCCCCCCAAACCCCCACCTAAGCATACACATACACACCCACACCCACACCCACACCCCTCTATCTACCTTAACCAACTGACTAACATTCGTATCGATGTCTTTCGCTCTTTTAGTCGCAATTACGCGCATAATTAGTTTTGTTTTTCTGCCACGTGTGGCAAAGTGGACCACTATGGAAGGGGGGAGGGAGAGGGGAGAGGGGGATAGCATTAGCAACAACAACAGCAACATGAAATCCACTTAACTCTCTCTGTTTCTATTTTGGTTTTGGGTGTCGGTATATCGATATCGGTTCTATACCAATTCTCCACTACCTCACACCTCACATCCTCTCCCCTTTCATTCATTATTATTCAACCCTGGCTAATTACCTTTAAGTGCATGTGTATATGTGTGTTTGCCTGCGTTTGTGTGCGTGTGACTTGCCACTTTTATTGGAAATACTTTAGGTCATTTGCCAAACTGATTGACCATTAATGGCAATATGTTTCGATTAAGGCACGCTCTCTTGTGTGTGTGTGTGTATGCGGGGGCAAACTAAAAGGGAAATGTAATGATCAAATTGAATTACTTGCAATTTACTATATAGTTAACCTAAATACGAAAACTATATACACACATACATATTATATAAACCAAATACTTATGTACATATGTATCAACGAAATCAATGTTAATCACACCAATTGACATTATTTGTTTGGCCGTCGTAAAGGTTCCCCCTACAGAAAAGGATTTGTATGTGAGGAGAGGATCTCCTATCGAATTTTAGTTCAATATATTTCAAAATTGAGACATTTTTGATGTATTTTGTATTTCAAAAAAAAAAAATAGTTAAATTCAGATAGTCGAATTGGTTCTATAGAGGAATTGTTTAAAGGTCTAAACGTTTGGGAACATTTTTTTTTATCAACTATTCATTTAGAATGATATTCAAGATAACAGAAATCTAGAAATTTATTTGATTTCTCTTGAACTACTCATATGCACTTGATAGCTAACAATACAAAAAATGACCACATGAATCCTTCTTTTGGTATTATCTATGCAAATTAAACAATTTCTCTTCAAGAGTAATAAATCCATAAGGGAGAGAGAGAGGGTGGGGGTGAGGTAAGATATTTAACTATAACCATTTCTCTCTCTCTCTCTCTCCTCTTTCTGTTTTCCCTCGTGCCTACTTGGCCTAATCCTTTATAACAATGGGGCAAACAAATTGCATTTATTGTTTGTTGTCCACCTCTTTCATGTAAGCTGAATGCTATCTTCACCCATATTGTGTTTTTTTTTTTGTTGTTGTGTGTGCGTGTGAGTGTGTGTGTGTATGAGTGTTATATGTTGCTGATGTTGCTGATGACGGTGCGTGTGTTGTGTTATACAATCGGCAACGAATCGGCTTCAATTCCAACTTGCGGCTCTTTAAGCCGGTCGGTTGGTCGGTCGGTGGGTCTTTCGGTCGTACCACAACAAATCGACAAAGCCCTCAAGCCAAAAGGGAGGAGTTCGTCATGGAGTAGTAGAACGGATACAGTGAGGCACACGGGGGTGGAGAGGTAGCATTATGGTGAAAGGAGGAGTTGGCTATAGTTGGTGGTGCGGGCGGGAGTTGAAGCGGGCGGTTGTTAACAAATAAAATCCATGTATTGTTCAATATTGCTGTTGGTTAGTTGTCGTTGTTGTTTCTTGTTGTTGTCGTTGTTGTTGTTGTTGGTATTACATTGTGTGTAGTTTCTTCTTCCATTGTTTGAAAGTTTTCCAAAATGCTGCGAGTGCAAATCGCAACGGATTGTGTTCCATCAATTATAATGTGATATATCAACGAAAAACGACAAATGTTTGACGCTGGCCCGCTGATAGCCCCCCAAAACTCCGACCGACGCCCCCTCCCCCCA
This sequence comes from Drosophila sturtevanti, assembly GCA_018150375.1. NCBI lineage: Eukaryota > Metazoa > Arthropoda > Insecta > Diptera > Drosophilidae > Drosophila > Drosophila sturtevanti. The sequence goes on from JAECWJ010000594.1 coordinate 5,559,900, forward strand.
TCCCCCATCCGACCCTTACCCCCATAACCCCCGCGACCCAGAGTATAGAAAGCACCTGTTTTACACCCAAAAAAAAAAAAAAAAGAAGAAAAAAAAATGAAAAGCAAGCGACAAGTTTTCCCAATAGGCTAACTTTCTGGTTGGCTTTCGCTACAAAAAATGCCTCATAAAAAAGCGACAACAAAACTACAAAAATACAAAAAAAAAAAAACTAAAAAGAAGAAAGAAAAAAAAAGAAACATAGACGACGAGACAAGAGGCAAAAGAAGCATAGAAATTAGACGAAAATTTTCCAAAATGCATTTCAACGCATAGAATTTCTTCTAAAAAAAAAAAATACAAAAAAAAGAAGAAAAAACAAACCAAAAGAAGTCAGAGAGAGGGGGGGGAAAAATTAAATAAATTTGAATGCCTCCTCAATTAAGATTGGAATTTATTAGAGTTGCAACGCAACGCACCCGAATGAGTGTCACCACCGGTGGTGGTGGCGGTGGCGGTGACGGTGGCTCACCTGCTGTGTTTAACGACCAGTTAGACTGGCCATTTATTGGTTGCACCCAGAGAAGAGCCAGCTAGTCTCGTCCAGTCAGCCATCTAGCCACCCTGGCCCAGATCGCCTTGTTTTTTTTTTTTCTTTTTTTTTTTTGTTTGGTCCTGATTTTCGCTTTCTATAATTTCGGCGGCTGCATCACAGCTGCATCTTAAAAAGAAAAAAAACTAACAAGAGGGAAAACTGGTTAGCCATACGCATAACACTTTTCCTTTTCTACCAACAAGTTGGAAAGTTCTCACCGAGAGATAAAAAGCAAAATCTACCATATGTGTGAGTTTTCCTTCCGCATGCATTATACATATGTACATACATATGTCTAAACAATTTATGGGAAAAAACTCCATGAACGCGCATAATGATAAGTTTAAAAGATAATACTTCAAGGTTAGAAGTCGAAAAGTGAATATTTATTTTATAATCTATATATATCTATATTGGGTTTATCCAATCACATATGGATGATGGATAAAAGAATTCCATCAACTAGTTCTAGTTGTGTGGGTGGAAGGAAAAACCAACATTTGACTTCTTTTCAAGGTTAAGCATATAAATGGAAGAAGTCACTTTTCTTTAACAAAAGTTGTTATTGATGTAAGGAAATAAATGAATATAAATATTTTATGTTTTCATTACAGAATTAGGATATTTAAATGTTTATTGGTATTTATTAAAAAAAAGAACTAAAACACTCTAAAGACTTCCCAAAGTTCAATCAATTTTTCAAATATAATTTATTTTGTTAGATAAATCAATATTATATATAAATAGCTAATAACTAAATAAGATTAAGATGAAAAAAATCTATAAAAACCAACATTAGCGAAAGTGTCTAGAAAATTCTAAAGGTAGCTCGCTCTAGTAGAATGCCCACAAAATGTAGAATTTTTCATTAATCAAATCGAAACAAATGTCAAAAATAATTCTTAAATTTGTTATAACCAATTTCTTTTCAATATATTTATAAAATTGAATTAACATCAGAGTTCAATTTTTCCTAGTAAAATCCAAATCCTTTAAAATAGCACAAATTCGAAATGGCAAGCTAATGAAATGAAAGATTTAAAAGATCAGTTAATTATGTTTTAAAGAGCCAAAAATCATTATCATTCATTGTGTGCGGGATCGGGGCAAATACATACATATGTATATAGAAATATACGTACATATGTATGTATGTATGTATAATCCCTTAACCTAGATCATGATTGTCGCGCCTCACTCCTTCGCTTGTTGCATTTAAAAAATAATCATGTCCTACCCGCTGCAAGGACATTGTGACATTGTTGCAAAAACAATAACAAAAAAGTTGACATTGATGTGTCGCGACATTTAAATGCAACAGCAACAACAACAACAACAGCAACAGCAGCATCAGTCTCAGTCATTGTATGCTGTGTCTCTTGTCTTGTCTGTCTATCTGTTTGTTTGTTGTCTGGATATGTCTACCTGCTGCTGGACCAAGAGGAGTCGTCTCTACTATTTGTACGTCTCCTTCGCTTGATTGAATGCCAGGCGACAATATGCGGCAAGCAGCATTTTTGCATTGGCGTACAGAAAATGCAAGTCAGTCTGTCACAGACAGATAGACAGACAGACAGACTGGCAGACAGACAGACAGACTGGCAGACAAACCAAAGAGGAAGCTAGAGTTGTGTCTATTTTAATGGATATCATTTACACAAAGATTGCAGATACATTTGCTTTTGGGTACCTGCGATGCCGCTGCCGCTGCCGCTGTCGCTGCGCATGCGTGCCAAACGGAACCGAGCAACAACAACAACAGCAATACAATCTATAACAATAACAAAACTTGTTAGGAAAACAGATATACATCAAGATATTTCTATACTATATACGTACATATATACTTCTATATACAAATAAAAGTAGTAAAAGAACAGCAAATGCACACACACACACACACACACAGAGGGAGAGACTTTTGTACAAAGCAGAGCTCTGCGCCTACCTGGTCCAAAGTCAGACAAACATATATACATATATATATATACACATATATTCTTAGCCACATCTGTGCGAATTTTTGAGTGATTTTTAGTTTTAGTTGAGTGATTTTTTTTCTTATTTCTGTAGCGGCAAAAACCCAAAAAAAACCCAAACAGCTAGCAGCCAAAAACTCTTGTTATTGTTGTTGTTATTGTTATTGTAGTTGTTGTTGTTGCTGCTGTTGCTGCTGCTGCTGCTGGAGTGAAGTTGTGTTTCTGCTTGTTGGTGTCTCTCCGTTGGGTTACCACTGTGTATTTCAGTTTGCCCCTCGGCAGTTGTTGAGCGTGTTTACTGGCGTCTAGTCTGTTGTGCCGCAGTTAGCGGAACGTATTTTTGCTTCTTTTTTTTTCGAACGTTGGTTTTTATGCGAGAGCTTATATATATATACTATAGTATATACATATACATATATATATCTATACGGTGTATATCTAACAATACATTTATCGAGCGGGTGTGTGTTTATTTGATTATATCTACATATGTATGTGTGTGTGTGCAGCAAAAAAAAAAATAAATAAATAAATAATAAGATATCTAAGCTTAACGGTTAATATTTTTGTGTGTATTTTTTTTTTCTTTTGTTTTGACAAATGATTAATGAAAATTAAAGCACATTCTTTTATACATACATATTATCATTCGCGCCCTTTTCTTATGCAGATTCATAACGCGTTCAACACGTTCAGCCAGTCGTCAAAGTGCTGGCCACTCATCACCGCCGCCGCCGCCATCAGGAGCAGCAGCAGCAGCAGCATCATCATCATCATCAGCTGTCAATTATCATCATCCTAGTGACTCCTCAGATAGTTCACCTTCACCGACAAGGAGACGCAACCAGCAGCCGATAGTCGAACAACAATCATCGGCAAATGGCAATAGTTCGGCATATGAAACGGCAGCCACATCTGTGATGACACACGGTCCAGCTTTAGCAAGCAAACAGCAGCAGCAACAGCCACCTACTCCTCCACCTTTAGTTGAAGTTCCTAAGGCTGCAGCAACATCATCGACCTCAAATTATACGGTGTTAACATCGGTACCAATACGTCCTGTAACATCTTCAGGTGAGTAGTCACACTATATGCATATAGTATAAAGATCTATTATTTTTGTTTTTGTTATGTTTTGTTCGTTTGTTTGTTTGTTCGTTTGTTCGCCGTGTGTTGTCCTTTCTTTCCTTGTACTATGTATTTCATTTTCTATGCCTAACTTTTGCTTATATCGTATAATTATATATATACATATATAAGCTACATTTTTCAACACTTTCCAAACTTACTTAAATATTCACCTTTGTCAAAATCGCCTTAAACTTTCACAATTGCCTTCAAACTTTCTTAAAACTCTTCCAAACAATTCACAAAACACTTGCAACCTTTGACCCTTCTTCCTTCTATGATTACTGATGACACATTGAACTTCCTTCGAAATCCTTTTAGAATTAAGTTTCTAGCACAGTTGCTGCCAAACTGTCAAACTGCCGAACCTGCAATCATTTTTATAGTCCCTAAACAATCTTTCTAGAACCTTTTACAGCTGCCTCAGCATAGTCAGTAGCTCTCAAATTGTATTTGTAAGCAAGACCTTTCTTATCTTATCAAATTTAAAGCTAATGCATCAAAAACTTTGCAAAAACTTACTTTTGCTTTTTACTTACATATGTATATATTTTTAGCACTTAAAAAAAAAAAACAATCTTTTATGTGTAGTTAGTTCTGCACTATATTTCTCAAATAACTTTAGATTTCTTTCATTTTGCCTGTCAAACTTTCAAACAAATTTGCCAAATTAGCAATGGCTGTCAAACCAAAAAAAAACAACTTAAACTATTTGCCAACTTTCTCAGACCTTGGAAACTCACTGAAATTTTCGGTTTCTAACCAATTAGTTTTCAACAATAATCTAAAGTCTAAATGAAAATTTGAAATGTTTCTGCAGTTTCTTTTTTTTCTGTTTTTTTTTTTGGTTTTTGTTCGCTTAAAAGCAATTTAAACTAAATTAGATTTTTTTTTTTCGTTGTTGTTGTTGTTGTAGGTTTTTTCTATTGCCAATCAAGCGAAAATGTTTGCTAGACAAATGTTAATTTACCTTTCCAAAAAGCCAAAAACAACAGCAGCAGCAACAACAACAACAACAACAACAGACCTTGCAACTCTCAAATCAATTTGCCAGGTTGCCAACTCAAGTTTCTCAAGCTCGGCTTGTCCAAAAGTCTAATAACAAAAAATAATAATTATATAAAAAAAAAAGGAAAGGAAATCAAAATTATTTGCACAATTTGAAAAGCATTGTAAAAATATAACCATCCACCAAGAAAACAAAAAACCTCTCCACAAATCGAATTCAAGCCAAGCCAAGCCAAGCAGCTAACCCAACCCAAAAGAAAACCTTCACGCAACAAATTAGGCAAATGAAAGATGTCATAAAATTTGCTAATAGTTGAACGTCAAGCGCCTCAATTCAAAGTTGTTGTTTTTTTTTCCTTCCTCGCATTTTATTATTATTAAGTATTATTATCAATGGGCTGAAGAAGAAGAGTTTCGTTTCATAAATTTTTGACAGACCAAACCCCAATGGGCTAAGCCATCGAACCCCAGATATCTCTCCTCATAACGGTGGATCTTGAGAAAGTCCCCCCAAAACAAAAAAACAACAAACTATCTATCGATGGAGATGAAACGAAAAAGAAAAAAAAAGAAAAAACCAACAAATAGAAATACAAATAAAAAGCAAAACACATTTCAAAGATCGTTTGCATAGATCTGCATAGTTTGTTCATTCATTTGTGATAGGGTTTATGGGAACTCTATTTTTCATATCTTAAAATATCATATATTGATATATGTATATATATATCTAGTTGTAGTTATGCATGTATGTATATATGTCACATGCTCAATCAAAATCATTTAAATTTGCCACACACACACACACACACACATCAAAGAAGCTTACAGCTTGCAATCATCTGACCATGCTGACGATGATTGATCAGCGATCTTTTCTTTCTATATACTGTATGTATGTGTGTATGTGTGTGACTTCATTTGAAATTTCTATTTTATATGTATATACAATATTTCATGGCAATTGTTTTTCTTCAAATCAGCCCATTCAGTCAGTTAGTCAGTTAGTTATATACATACATATGTGCCTTGCCGGTCGGCATATTGATTTCAATATTTACCAATTTGGCAATTTCTTTATTTTTAAGCGGAATTAATTTGATTTTCATACGGATTTATAAAGAGAAAGAAAAAAAAAAAAACACAAGACAAAAAAATAAATTAAAAAAAAAAAAAAAAAAAAAGGGGAGAGACAAACCAGGGGGTAATCGCCCTGGTGTTACTGCTGCCGTTCAGTGATCTCTGACAGATGACTATGAACCTCTAGGGGCAGCTGAACAAGAAGGCAATGAACGATGCTTAAAGTAAAAGATGATTCGCTAAAATCATATGCCACATACATATCTACATGGATATATATATATATATATATTTCTATTTGTACTTATGTGTAAGATGTTAAGCTTTTTTTTTTATTTTCTGTTTTTTTCTTCTTATTTTTTCGTATTTCTGTGGAGGATTATGTAATCTTTTTCTTGTTGTCTCTCCGAGATTAAAGATCAAAAGATATTAAAGAAGAAATAGTTATAATATCCATATAGAGAATGTTGGCCTAAGCGGCTAAGAGTTAATAGCAAAAAAAAAATGATTTCTATAACCTTTACTACTTAAAGCTGAAGGTTCTTGATCAATCCTAATCGATACCCAAGATCAAAAGCTTTATTTTTATTGCTAATTTAACAATATTTTCAATATGCTTTCGAAGGCCAATTGTTATTTATAGCATTTTAAAGAAAGCTTTCCCGACTTACTAGTATGTAGTACTTATGACCTTTTTCTTCCTTTTCCTCTTTGTTCATATTTGACATTGGCGACCTTTTATAGGATCTGCCATTTTCACTCTCTGCCGCCAGCCCATCGATTAAACATGTCAGACTAACGGCACCCACCCCCCCTCTCCTTCACCCCATACTATCATTCGGAAACTATTTCTTTTCCTTGCTTATATATTTTTCTTTGTTGGGTTTAGCTGGCTATATAATAGAGTTTGTTTTTATTTTTCCTTCTTTTTTTGTTTTGTTTTGTTTTGTTGTGGTCGGGGGCACAGCAGCAACTTCCTTAACTTTTGCTTAATGTCATCAGCAATCAATCCTCATCTCAGACCAAATATACAATATTTCCCTTATGCAATTGCCTTCCACATAGACAAACACACACACACACAACCAACCACAACTCATTTGCTTATATATTATATCTGCTATATACTAAATCAACAAAAAATGACAACAACAAACCACAACAAAAAAAAAAAAACATCCCAAAAACAAATTGGCAGCAAGCTGCAAAGAAAAAGCTATCAACAACAACAACAACAACAACAACAATGTCTTCTTTTCCTCCTCCTTCTCCATCTACAAATCTTCATCAAACTACTCTTCAGCTGGCGGCGCACCTAACAAATGCAACATTAATTGCACTTACAACAACAACAGCAACAGCAACAGCAGCAGCAACAATAGCAACAACAGCAACAGCAACAGCGGCAGCAATAATAATAATAACTACAATAATAGCAATAGCAGCTACAATAACAACGCCACGCCCATGCCGCCCCTAACTAATGCCAACAAAGCGCCAATAATTGTGCTTAAAGCAGCAGTAGCAACAGCTCAGCCAGCAATAGCAACAGCAACAGCAACAGCAACAGCAACTACTGTAACAACAGCAACAGCGGCAACAGCAACACCTTCCCCTTCAAAACGTCGCAAGAATCCTTTGTCACCTTTACGTCTGGGTATTGGTAATCAAACAGGAACAACAGCAACAACAACGACAACACCACCACAACCAAGTCCCTTATTAGGAAGTGGCGGTGGAAGTTGCTCCTCATCGGCAACATCGCCTCAAACATCGCCGGCTGTGCGTACAACGAAGGCTAGTCGTTTGAGGGCAGCAGCGCTTGGTGAGTGTGTCTTTAGCCACCCGGGGTGGGGGGTCGGGTTGGGGGATGAAACTCTTAGAAAAGATCATGCGTCCCCCTCCCCCCATCCTAAACGCCCACAACCACAACCACCACCATTACTTCTCCAATTCATTAATTTACAACCTTTTCATCCATCATTCATTATATTGGTGAAGGATTGCTGCAAAAGTTTTCTCCAACTTTCTTTCCCCGCTCTCTCTCTCTCTCTCGCTCTCTTTCTCTCTCTCACTCTCTTCCTTTCAAAAACTATCTGTGATTGTACTTGAAAATGTCATTTGGAAGCCATTAACTAATTATATGCCCTATTGCATTTCTTTCTACCCACACAGACAAGAAGAAGGAGGAAGTGCGAGAACGTCAACGTTATAGTTCACCTAGTTCTCCTCGTCCAATAGCAACAGGACTAATAGGAAGTGCCGGTCGTCGTTTAAGTAGCTCAGAACTTTCACCCAAATCATCGGGTATCCATTGTGGTTTCAATTCAGAGCCAGTTGCATCAACAATATCATCGACAACATTAATTGGTTGTGGTGGTGGTGGTACTGGACGTCATCAATCTCGTGCCTGTTCCCAGCCAACAGATACACCGCCCACCCAACGTCGGCAACAATTGGTGGCAGTTGGATCTGGTTTAACGATGAAACAAAATCTCAGTGAATTACATTTTACTGGGGCAAATTCAGCGGTGGCAGGAGGCGGCACAACAACATCAAGTCCATCTATTAAACCCTTAGCTGAGTGTACGTTACGCATGCGTCCACGTAGTTCCACCATGTGTAATGATAAAATGGTTGGTGAGGGAAGTAATGGAGGCAAACCACCAAGTGATAATCTAACCAATATTCAATTGAGTCCAGTAGCTAAAAATAAACGAACAGTGAGTATGAAATGAAAATTTACAAATAAATTTGGAATGCAAAATCGATCTATCATCGAATATATAACAAATGATTTTGCATACCATAAACTCAGATTTTTAATTAGTAAGCAATCCATATTTTTTTCTTCTATATATTTATATATATATATATATGTTTTTTTGTTTTATTTTTTATTTATAGCCGGAGGCCTCACCACGTCGTTTAGGTGATCGCGATAAATCATCGAAACGTAAATCAAATTTAAATCGTTCTCTAACTGAGGAAGCCACCAAGGATGGCGGTAAGTGGAACGCGGCAACAACAGCAGAGAAGATGAAGAGTACACAACAATTAGAGAAATGAAGAAGATGAGGATGATGAGCATGATGGCCAAATTTGGCTTACTTGTTGACTCTTATGATGGCTTTTAATTTCGATTTCAAGCTTCAGTGCCTGTGAGAATAATACGAAAGAGAAGAAAAACCAGGTCATAACCATTGCAAGACAATTGACAACAATTTCAATCGTCAGAGTCAGTCAGTCAGTCATTCTACAGATCTTCAAGTGTCGAGATCATCACGATGATGATGAGGATGATGATGATGATGCCATCAACAGTGTGGAGAGAACAACACTTTCATTTAAAACATTTTCAATTCCTTGATGATCATCGCTTTCATGTCCTAGAAACCTGTGTGAAATATGTTGAAATCCGTACCCGATCCTCCTACCAAACGATATGTGCATGTCTCTTTCTCTCTGTCTGCTTTCGTGCTTTTTTTATTATTAATTTCTTTTTGAATAGTTTTCCAAACTCTTACAAATTAATTAATGTTTTTAATTGATTTATTTTAGGTGATTTATCATCGAATGCATCGAATGCAGCTGCAACACGTCGTCGTCGTCGCCGTGAATTGGGACTGGCACGTCCATTGTTGCCTGGCGATGATGAAGTTCTCCGTGATATGTTACTTCAATCGCCAATGAAAAGCTCTTGCAGTGAATCAACGAATACCTCTCGTTCAGAATCCCAACGAACTGTATCACAATTGGCTGCCTCAATGCGTCATCCTGAAGTGCCAGTACGAACCATGACGGCAGTATTGCCCTCACCCAAATCTCTTCATGGTGGCGGCAGTTTGCGTGGACAGAAACTAAATGAACGGACTAAAACGGAATTGGCTGAGATTAAGAAAATTGCCGAAAAGGCAACAACAGAAGATCGACCAGCTGTTGTAGGTGTACAGGAACAGGTGAAAATGTCACCAATACTGAGACGCAAGAGTACAGATGATTCAGCTCCTGCTGGTATTAATCCCTTGCAGACATCACCACCAGCACCAAATCAAATTGTATCGATATTGAAGAAGAAGGAACATGCCTTTGGTGAATGCAATTCAAGCAATTCGAGCAATGCCTCACCAGTGACATTCTCATCCAGTGTGGTTGATCCACCGCTGGCCACTGGTCGAAGCAAACGTCAGGGCATACTAAAAAAGAGATCTAGTTTGGATGAATCGCGTTACTATTCTCGTTCCCATTCACCGGATGAGCGTAGCATATTGATTAAATCGGCTCGTCGTAATTCATTAGAGGAATCTGGTAGTGGTCTACAAGCTGTTGGACAAGGACATGGTCATGGCATCCTAAAGCAGAGTAGCTATGATAGTAGTAAAAGTGATGGCTGCCCATCGGCCAATGAGTGCCAACCCCATAGTATATTAAAGAAAAAGGATTCATTATCCACACCATCGGATGGTGGTTGTCACAAGCATGTCTCCATATCCCAGGCAGTGACCTTGGCTGCCGCCGAACTGGCTGCTCACGATGGCTTAACTGGTGGCTGTGGTGAAGAAATCGATGAACATGAAATTCGTCCCATACTCAAACAGGAAAGCACTTCCAGTGAGGAAGCAGTGCGTCCACCCAAACCCATACTAAAAAAGAAATCATTTGGTGAGGCCGATGAGCATGAAATACGTCCCATCCTTAAGAGTTCACGCAAAAGTAGTCGCGAGGAATTCGATTTGAATATAACCTTGGGTCAAAGTCAGGACAGTGGTGGAGATATACAACGGCCCATTCTTAAAACAGAATCACCCTCAAAGCGTCGCTCATTGGGTTCAAATTTACATGACTTGGATTCAGAGACGACATCATCATCCTCGATAAACTCTTCGTCTTTGTTAAAGAGACGCACACGATCCCTGGAACGTCAGGATGGACCACCAATGGTTATGGATTTAGCTGCCGCTCTCGATGCCATTGCTACATCTCAAACGCCAGTGGACTTTGTTACCACACCGGCTAGCATGTCAGTAGCGGAACGGATTAAGCATATGGAAATGTTATCGACAACAGCAACATCACGCTCTGTTGGCGGCATCAATAGCAGTTGGGAATCCTCATCATCAGCATCATCCCTAAAGCAGCAGACATCAAATGCCAACGAATCAGGTGTGACGATGGCTCCCATAACTGGGGTGTTGAAACCCAGTGTCCTTCGTCGGGATTTGCATAGGGAGAGATATAAGACCCAGCCAGTGACCAGTGAGGAGAAGAGCTTGTAAGTACCAAAAAAAAAAAAAAAAAAAACCAACCAAAATATAAAGATAAAAGTTTTCAAATATTTTCTTTTTGTGAATCACACACACATACCTACACACACACACACACACACACTGTAACAATTTGTCTGGCGCGTTGGCTGTCAAACTGTCACGCTTCACAGAGAATATGCTCAACCAGAGAGTGGTTTATTTTTAGTTTGAAATGCGCTTGGATTTTCTGGCTGCTTCTATAAATATTTGTTTAACACACACACACGCACATACAGACACATATGTATATATACACAATATTCCATTTACCATTTCGCAAAAAAAAAAAAAAAGAAAGAAAGAAAAAACTGGAGCCTTTTCTGCTGCTGTCCAGTTCAGGGTCATCATATTATCATTAGTCGCAGTTCGTTGATTCTAAAACTTTTCTCTCTCTTTGTGAGTTTTGTGCAAAAACAAAACAAAATTGATATTGTTTACAATATTTTAAAAAAATTCTGATTTCAAAAATTATAAAAAATCTCTCATGGGTGACCTCAATTGATTGGCTCACTCGCTTTTTTTTTTCTTTTTGGTTTTGTTGCATGTTTTTTTGAATTTTTTTTTTTTTTTTTTTTTTATATATATTACTATTATTTGTTGTTTGGCATTTAAGCCGATTATTGCTTACCTAATTACCACACTGACTGACTATTGAGGCCAGCCAGACAGCAGAGGCAGCAACATGAACCACAACAAGAACAAGTGTCAGGCCAGGCAGCAATAAAAGGTTAGCAATTGGTTTAATTTGTGAGATTTTTGCTTAATGGTCTTTGATGGTTGACGGATTGATAACTGAAGGTTAATGTTGTATAAAAAATAAGATATTCTCAATATGGTAATATATGGGAAAGAAACCCTACATTTGAGTCGATATATCAATTGGATGAAATATCAGTTATAGAATTTGGGGTCATTTACCATTTATAAAGACACTTGTCAAATATTTACCACAATATTTTTATAATTTTTCACTAGTTTACTAGTTTTTTATTTCTTTTTTTGTTTGTTTGTTTTTTCTCAATTTCTTCGGTTACAGTTTTAGAGTCATAAAGATCTTATCATTTATTTGTGCACCATCAACTCAAATTGTTTTGGTTTTTCAATTGTCGCCTCTTTTGATAATTTTCTTGCGAATTTGTTTGGCCCACCAAAAACCCCCTTTCCTCACCGTCCTCCCCCCCATCCCTCACTTTTATGCCCCATATGCCGCCACATGACAATGTCATAGTCGTAAACCTACTTAGTTTTCCCTCTCACTCTATGGCTCTATGTGTGTGTGTGTGTGTGTTTGTGTGTGGGGGAGGAGAGGAAAGGTTTTAAAAGGCATTTTAGCACTAGACTAGATACATAGACATAGCAGCTCCCCTAGTCACCCCTCTCCTCCTTCTCCTCCGATTCAATGTTCTACGAAATGTTGTGACTTCTTTTAACTGTGTTTTTATGTCAGCATTTTTATGTGTTTTACTAGTTGGTTGTTTTCGGTACTTTTTGTCTCTGTGTGTATGCGTGTGTGTGTGTGTCTGTCTGTGGCCGACACTCCCTAGCCAAAATTCTATAGAACATTCAGCATTATAACCAAGTTCTTTTTAACCCTTCTCTTTCACTGTTTTACCCTTTCTCTCTTTGTTTGTTTATGTTATTCACCTGCCTTTTTTTTTATTCTTTTTTGCTATTGTTTTTCACATACATTTGCATTTGCAGCGATTGAATATGTGTGCATGTGTGTGCGTGTGTGTGTGTATGTGTATTGTTGTGTTGCCCCAAAAGCTTTTGTTTGTGGCATGATGTTTTGTAATTTATGGCATGTTGATGTGTTGCATTCAGTTAGCTGCAGCACTTGAACGCGTTCGGTAGAAGAAAGAGATAGAAAGAGAGAGACCACTGACAATTCTTAGCCATCTTTCGATATATCTCATCAAGGTTCACCAGAAAGGGTTATACATACATATATCCCGAACCTATTTCTCTATGTTGTGGCTACAACGACGTCAGAGTGAAAAAATGTTTGAGGCGTATATAAGAAAACGGTAAATTCTCCCTAACTATATATATACTAAGTGCCCACAAAAACAAAAAAAAATTCATAAAATATTATTCACTCAATAAATCGAAATTATTGAGTTTTTCAACAAAAGAGAAGGAATATGAAAGAGAGAAGCCCAGAGAAAGAATCAGAGGGATAGAGAGAGAGAGAGATAAGGTTGACAAATGCAATAAATAACTAAGAGAGGGCAGAGAAAGGGGTAGTTGGCAGCCGCTTTTAGCTGAATTGATATTATAAATCGATAAAGTAATACTTATGTCAAAAATTTGAAGTGATGGATGCGATAAGATATATGTCTATCTACCTACATATATACATACATATATGTATACAGCGAAAGAATAACGACATCAAATACAATATAGCTATAAAATTGTTTGCATAGTCGTCTATGACTAACTAAAAAAAAAAAAATGGAAAAAGAGAAGGAACTTTGCCTTTTGAAATTCTATTCAATTATTAGAAACATTTGATATATAGTGTACTTCGAGCGGTTATCAGTCGGGTATTACCTAAGGAGGAGATTTTCCTATAATGGTTGGACGAATACTTATTATTCATCCAAGCAGGTGAAAAAAAGTGGTCAGGGAGGGGGAGGGGGACGGGTTCCGATGAGTTGTAGAAGAGTGAGTATGTGGTAAAAAATCACTACAAAAAAGTTTCCATTCCCTCCCCCATACCCTTTGACTATCTCTCTCTGTCTCTCTCTCTCTTTAAAATCAAAGAATGTGAATATTCTTATCAAAAGAATTCTACATTTAATCAGTAGGCCGGGTATGTCCAATTCTAACCACCGATATAAACATACTTTAATCAATACCGTGCAATTTGTTGTGTATAGAACTATTGCAATATCATGATAACAAATTGAGTTATTTAAGCATCTACCCAAGAGAAGAAATTGCTATATGAACGATTGATTTCCACATACATATATGAAATATAGAAAATCTATATACGATATATATCAGATATATTTCGGATTTCGTTTGAAATCTTTAGATGCAAATATCACCGAACCATCAGTAATTTTGGTAATTATTGGCCCAATTGTGTTCTATTCCTCTCTATATATCATAACAAATATTCAGAATATATTCGTAGGATGTTGTACAATCTCTTAATTGTAGTAATCCTAGTAACTTCCATATCTATAACTTCTTGCAGCGACATCTATCGTAGGGATTATCTTTAATCCTTTTACATACCATGTAGCGAAATCATAATTATTGCAGAGTTTTCAGTTGCATATTATTAAAACTATATATACATACATATATATATATGTATATATAGATCATATCCTGGCCTATATATACTGCCCACAATTCACACAGACTCGCTAGCACACACACACACATACACTCCAGGGCTCCATAAAAATAGCTTCATATTCATATGAAACAAATGAGGAGCAACTGCAACTGGTCAAAGAAAAGCAATTTCTCACCTCTCTTTAGACAGGGAAAAAGAGCAAAAGCAGCAACAACAACAACATCAAGAAAAAGGCAAAAAGAAAATCTCATTAAAGAAAATTCAAACAGACGAAGAAGACATTTCGAAACACGCTCACACACACACACACACATATGCATATGCAGTGAAAAATAACATACCAAAATAAATATAACAACAACAAAAGAAAACGAAAACGAAAACAACAACAACAACAAGAACAACAACAAAAACTGAAAATAATTTAAATTTGCCGACTGCGAAGTCGCAGTTGCGGCCGGTGCATACGTCGACGTCGCAGTCAACGATGGCTGGCCGCTGCTGCTGCTGCTCTGCTCTCTGCCCATTGCTGTTGTTGTTGGTGTTGCTGTTGCTGGTGTTGCTGTTGCTGCCTGCTTGCTTGCTGATGATCGTCTGTGTTTTGTACAATTTTTTATATATTTTTTTTTGCGCTCAGTCAGTCGCTCGCGATCGCTTTTTCAATTTTCACGTACCGCAGCAACAGCACCAGCAACGTCGGTCTGCATTAAAGGAAAAACCATATAGAAACATTTTTCCTCGACACTTTTGTTTGTTTGTTTTTTTTTTAATTTAATTTTTTACGAGTTTTTTATTTTTTTGTTAGTGGAAATCAAATAAAAATTGTGAATGTGTGTGTGTGTGTGAAAACAGAAATCGAAACTATTATATATATATATTAAACTGATAAAAAGAGAGAAAAAAAAACCGTAGGTAACGTAACGTTGTTGCTGTCGTCGTTCCCGTTACCGGTCCCTTATCAGTACGAACACAGAACGCGCCATTGAACCACGTTTTTAACGTCTTTTGCCTGCCTGCCTGTGTATGCCGCCGACTGTCAGTTAGCTATTTGGTTAGTGCCGGTTGACAACT
Source organism: Drosophila sturtevanti (assembly GCA_018150375.1). Taxonomy (NCBI): domain Eukaryota; kingdom Metazoa; phylum Arthropoda; class Insecta; order Diptera; family Drosophilidae; genus Drosophila; species Drosophila sturtevanti. Next base: position 5,575,365 of record JAECWJ010000594.1, read on the forward strand.
TTGAAAGGTTCTTACACCACCACCAAACACCAATAAGAATAGTGTGTGTGTGTGTATGTGTGTGTTTGCATAAAAAATAGTACTTGAAATTTTCAAAAAAAAAATAAATGTTCACAATTTTCGTGTTCAAATCTAAATGGAAATGAAAGGAAAATATTTCGTAATGAGCTAAAAATACTTGCGAAAAAAAACCTCATGGAAATGTGCAAAAGAAATGGAATATAAATTCATATACACATGATCTATGTATATATGTATACATATATATCTATAATATATATATACTTATGTGTTGATATATTTGTCAGCTGTGCGAAAATTGTGCAAAATTAGCAACATTTCTGTTCAATTTCATTACTTCCTTTCCCCCCTTTTGGCCCCACCACCCTCAACTCTGACCAAAAATTTGTTTCCCCCGGTTGTTGTCTTTGCTAATTTTGGTTGTTATCTTAACTAATTTGGCTAACAAAAAGTTGTAAATCTTTTAATCAAAAATATATGTATATATACAATTTGGGTTTGCCTGTTAATCAGTTATTTACTCTATAACCAGGAGGACATATTAGTAAAATGAAATAAGAAGTTATTTTTGTATTTGCAATGATTTCTCTTCATACACTGCTAAATACATTAAATTGGTACTATAAAAACCTTATTGTTTGGGCCAATAAATTATATACATATATGTTTGGTTTATCGGCTTGTTTTAGATGATTTAGTGAAATGCCATTAGCTTTTGCGTTCAAAAACCACAAATAAAGTTGCAGGGTATCCTTTAGTGTGGGCGTTATGAGAAAAACAAAAGTGAGACACATTTTTATAGATTTATTTCTTCCCCCCTTTTTTTTTTATTATTTTTTTTGCTTTGCTATAAAACATAAAATTAAAAAGAAAAATGCTTAATAGATTGCACTCTTTTGTCTCTCACAGACATTCTCTTTTTCTCTCTCTTAGCCTTAGGGCTCTTTACAGTTTGAGAATCACTTTGAAAATCCAATTAGCTTTCGTTTTTTTTTTCTTATATTTTGTATATATTTTTAGTTTTCTATTTTCTTGATAAACAAAAAGCAAATATTGGAAAAGACAACGAGTGGGAAATAAACGAAATGTATATATGTATATATATATATATATATTTATATATATGTGCATATATATACATAGATGGAGGGAGAAGAATTTGTTTGTTGTTGTATTTGTTTGTTTGATTTACAAAGTGTTGAGAAATTTTATAAAGTTGAAATAGCCTCTTCGTGTTTTGTTGTTGTTGTGTTGTTGTATTTCAATTACCTTTCACTTGGAAACAAATTTGATAGCAAATTCTTAAAACTTTTACCTTGGCCCAAAGGGTTTTGAAAACGGAAAATGCCGCCAGCTTTGAAATTTCACCATAAAATAACAACAAAGAGTGTAATTAACTTGGCCAAAATTGCCTATAATTATGACCAAATGCTAACTGCTCATTGTATGTGTGTGTGTATGTGTGTGCTTGTGTGTGTGTGTGTATATAGAAAGAGATGAAAAATGGAAAGATATAGAGAAAGATTCACACTATTTTGTTTTGGTTTATAGTTATCTTATGTAAATGTAACTCTTAACTGATTCATTCATTCATTCACTCATTCTTTTATTGTTGTTTTTTTTTTCTTCATTTATTTTGTACAGCTTTAAAGCAAACTCCACACCCTTTGACATCTCGGCCACTTCGGCATTTAAGCCCACCAAGCCGCTGGACATACGCCTAACCTCGTCCACATCCATTCAACAGCAGCAGCAGCAGCAGCATCAGCAGCAACAACCGTTAATTTCGCCAATCACTGGACAATCGTTAAGTCACGTGCCGGCAACGTTGCTACTCTCCTCATCAACACATTCAGGAGGATCTGGTCCAGCCACATCATCATCATCGTTCCGCTTGGCTCGCAGTTCCACACAGCCATTGCAATCACCACGTGTCGTACATTTGGCCTCTCAGGGCCATTGTCAGGGTCAGTCTAGTGGAGTTAAACCCTCGGCCCAATCAACATTATTGCGACAACATTCAATCAACGATAGCATCAGTTTGAGTGAACAGCTAACTCTCTCTTTGGGTAACGATAGTGAGCATATCTTTGAAATGTCTGGCTTGGATGATGATTCGGCCATACAATCGCTGGTCGATGATGCTGCCACAACAACAACACCATCAGCAGCAACAACAGCAACAGCAACAACAGCATCCACACCAACAGCTAGTGGCCTAACACGCAGCAATAGTGTACGAGCCCGTGCCAATATGTTCCAGCAATTGCAACAGCAGGAACAGCAACAGTCGCGCAATCGTCGAGATTCTCACGGTGGAGGAGGAGGAGGAGGAGGAGGCGGCAGTGGAGAACCACAGCAACAACAGCGCTCAACCATTGCCAACCGTCAAGGTGAGTTGTGTAGATCGGTAGTGTGACCCAATGCTGTCGGTGTTTAGGAACTATCAAAAAAAAAAAAGAAGAAAAAAAAAATTAGCATGAAACCATAAAACTAACACAAAAATACCGCTAGAAAGGTAGTGCAGATTTTAGACAATTTGCCCAAGTTTGTTACCCTATGTGTCAGTATGTGTGTGTGTGTGTGTGTGTGCGTGTAAGGTAACGAGGCGTAACTAGTCGAGATCAAAAGCAAAAAAAAAAGGTTAGCTGAAAAGAACATAGAGAAAGAAAGAGAGAGAGAGAGAGAGAGAGCGACAGAGGAAGTGGAATAATTTAACAATGAACTAACTAAACTCTGTTTATTTTTAGTATGGGCAAAGTGAGTGCCAACTAAAGATAAACAAAAGTTCTAATAGCTATTATAAATATCCAAAAGGGCTTTTTAATAGATTTATTTTAATTAGTTTTTAAATTAAAGGTACATATTGGGTGAAAATCTTAGCACCTCGCTGATCAAGCAATCACAAATCACAGCCCTTCAATTGACGTATATTTACGTCACTCATTTTCAATTTAGGTAGTTTTTTTTTTTTTTTTTTTTTCACATTTTCATAATGTCACTTGACGCGGCAATAGTTGTCAAACGTGAGGGGGGTGGGGGTTAGGGAGGAGGAAAACCGTGAGGATTGAGTATGCATTAGCTAGACGGCGATCATAAGAATCACTTGAAATAATCCCCAACTGTTCGGTCTGTTGTCCGGCCATTATCAGTGAGTGGTGGGTATAAATATAATATATATATGTATATATTTTTTTTTTGCCAGATTTTGCTAGCTTTTGTCATTGGTTTGTGTTGTTGTATTTATATTTTTTGAGGCTTGCCGCACATGGTTGTTGCCCAAGTTAATAAGCTGTAAAATGTATGTCACTTGCCTCACACACACACACACACACACACTCAGTCAGGCAATCAGCCACTAATTAAGGTTTGTATGTTGGTTGAGTAACATTTTGTTAAAAGAGGTGGAAGGGGAAGGAGGGGAGGTAGAGGGGTTTAGGGTTTAGCCATCGATGTATGGGTCACTTAAGATTATGGGACAGGCCCTATTTTGTTTGTTTTAATGTTATCAAAAAAAAAATTGAAAACTAAAATATAATCACAAAATATATTCGTATCAAAAATCTTACCATGCGTTGACATTTATGTCAAACGAATTAAAAATCATGTATTGAAAATTGCCCTCAAATTCTGGCATATTGCATAATTTTATTATTTAGTTAACAAATACAATATATTAGTTTTCATATTATACGTATAAAATTAGAAGTCTTGTAGAATAAATTTTCTAGTGTATTCAATCAATATAATGTTAGAAATTTATCAAAAAACTCAACCCGTAATGGGAAGTGAGGGTAGAAATTGTGAGAAGTTTTAAGTTTTGAAATATGTATAATCATCTCTCTCGATACTTAAAATATTATTCCATACTAATATTAAATGTATTCTATTTAAAATAATTGCAGCTATCCGCCAATCGACACCGCCACTGAGTTCAGCAACAGCGAATATAACGCAAGGATCTCCATTACAGGATGATCCCAGCACGCCAAATACAACACAAGATGCGGAATTTGGTAAGTTTAAAACGAGAAATTTAATAAACAATTATAAGAATGAGAGAGAGAGAAAGGACAGAGAAGGTATAAACAGAGGAGAGAGTGGACAGAGAGGGGGAGAGAGAAATTAGAGTAGTTCCAAACTTTTTCAGTTGTTATTCAAATCGGTTTACAAATTCTTACTAATCTGATAGTTCCAACGCTCTTCTATAGCTCTAAAGAGCTAAGCAAAACATAGAAAATTTTCATTTGAAAACTTTTATTTAGCATATAAAGGTTCCTCTTAGCGTTAAGAGTTTGTATTACTTGCAGGATTCTATGATAATATTTCTTACTTATCGAAAAGGTGATACCCTAGAAATTACCCATTGTACTTTTAAACAAAGACAAACTCAATTGGTTAGTAAATTAGCTTATTTTCAGTATTTGAAAGAGAGGCTACTTTTGGCCTTATTGTGGAATAAGCCATATGGTCGTTAGCCTCATACCTATGTATACCTTTCCAGGGACTACGAAAAAATGGTCCAATGATGTAGCAATTGGCAATATTTATAAATATTTGCTATAACTTGATGATTGAAGCAATCTTAGTGCAATAATTTTTCTTCCTATGCCCCCTCCCTCTCCCTCTCTCTCTCTCTCTCTCTCTCTCTCGCTCGCTCTCTCTACCGTTTAACATATTTATATTTCATTTGTTTATCTCTTAATTTGATTAATTTTGTTTGCGCGCCTGAGAAAATGCACGAAGCACATTTTTGGAATGCCAAACAAAAGATTTATAAAAATATATATGTATACTATATATGTGTATACGATATTTGTTATTAAACTGTGTTGTTGTTACTTTTGTTAATTGTTGATTGTTGATTGTTGTTGTTGCTGCTTACTGTGTCTATATGTTAAATTTTATATGCATTATTATTTTGTTGTTGTTGTTGTTCTTTTTTTTTTACCTGTTTTTTATTTTTCTTTATTTCTGTTGTTGTTGTTGTTGTTGCTCATCATTAACTAATAATTTGCATTGAACAAATCTAAAATGAATGCCGCCACGTTCAATTAAACAAATTCAACAAAAATGAAATAGAGAAAAAGAAAAACAAAACTCGAAAGAAAAGACGAGAAAGAAAAATAGCAACCTAACAAAAAAAAGGAAAAATTGCAGCCGCACGCAAAATTGCGCAATGCCAAAGGAAAAGCCAAAAAAAAAAAACAAAAACAAAAAAGATTTATAATAATAATTTATTCAATAAACTCTGCTACATGCATGCAATATTCATTTCCATTTCCATATATATATATATGTATATATATATATATGTATATACATTTTTTTTGCCCACTTCTAACACAAAAACCAAGAAAAAAATGTTGGTTACCGTTGCCGTTGTTGTTGTTGTTATTGTTGTTGTTGTTATTGCCGCATGAGAAAACTAATAACAATTATTATTTACAAGTGTTTTCTTTTTATTTTTTATATTATTAAGAGTTTACATTGGTTTATTTTCTTCTTTTTTTATGTAATTTATAAGGGGGGGAGCGTGATTTATTTATTTCCATTTTTTTGCATAAATTAATTGGTTAAGACTTTTTCTCTATACAATTTCCTTACCCCAGTTTAGTAGAGTTGTTATAGGATTTTGCTTCAGTTGTAACACTGACATACTCCTAATATATATATATATATTATATATATATATATTTAATTGAGGATTGGCATTTGCTGATTTAAGATTATAGCGTGGGCGTGACCACAAACCTTTTGAAAATATCATAAATTTATTTTATATTAGCGATAAGATGCCATAACATTATGACCTTGATTGTGCCGAGGTCTGAGGTATGTGTAATTAACATAGAGAATGGAATGAAGAATGGAAATGAAAGAAAATGAAAAGAAATTAAAGATAGAAATTATATTTTTGAGTTGAGAACTTTGTATTTTGATGATGGTACTTTACAATAAATATATTGGGATAGGTCAAAACTATATCAAAAATAAATTAGAAAAAGCAATTCATATACATATAAATGTAAAATTAATATAGTAAATGTAATAAATAAATATATATAGAGATTTCATATACCTAATTTTAGAATATTCTCAGAATTTCTTTCTGTGACCTTTAGAAGATACGCATCCATTCCATTCTTATCCTATCAACCGATCAATCATTGAACATTGAATTCAATATCTTCATATAAAGCGATTTCAAACATTTTCTTTTAATTGAAAAAAAGTATCCATTCTCAATATCATATATTGCCCTTTTATATCGAACCCCTATATTTCCGATATTCTTTCGTTTAAATAGAATTTAAATTTAAATTTTTACAGTCTGTAAAAATAGTTTCTAGTTTCTGATATTTCTTAGATTGTACTACGATTAGTTATAGAATCATTTACCATTAAGGATCCTAACTATTCTATGCAGGACAACTCCTTGGGATCCCACCATCTATCCTCATTGCCATAATTTACACGGAAGTTAAATCTTGAATTAGATTAGATTTGGATTAACTTAACGAATACGTTTGATTCTCTTAGTCCGATTTTAGATCATCAATGAGCAATATTTTCTTATATTATTTTTAAAAAAAAAAAATGAATTATCAGATTCAGATGTATTTATATTTGTTTACAGATTTAGATAAATTGACTAGTTATAGTACAATTTCTAACGCTTTTTTAGTATAACTCATGCATCTAATAGAAATATTCTATCGCTATCGTGTGTCTGATGCGGCTTCTCTATATATATATATATATATACGAATCTATACACACATATATTGTGTATATATAGAGTTCATATCAATCATGAGTCGACATATGTATAATGATGATGATGATGCAGAATGAAAGAAAGCAACAAAAATCGAAAGCCACAAAGAGAGAAGCCGAGCCGAGTGTATAGTTATGGTTATAGTTGTCTTGTGTAGTGTAGTGTAGTGTGGTGTAGTAGTATAGTGAAGAGTGTCTCATAAATGTCCATTGAGTAACTACTAAATAGACAAGTGGACAAAGAAAATTACAGAAATTGCTTTTCAACACAAAAAACGAAAAGAAAATAAGATGAAAAAAAATATAAAATAACTTTCTATGCATTGAAGAGAGCGAAAAAATCGGTTATACTCTGCAGATTGTACATACATATATGGAATTTGTGTGTGTGTGCGTGTGTGTGTATTTAGTGGGTGATAGGGCGAGCGACTGAGCGGCGGTTGTTCGGAAGAAGTGACAAAAAATAAAATGTTTTATCGCAGCAAACAACCGACAACCGACAACAATAACAACAACAACAGCAGCAACAACAGCAGCAACAACAGCAAAAGCAGCAGCAGCAACAACAACATAAACCACAGCAACAATTGTTGCCTCGTCTCTCATATGGGCACAAAATGGATAAAAAGCCAGTGCGCAGTTGAATTTTGCCTTCAATCGACAATTGAACAACAACAAATATGGTTTATTATAATAATAATAAAGAGAAAAAGGGATCAACAAATGAGATGATGAGTAAGTTAAAGTTAGTAGCAACAGAGTAACATGAGCAGCAGCAGCAGCATCAGGATATATATGTTCTTGTTAAAACCTCAACACTTGCAATTCATCATCCATCTTCTTCTTCTCCTCCCCCTCCTTCTCCTCCTTTTTTATATATATATATATATATATATATATATATAGAACCCTCATCGTTATCGCTGGCCGAACGTTTGGCATTCTTCAGTAGTCTCTGTGAGAATGGTGGTGGCAGCAGTCGGGCCAGTAACTATTCAAAAAGTCCACCATTGGATCGTACACCACGTAGCAGCACAACAGCTAGCAGTGCCAGTGTAACGCCCACACCTATGGAATGTTCATCCATATTGCAGGAGGAGGATCAGGAGCTACAACAGCAGCAGCAGCAGCAACATTATCATCATCATCCATATAATCCTCCGATTTATCAGCATCAACCAAGCAGTCTAACATTTGAGCACAATACACAAAATATGAATGGTTTTCATGCCCTAAGTCGTTCAGCCACTGAGCCAACACCTGTTTTATGTGATCAGCTACAGCAGCAGCAGAAGCGGCAGCAGCAGCAAGAGGATGTAACATCAGCAACAATCGCATCACCATCACCACCACCAGCAGCAGCAGCAGCAGCAACAGCGGCAACAATGTCATCTATAACTAAAATCAAAATCCGCACTGTGGGCAAACTAATTATGCCGGATACATTTATGGCTGATCGTAATAATAATAATACAAACAAGACATGTCTGGGACGTCTTCAGACACTTGAAGAGGTTAAAATCTCTTTGGGTGTACGAACCATTGGGAAGATTAAATCACCCTTTATTGAACAGCAGCAACAGCAACAGCAGCAGCAACTGCAACGTCATTCCTCGCCTCCAGATTATGCGAAATTAACAAATGGCTCCTCAAACCAAAGTGACTCCGATTCGGGTAAAGAGAATTGTGCATCAAATGAACAGAAAGACGAAACGTCGCCGGCATCGGCAGCGGCACCACAAAAGGTATCTGAAATGCGTCGCAAGATAACACGTCTGGTGCAACAGCAGCAACATGCCCAGCCAATACATCGGCGACATACCACAGAGATTGCAACCTCTTCCACAAGCAGCAGCAGCAGCAGCAACAGCAGCAGCAGCAGCAACAATACCAATGGAAATGGCAGCAATCGATCAGCACATGTGGATGAACGTTATGCTAAATATTTTGGTTGCAAGGATAGCTATAAGACAACAACAACGGTTCTTAAAACGGAATCGATGCCATTGCCAGGACAACAGCAACAGCAACAGCAACAGCTGCAACAGCAACAGCAACTCCTGGCGGCAGAGGCTACTAATGATTATGTACGATTGCCCATTGTCAGTGTGGGTAAACGTCGTGAGCAATTGAAACGAATGCGTCCCGTGTCCTTATCATATTCATCAACGAATGGCATATCCTGTAGTAGTAGCATTAGTCCCACTGCCATGCCCAGTCCCAAGAGAGCGCATACGCCCTGTAATCGGAATAAGGCCATGATATCCCGATATGAAGACATTATTGTTACACAAGCTGAACTTGATGCGGCTGACAGGGAATTCCAACGCATTTGCGAAGAGTATTCAGTGGTTTAAAAGAAAAAAAAAAAACAAAAAAATTTAAAAAAAAAAAACACACACAAAACACCATTAAACGAAGAAAAAAAATTCCAACAAAAAACGAAAAACAGGAAAAAATTGTACATTTTGGCTGTATCGATACAAAATTTCACAAATTTTTTTCAAAAAAATATTTTTCTTTTCAAGATACGTTTTCACCGATCCTATATTTTAATAGTCCTTCTTTTCGCTCTCTCTTGTGGACTCCTTTCCCCACCCCACCCATACCCCTTCCAATACACACCCCCACCCCTCCCCCCCACACACTACATCTCGTACGCCTAAGGCAAATGCTCAGTGTGATAGATGCGTTTCGCCTCACACAAAAACATAAAAAAAAAAAAAATTAAAACGAAAAATCACCCACAAATCATTGTCCTAAACGAAACGAATGAAACAAACAAACAAAAGAAAAAAAAACAAAAACACCAACAACAAAAGAAAACTACTATATATATATATATATTTAAAACAAACAGAAACTATATATTTAAAATAAAAGAAATATTATATATTACACATAAACAAACAAAAAAAGAAAAATAAAAAAAAAAAATTAATAAAAAAAAAAAAAACAAAATATATATATATATACAAAAACTGGAAAACGAGAGAAAAAACAATTTAGGCTTGTAAAGAAATTTTTTTTTTTTTTTAATATTATATATAATTATTATTTCACCCAATTAATGCCAGTTATGCGATCCACTTGCTTACCAATAATTTATATCATTTTTGAAGGATGAAAGTATGGGAAGTTAAAGGAAAACAAAAAAAAAAACGAATTGTACCTTAAAAGGCCTTATGTTTATTATTATGATTATTATTATTATTATTGTAATTATTATTATAATTATTATTATTATCTTATTATTATTATTATTGTAATATTTAAAGACGAATTGTTAAAACATGAAAAGAAATCGAGAGAATGTAAACAACAAATAAAAACTCAAGAATCAAGTGCTAAACCGAATTGAAATTATCCGATATATATCGAATATACTTGTCTGATTCCGAAGCTTATATTATTTGGTAGCTTACATATATATGAAATTTTTTTTTAACGATCACCGAATTTAATCCTATATATGTTTATTTAGGGTAAATTTATTACATATATTTTTCAAGTATGTATTTCTATTAGATATAGAAGGGGAAAACTGAAGTAATATACATATATTGTATCGTATTTGCAGTACAAAAATTTTTTAGAAGTTCTAAATATATTTTAGATATCAAGGATAACAGTTTAAGAAGTCGTTACAGGTCCATTTCAGGTCAATTTTCAGGATTTTTCTTAAGGTTCCCTAGATTAATAGAGTGATGAAGATTAATAATTTTTATTATTTATGCATGATTAACAATAAAAGTGAAGTAAGTACATATACTAAAAAGGGTGACTAAAGCATGCATGCAATTTGCACGATACTAAAACGCATTTTGATTTGAATTATCATTTCGTTTTCAGTTGGAACTGCTTTTTGGAATTGTGATGAGACCCCCTTTTAGTTTATTTTACAATATTCAATAAGATTTGTTTAATCTTTTTATGTTGGTTTTTATAATCTCCTTAGCCAAACCGAGCAGCAGCAGCAGCAGCAGTGGAACGGAACCGTTGAAAAGCATCCTTAAAACTGGCAAACCGATCCTTGGCATGGCAATGGGTCGTGGCCTAATGCCAGTTGATCTTAATGCCGAACTGAAGAATCGTTTAAAACGCTCAACTCATGCCACTGTGTCCAATTTAAGAAAGTCGGCAACTACGGCCGAGGTTCCAGCTGGTGGTGGTGGTGGTAGTGGTGGCTCCAATGATGAGATCGATAATCCTCAACGTAATTTGGCTCAAATATTACGTAATGTGGCAAAAGAGAATACTACACCGGCACAGCAGCACGATGATGCAGTGAATCTAGTACGAAATCTATCCACATTGGGTCAATCGCGTCGCTGTGAAGAAGCCAGTGGAAGCGGTGGTAGCAATTGTGCTTCTGCCTCGGAGGGGGAAAGTTCTGGGGGACGGGAAATTGAGGCGATTATCAAGAATAGTGCAGTGGCACGTAGGAGGCGTCAGCAACAACAACAACAACAGCAGCAGCAGCAGCAGCCAGATGGGTGAGTCTATGTCCACCATGATGATCATCATCTCCTGCCATACCCAATTGCTGTGCCTGTGCGTGTGTTCGCTGTGTATTTGTAAATTAACACTAAGAAACTAACCCAACAGAAACGTTAAAAAAAGAAACAAAGTTTGATCTTAGTTTGATCATGGTTTATTATATATATATATATACGTATATATATATTTATGGACATCCGTATTTACTATATATGTATGCATACATAAATATATATATATATATATATATATATATATATATACATATATGCAACAATTGTGTGTGCTCTTCTCAAGACTGGTTCCAAAAAAAAAAAAAAAAATCATAAAATATTTAAACAAATACGAATTAAACAAAACATTTTTGTACACTTAAGATCAAATGAAAACAAAAAGATTTCAATGTCTGCATTTTCTTTCACATTATTTGTGTTCTGTTTCAATTTTTCTTCTGTATTTATACATTTTTTTTTCGTTTGTTTTGCCTCAAATGAATTCCAATTCAAAAACGAATTCTTCAATTTTCAAAAATTACAATATCCAAAAAATCAAAAAAAGTTTCCTAAATAAAGTCAGACCCATAGCCAGAAGCTATTACTGGCCACATCAGGAGCATTCTTACCAACAGCAGCAACTGCAACATCCCCAACAACTGCAGCATCGTCAGCTGCAACAGCAGCAACAACTACAACATCAGCAACAACAACAACTGCAACTATTGAAGCCAAAACTAAATTTTCATAAATTTGTATAAAATATGTGAAACACAATTTTTTAGCCATTAAGTTTTCAACAATTTGCTTTGCTTATTACCGTTTAAATGCAACAACAAACAAAACACACACTAAAAACTAAAACACAAAACAAGTAACTGATATACATATATATATATATACACACATACATACATTAAATATAAATATATATATACATATATTTTATTGACAAAAATCATTTTGTTTAAAACAAAACGAAACCAATGCCACAATATATTTTTACGTAAAACAAAGCAAGAAAAATAAAAGTGAAACGAAATAATATTATATTAATAAAGTTGCCGAAAAGTAAAATCCTAATTAACTGTAGTTTTGTTTGGTCCCCTGCAACTAACGGTGCTGTAATACTAACTTGTAATTTGGATTAATACATTAAACAAACTGCATGAGACAGCAAATTTAGCATGTATTTGCAAAGTTAAAAATGTAACTTCTCGTTAGCTTTTGAATTTGAAAATTAACGGTCAATACTCCTTCGTTGGCGCGCACAGTTGGGCCTGTAGGCGCACTGTTAGTCAACGGTTTGAATATGAGTTGCACAAACATAGGCATTAAATACTGGTCGAAATGTTGGCTTTTTGCTTCAAAATAGTGGCGGGAAAGAAATTAAATAATCATAGAAGTAGGTTTATTTCAGTGTAGAGCTGGTGATCAAAAGTATTTTATTGATATCGATGTTGACTGTCCAAGTTAACATACAGTTCACTGTACAGTTAACATTGGCATGTTAACAGAGCCCTGTAACTTAACAGAGCCCTGTAACTTAACAGAACCAGAGACTAAGAGAGCCCTTATATAAATTAACAGAAACAAATGAGTCGTAACAGAACTGAATTGGACTTAACATTACAGTGGGAGATTTAGCATTATAGGGGGAACTTTAACATTTCAGGAGAAAATCCAACTATTTTTTCAGTGTTCTTGTTTCTTTTTTTTCCAGTGTTGTTTTTGGTTTCGAAGTGAGTGGGTGCGCGTCGGTTTTTTGTTGAATTCTTTTTTGTGATTTGTTTACGTTTTTTCGGCGGCGCGCACTCGATGTTGCGCCGACTGCTTGAAAAAGGTGTTTTTACAAACAATTTGTGTGATATTGTTTGGTGGAAATAAGTGTTCTGTGCAATAAATACTTGTTTGAATTACTTTAATTCAATTGTAAGTCGCAATCGACGATTTCGAAGAGTTTTCAATTAGCTTTCGATTGCAATAATTGAAAGCGCAAGTGCAGCTGCAGTTCGCGTCGCTGTCGCTGAGACTGAGTGTAACATTGCAATTGCATTGAAATCTTAAAAGGTTAGTAATATTAAGCATTATTTCGTTTGTCAATTGTTAGCATTGGCCCTTTGTGTGTCCTTGCCTTCATCCCCTGTCCCTTCTCCCCTCTCGATATTGCTTCAGCCCCTACCTGCCGATGATGCTGTCACTATCGCTGCTGCAGCGGGCAGAAGAACAACTGTAAATTCTCGTGTCGTCTTGTGTTTTCCCATATAATCAAAAAAAGAGAAGAAAAAAGTGCTGATTCAGAAATACAAAAACTCTGCTTGCAGTGACTGCGAATTTGGCAGCGCTGCCCAGAGGCTTGGTTGTGATTTGTTAGGGTGCGTAGAAAGGGCATATTGGCTGAAGCTAGCGAATTGCAAAACTGACAATTGATTTAGGGTAACTAGCATAATCGATCGCCTAATTAGTGTATTTCTTTAATTAGAGTTAACTGTAATTTGTCTGTGCCTTTGTTCTACTCTATTATGCGTACATACATACATGCATACATTCCTTAGATACATACATACAAACATACATACGGATATGTGCATACTTATGTATGTATGTACATGCCATAGCAACAAACGATATATCAAATTGCCAAAATCGAATTATCTACTATATAAAAGAAATCTTTTGTAATGGCTAAATATAATTTTATGCAGCTTCAAATTAACCCTTGTGCGCAGCTTTTCTGATTTTAATTTGTTTTTTTTTTTTTTTGCTTTGCAACAATTTCGATTGTCTTATTCAATTATCTCAAGTATTTAAATGTTAAAAATGTTTGAAAAGGTTCAAGGTTTTATAATGTAGGCCAGTATTTGCATATATCTCTGAAATTAATCAAAAAGGCAAAATTAAACAAAAGACATAAGCACAGCAGCAAAAGACCAACAACATTATTATTATTATTTAATTACATTACTATTGATATTTATTTATATGTACATACATACATACATACTTTATTTATTATTGCATAATTCCTCATTCCTCTGGCTAATGAATAGACAATCGATCGACAAGAGAAAGAAGCAAATTGAAAAAAGTAGAAAAAGAAAATAAAAAAAAAAAAAAAAATAAAAATAAACACATTCGGGATAGATGAAGAAGAAAAAAATATGCCTTTCGTTTTCAATGAATTAGCATAATTTTTGCTATTTCTTTCCCCTCCCATTTTCTTACTTGACTGCGGCGGCGGTTTCATTTGATAAGGAGCGAGAAATATGCATAAACATAAGTATGAAGTTAAATATGCCAATGCTCGGCTTAAAGATACCCTTTAAATATACAAAAATAAAAATATACAAAAATAAAATCTTAGAGGATGTAAACATTGTTTAACTGATAAATATCAGATATAGATTTATATAAACTTTATTATATTTTTAATAAATAAATTTAAACAATTAAGTAAGTCGGTGTGGGATAAATAAAAGGCTTTAGAAGATACAAAATTTGCCAATATTTGCTACACTTCCAAAATCTTGATATCCCCTGCAATTTACAGGGTATTAAAAAAGAAATTAGCTTGGAATTTTTAAATGTATGCATACAACCAATACAAAGTGGAGACTCCGCTTACTCCACAGCAATTAGTATTAATTTGAATTCATATTTATAAGATTTTGTTTATAACAATTGGAATCACTTTCCCTATACTTGAAGGTAGGATTATTGCAAATTGCATCCAATTACAACTGCCTATCGATCGATCGATCGTTAAATAAATCAAATCACATTCAAGTGGTGCGTGCGTGGGCGGGGGTGTGTGGTAAAGGGGCGAACTTGGCCATAAATAGACAAAACCAAAAGTGCTTATCAGGTTTAGATTAGGTTTTCTATTTCGTTTTTTTTTTTTTTTTATGGCCAACCCTATCTAAATTTCAAGTGGCACTTTAACTGTGGTTATATATGTATATATGTATATATACATATATGGGAAAGTGTGTGGGACAAACATTAGCTCAAATGCATTTGACTCGCCCAACTGAACTGAATGATAGATATGCTATGGAAATAAAAAAAACGTGAGCTAAAACGCTAATGAGGCAAATAAATAAATGAAAAATTTTACAACGGGAAATGGAAAATGTTTAAATATTCTGATAGAATTCAAAGCCTAAGAAATGCACTTAAAAATTTGCCAATAATTTTAGAAATGACAATAAATAACATTTCGAAGAATCAGTGAATATATATAAATATTATTATTTGTACAAAATTATCATGAAATTGCAAGTCAATATATAGAAATATATGTATAAATGATAAATATAGATTACAAAGTTTCATCTTTATTTACAAATTAAACCTAGGTTATAATGCTAAACTGCTAGGATCTTCGACATTATATAGTAAACTCTTTAAAATTTGTTTATCATTAAGAAAACAAAAAGAACTTAAAAGATAATTATAGCAATTGTAACACAAGTTACAGATATGTATATACATACATATCATTTGTAAATGTTTATCAAAATTAATGACTATTTTTTATTGAGTAGCAGCAAAGTCATAAGAGATAACTATGTATATACTACTTAATATAAAATCTTTTGAAATTGTCAAACAATATAAATTTCTATTATTTAAAACACTAATCTAATAAAGCTAAGCCAGAAATTTGTGCTCATTTCAAATTGGAACAAATTTTTCAATGATTGTAAATCATAAAAAAAAATTTCTGAAAATTTCTTATTATAAGACCAAAATAATTAAATTTTATTGCGATTTCGGTTGCGATTTTTCTTAGTTCGATGGAAAAGCTGTAAAAATAAACTGTTTGTACGATTTCTATTAAAACGGTTGAAATCGAAATGTATATAATATAGAATTATATAGAAGGCGAAACTTACCCCCCAACACACATACACCAACCCCCCTCCTTCTACCACATGCATTCGCAGTTTCAATTTTCTTTTTTTCTTTTCATTTTTTTTATTGTTATAATTAGGTTTCCAATGATTTGTTATATAGAATTTGATAAATTTTTCATTAATTGAATTACTATATCGTAAGGTTGGCAGCTGTTTCATCCCCTTCCTCTCCCCATTTGTCTTATTTCTCTCCACTATTGAGATTCATCTTCATTTTTGTCTACATTTCATTCGCAGTCTCCTCCCCCACACACGCACACACACACACACACAAATTACTCATTCATCTTATAAAGTCTCACGCAACATTTCCATTTAAAGGCATGTTTGTTATACGATGCTTCTACTTTACCCTATTGGGGGGGGGGCCCAATCCCTCGTTCCCCCCATAATGCTAATGCATTTCCATACCAGATTACACAATATTTCCAAATCGAACATATTTCTAATGCACTGATCCATTAATCATGTTTTCGTTTAGCTTCGTTTTGCTTTGTTTTCAGATCACATAGAGTTGAGGGCATCAAATTTTTCAGCTTCTTTTCAGAAGCTATTAATATATATACATACATAGCAAAAAAAAAAAAAAAAAGGAAAAAGGAAAAAGATTCCGGAAATATATTTTCAGTGCAATGAACTTTAAAAAGTCTTTTTCAAATTTGAATTTCAATTATTAAACGATCAAACAAACGATAATTTCTATAAGTAAATAAAATACAAAATATTCCGAATTTAAATAAATTAATGATGAATAACATTTATGCAAGTATTCATTGAGAATTTATAAAAAATGTATACATAATCCTTTCAAAGAGTTTTCAAATAGGAATTAAAATTATTTTTTAAATTTCTTGTAATTTCTTTGACTTCAGAAATTGTCTTGAAAATGACGCTTTAAATTTGATTTTTAACTTTGTCTTCAAAAATTATTATACAATTTTCTGTTTTTAGTACATTGACTTTGTATCTGTCTCTCTTTCTCTCCCCCTCTTCCTCCCTCTACCACTACCTCTTTTCGTTCGCCTCCCCCCCTCCCTTTGTCAATGTTTTTCTTTCTGTCTGCTTTTATTCAAGTTTTGGTTACGGTTTGGCGCAGCTGTTTTTCGTATTTTTTGTAGTTTTTTTTTTTTTTTGTTTTTTTGGTATATATGTATTTTGTTTTTGGGTTTTTTTTTCATTTGTCAGTCTGTCGGGTTTCCTATGTACATATATATAAGTTTATATAAAATTTTTATTAACAATTGTGCCAAGCTTGTTTAATGTATGGCAAGTGTTTTTTATGGTTTTTTATTCTTTAAAATAAAATTCTCAGCATCTCGCCAAGCTAAACACCCACTGATTAGTGGTTAGAATAGTTAAATCAATTAAAATATCAGATATCTTATGACTAAAACGCAATTTGCACTTAATTAATGGCCAAACATAAAAAAAAAAAAAAAAAAAAAATGAAAAAAGAAAAACAACAAACATCAAAAACTTGCTCTAGGCCAAGCCAAGACGAGAGCTTCTCCTCCTTCTTACTACCCCTCCCACACTTGAAATACCGAAACGAATTTTAAAGCTCTCTTTATGATGTGAAGTCTGAGTGATCGGATATATACATATGTATAGATACATATATATATATATACATATATAGTTTTGCAATAACTGAACAAACAACATTAGCAGGAAATGTGTTGAAATGATGAAATATCAAAATTGGTTTTAGAGCGCAATTTAATTAATTTTTAATGAGAATAAATTGCAAACAGTTGGAGTTGAGTGAGCCAGACACACATACACACACACACAATCATCTCTATCTAGCTGTGTGTATTTTCCACATACCATCCAGTTTAAATCATTCAAATTGATGGGAATGTGAAAATTAAAGATTAGCTTATATCAAACAAATAAAGATTACAGTTTGAAATGCATATAGTTTGACAAGCATTCTATAAACAGTTGGAAATGCACTTACCGGCACTTACAGTTTGAGGGCAACCAGGCTGTTGTCATTATAAAACTGCATAAATTTGTTGTAGATGAGACAAAGTGTCGTCCACATTTTAGTGGCAACAATTTTTACTTAGAGTGTCTGCAATCTCAATCCCTTTTGACATTGACTTTGACACTCAGATGCACGGGAAGTCAACAAACTGCAGTCCAGAATAGAAAACTAAATCCTTTGCAGAGCATCCCAGACTGCAATCTGTTGACTGAAGACTGCATTGGATTCATTCTCTGTCTGTGTGTCTGTGTGTCTCTCTGTCTGTCTGTCTGTCTGTCTGTCTGTCTGTCTGTCTGTTTGTTTGTTTGACTGGCAAATAAAACTCATCAGAAATGTTGACAACTCATTAGCCCCGAATGGGCGGAGGTGGCGGTGGTTGCAGCAGCAGCAGTTGGAGCTCATCTCATCTTCTCGTGCAATGAACTTTTCGGACACTGTTCTCCTTTTTCTTTTTTTGCACATAAATCTACTGCTGTTTCCCCCCCGCCTCTGCCTCCTCCTTTTACTTTAAGCTAAATGCAAAGTGAAGAATGTTTCCAACCGTTCAACTCAATTTTTTCACCTCTCCCGCCCCAATGTCCCCCACAAGTAGTAGTCGCAGCTGCAGCAGCATCTCCCTCTCCTTCCCCCTCCCCCCATTCTCTCTCGTACACTCTTTCTCTCTCAATGAAAAGTCTTTGTGACTGAGACTTGTGGCTATGTTTCGTGTGTTGGCTCCTTTGTCTGAATAGATGGCTGACTGGATGGCAGCCGCCTTACCCGTCATAGATACCATCATTGGGCATTTATTATTGCAGTCTTCGTTTTTGTATCTTCTTTGTGTGTTGTGCCTGTGTGTGTGTGTGTGTGTGTGTGTGTGTGTGTGGTTATTCAATTTTCTTTGTCTTGTCGTTTCATCCTGCCCTGAAGTTGCCTCCTTTTGATATATATATATGTATATGAGATATATATATAGATTCAGACTATACTAACATTTCCTTCCATTTTCCTATCAACTTTTCTTATCAATTTTCTTTTGATATTTCTCCAGGGCCCATCGACTGACAGTTTGAGTGACAAACAATAAAATGCATTGCACATGCACATACGAGTATTGTCATGATCTGTCACACTGTCCGTCTATCTATCTATATATGTATATATATATATATATATATATATCCAGCTATCAGTCATTCAGTCAGTCAATCAATTAGACACCTGTTGCTTTTATGCAAGCTTAAACACACTCAGATGGCCAAATTGTAAGCTTTTTTTCTTTTTCTTTTTATGGCTAGAACAGGATTCCTCATGGGGGGTATTGATGACAGCCAAGTTGCATGTTAATATCGGTTTATATACTCACAGTCAGATAGGGGAGAGGGAAGAAGAGAGAGAGACAGAAAGAGATAGAGGGAGAGAGAGAGAGAGGGGGGGGATAATTAGAAACTCTTTAGAATTCAATTGAAAATTGATTATTCATTTGAAATTGAAGTTAAATATTAAATAAATTTTTAATGGATATTCTTAATGGAGGAAAGATTTAAACATTAAAAAATTTAGTAACTTCTGCTATAAATATATAAATTTATATTCTAAAACTTCTCTTAAAATCTTTAACTAACTTTTTAAATAGATAAATTGCAAATTTCTTTAAATTTGTTTAAGCCAACATATAAATTGAGCTAGAATTAAATATTAATTATAACCAAGTTAGTTGGTAACTAAAGTTCTTGTTCTTTCTTGTCTCTCGATCACTCCCCTTCCCCCCTTCCTCGCTCCGTTTTAGTTTGTTAGATTCTAGGCCAGGAAATACAAATTGCTTATGCGCTGCTGGCTCTATAATTTCCTTTTCAACTTCCTTGCAGCATCTCTATACCTCTCTCTCTCTCTCTCTCGCTGTGCTTGTGTGTGTTTTTTACACTCCTCTCGTTTGTCCATATATTGTTAATCGATTATTAATGACTTTGGCGCAATTAAGTAACAAACAAAGGCAAAAATCGCTTCATCAAAGCAAAAGCAAAAGCAGAAAAAAAACACACCAACAACAACAACAACAACAGCAACCATAATAACAACTTGCCATTACCATTAACACACAAACCAGGTCCAAAGAGTAGACTGGACTGGCCAGGGACTACATGCATACATACATGCCATGCCACCTCCTGTTTCTCCTTCTCCTTCTATTCCTCCTCCTTCGCCTTCTCCTCTTCCTATGGATCTGAGAGTAAAAGTTTTTTTTTTTCGGCAAGGTGCGCGCATGTTGCAAAAAAAAAAAAAAAATTACAATCTTAAGAAAAATCAACATGCAAACGCCTTCAAAATGTGAAAATGCGAATGACCTGAATACACAGACACAAATACAAATGCAATGTAGAGAAACAGAGACAGAGAAAGAGATAGAGACGGAGACAGAGACAGAGACAGAGAGAGAGAAAGAGAAAAAAGAGGGGGAGAGAGAGAGAGAGACTGAAATTGATAGGCTACCAAGGCGCATGCGCAACACGCAACAAAGCCAGCCAAAATGCCTTAAAAGGCCAACATCGACACCGACGACGATTTCCTTTTCTGTTCAGTTTTTTTTTTTTTTTTTTTTTTTTAACTTTATTTTTGTTTTGTATTTTGTGCGCAGGCAAACTAGTTTTACGTAGACATACCCTGTAATTTTAAATTGAACATTTAAGAGAGTATATCGAGCTGTAAATAAATAAACCAAAATACATGTATGCTAATCACAAAGGGTAGCAGATAAGTCGTACATACATACATATATCTCCTCTCTTTAGTCTTTTGGGGACACTTGCAACTTTTTCCTTAATTGGCCAAACTTACCCTACCCCTCTCACTCCACTCGCTTCTCCTCTTCATTCATATTGTTTTCCTGTTTCTCTCCACTTTACTTTTCTTTACTTGGCATTTTGCATAGATGCAAAAACAACAACAACAACAAAAAGCGAAAAACGAAAAACGTTTTCCACATATTGATTAAAATTGATTCTCTCACGTTTTATTAACACATTTCCCCCAATTTTGAACATAGGCCAAATGAAAATGAAAAGTTCACGTTTTTGGTTTATGGAAAAACTTGTTTCCCCACCGCCCGTAGCAGAGGAAGAAAAAACGTAACTTATTTATTATGCATCATGATCTCTTATATACTATATATATATGTAGATATGTATATATATATATGCATATAGCATTTGCTTCTATTTTCGCCATGCTTGGTTAAATGTGCTGAAAAGTTCAATGAAGTGTGTAAATTGTAGACACAAATGTGGGTTAGTTTCGGTAGAACTTAGACTCTAATACGTGTGCCCCATGATGCTCAAGTGATTAGTCGCTACTGATGCCACTCGCATATTGTCATCATCATCATGATCATGATCATTATGATAATAATGATTAAAACGATTCATTGGATTAAACTAAGCGTGGAGAATTTCTATTAAAAATAAAAAAAAAAGAAAATGCATGAGGTATAGATAAAAAAAAAACATTGACAGTGTTAAGTAATATTATTAACAAAAAAAAAACAACAACAAATACATTTATGTCTATATATGTGTGTGTGTGTGTTTATGTTTAATGTCTTTGTTGACATTTTGGTCATGTCCATTAAATTTTAATGATTTGCAAAATTAATTAACTGCAACTGTCAATAAAATTTGATGGACTTTTAAGGCTTTAACTGAACTCTTCTTCCATAAATGGTTTTTTTTAATGAAAATTTTTAGTAAAAGTTACAAAATTGATTCCAGAATATTAAATATTCTTTTTAATATATTGAAAACGAAAAAAATTTCCTTTTAATTTGATCAATTAAAAGCGAAATATTAATAATACTTAAAAGAACAACTTTCAATTTGTTTAGCAATTGATTTGAACTTTATGTTTGGTTTTTCATTTTTTCATGTCTGGAAACTGGCACTCCCCCAATACTATATAAATATATATATATGTATGTATATATGTATGTATGTATGTGTGTATAGGTGTGTATGTTAAGAATGTAAGCCGCTTGTAACTCGTTTCCTTTTCCCCCCCCTTCTTGACAGCCAATTAAGAGGCTTCACATCATAAACACCTAACTACATACAAGTTGAATTTTAATTACTTTGTCCAGACCCAAGTGGAAAATATTTTAGTATTTACGGACACACACACATATCTTAGTCTCCTCTGGCTAAGTTAACAACTTTAATTTTAACTTTACCTTTGAGTTGGCTTTGGCTTTGGCTTGGCAATGCAATTGCTAGAGAGACCAATAAAACGCATAGAAATTGACGCAATTGGCATTCCAAGAATTATATACATACATACACACAAACAAGTAAGCAACTAGACAATTGTGTTGTAGCAATGTCAGCAGCAACAACAACAACAGCAACAACAACAACAACAACAATGAACAATATACCAAAACAGAGCCCAATAACAGGTGTCTCATCTATGGTCATGTCTTCTGGGCCCGGCCAACAGCTAGCCCTAAAACATTCATACAAGACGGACAACTGGAAAGGCCATAAAAGCGAAACATGTTATGGCCTGGCACCTAAAAAGAGCAATTGAGT
The DNA here is from genome assembly GCA_018150375.1 of Drosophila sturtevanti. NCBI lineage: Eukaryota > Metazoa > Arthropoda > Insecta > Diptera > Drosophilidae > Drosophila > Drosophila sturtevanti. Next base: position 5,598,127 of record JAECWJ010000594.1, read on the forward strand.
GCGGCTTGGCTTTTAATGCCAAGTTCTGTTTGGGGGGAGGGGAAAAAAACTGAAAAAAAAATGTTGAAGACTTTTTTGCTAGTTGATTTTTTCATGGCCATAAATGGACTCTCTTGTGTAAGAGAGAGAGAGAGAGAGAGAGAGACTCTCTCTAAGAGAGTTGGAATTGGCTATAGAGATCTCTATAGAATTATTTCTCAATAATTAGCACTTTAAATTTCTTTTCTAAATTATCAAACAATAAAATATATAAGCTACGATATTAATTTCGAAGAAAAAACTTTGAAATTTTCCAAAAAATTTAGAACCGATTTTTGGAAAGTTGTAACTGATCCTTAAAGGATAAAATTAAATTATTTCAAATGTGAAAAAAGTTTAAGGAAACAAACGAAATTGTTTAAATTGCAAAGCTTTTGACTTTTCCTCCCTTTTTTTTCTGCAAAATTGAAGCCTTAAGGCGGCCTGTGTGTGTGTGTGTGTTTGAGTGTGTAAGTGTGTGTTTTTATTTTTTAGCACAACCCTTCTTTAGTTCAACTGGGGTTAATTTATATATATTTGGCTGAAGGGTTAACTGGCATATCAGGGTCTTCTTCTTCTTCTACTTCTACTTCTTCCACATCCTTCTCCTTCTCCTCCTTCTCCTCTGCCTGCATCTCTTCCTCTTCTTCTGCACCACCGATATGGGTAGATATTATTTCATAAAATTCTTGCCACTTTTGTGACATTAATTTAGCAAATTTAAAAGCTGCTTAAATTGATCTTCTAAATTTACTGGACTTTCTGTGGTATTTGGTGATGATGCCTCAGTGGTTGTTGGTGGTGCCTCTGTGGTTGTAGTTGTTGTTGTTGTTGTTGTCGTTGTAGATGTTGATGTTGAACTAGTGCTAGTTGGCATTGGTTTAGGTTTAACTCTGCCATCCAAACATGCCTGCAAATAATTATAATTGCCAGCTGTTGCCTCCACATAGCTACGCTCCGCCTTATGGATGCACTGCTCATGCTGTAGATCAATTAAACGATACCGTTCCTGCAATTTGGATGCCTGATCGGAGGCATTACCCGATATGCTATACGTGGTAATTGTATTATTTGAACCCTATAAATATATACATAAAAGTATAAATGGATGAGATAATTCATATATATACATACATATGTTAGATTTACTTACCACATTGGCATGACAATTAAAGGAATCCAAAGTATTATTAATTTTATTGCATTGGGTTAGATCACGGCAAACTTTCTCAGCCGATCTTTCAATCATTCTACGTGTTGGTAGAAAATCATGATCAATACCCTTACGTGAATTTTGTGCCTGCTCCGCGCACACACTATAGTCCTTGCTATAACTCTCTGTTATTAGATTCGATTCACCAATATAGCCAGCAAAGCAGGCAACCGATGCCAATGGATCACGACGTGTCACCCGAGATGTGAGAAACAGTCGTGTTAAACCATCCTGTGTGGGTAGACCCACATATGGTGGTAATGGTCGACTAATCCCTTCGGCACTGGCTATAACAGCCAACAGCGAGGATATAATTAGAATTAAAATTTTCACTCCTTTGATACACATAATAATTAGAATGGTAATGGAAGTGGAAGTGGAATGGAATATACCAACTATGATGATGGATGATCCACTTTTGACGCAATGCGCTGTCTTGGCCCCCATTTTATACATTTTATACACTCTCTCATTTGGTCTATGCAGACTCCGACGGAATGTTGACCGACAAAACTGATAAGCCATAAGTTATATGATTATGTGATTTCCCTTGGCTAACCTACCTTATCATCATTATCTATTATTATCTATATCTATTGTTTTCCTTTCTTTGCGAATTCTCTTCTTCATTATACCATTGCAGAAGTTATCTTACCAACACAACAACGCACACACACGCACACAGATATACATATATGTATATAGAAATGACTTGTTTCTTCAGTTTAGATTTATTAGATTTCCAAGAAATTTCTGGTTGTAAATATATATACGTACCTATGTATGTATGTATATGTATCTATATAAATAAATAAATAAATTTTTTAATCTTTTTACATTTAGTTAAAGATTTAAATTTTACACTTGCCAAAAGAATTTGGTGTAAATGCATCCCATCCATAGGTTAATTATAAATATTTACCATGAGTAAATACCTACCATACAGTAATTCATATACTTAACTTATAAGTATAAGATAAACTACCAGTCATAGGCTCCATTTGTTAAGCAAATACACATAACTTAACTAGTTTGTTTTGGGAGTCTAATTTTGTTGTTGTTGTTTTCTTTTCAAGTAAACATTATAAAAAAAGAGATAAAATGATTTAGTAAACAACAAAAGACCGTTATAAATTTACCAGACTTAGTCATCGATTAAACTATATATAACAATAAATATATATATAGTTTTATATACATACATAGTATATAAGTTTAATCTAGGAAAAACATTGATCCTACTTATAAACCTAATCAATCAGTTAAAATCTCTGATAGAAAATTAGAGAGAAATTTAAGTACAAAAATATTTTATTTCAATTTCATTTTCTTATAGATATAGAGGGATATAAAGTATAGCATAAGTACAAATCATGAATACCATAATAATAATAAAAAAAAAAAAAAAACACCCCATTCCTGATCAAATATAAAATTCTATATATACATATGTATATGTATGTATATCCTTTTGGCATATATGTATGTATTCTATAACAATCTCGGTTTAAGGCCCACATTAATGCCCACAGATGATCGTAGAATGAAATTCATCATGGGTTTCACATCCTCACCTAGGGGCAATAGATGATAATATCTGACTACTTTGCTGATCAGTGCCTTCATTTCCAATATGGCAAACTTTTGACCAATACAATTCTTTGGACCGGCACTGAAGGGTACATAGGCAAATGTTGGATGTTGATTATCCTTTGTCTCCTTGTCATCATCATTGAGCCAACGTTCTGGCTTAAAACTTAAAGGATCATCAAAATATTCAGCATCACGTTGAGCAAAAAAAAATATTAAATATATACTAGTATTTGGAGGTATTATCTGATCACCGATTTGTAATTCTTTTGTCGTATATCTACCCACAGCCGGTACTGGGGGATAAAGACGCATTGTTTCCTTAATAATACAATCCAAATATTTAAGCTCCTGTAACTGAGATTGATTGATCGGTGCAGTCCGATCTTTACCCAATACTTCTATTAGCTCATCGTAGAGTTTAGCCTGCACTTGAGGATGTCGAGATAGGGAGTAGAGGGCATGGGATACTCCACTGCTGGTGGTATCATCGCCTTCAAACATAAATGTATCAACTTCTTCACGTATATCAGCATCGGTTAATGGTTGCCCATTGATCGTGGCCTGAAGTAGAATGTCCAACAGAGCCATTTGTGATTTACGACCTATGTCGGCATCACCCAGACCTGAACGTATAAGAGAATCGGGGGGAGGGGAGAAAAAGAAGTGGCGGTCAGTCGGTTAACAATCCATAGCTATCCATGCTGCTTGCTGTGCATGTTGTAATTGATGAGGATCGGATTATTGACTTACTCAACGGCTTGTAGCTACCATTGGCCTTCTCTTGCTCCACAGTTGTTCGCCTTTCCCGTATGACCTTGTCGGTGAAGTCATGCATGATGCGTATATCTTGGACTAGTTTACGATGCAATAGGGGGCAAGTGAGACGGAAGAGCCAGTTATAGCGTTGCGAAAATTTCATCATGCGATCGGGTTGTATATAGACCACACTAAAACAATAAAATATTAAATCACTTGCATAAGCAGCAGGCGCGGGGCACATAGAATTGAATGTATGTATATACCTCTTTAATGCCTTTATATAGGGAAAATCGGGATTACTTTGAGCATTAACTTGAACACCCATGGCGGTCTCTGGAAAAAAAAAACAAAAATGTGATAGATATATGCATATATAGAGATAAATTTTCGATTTATTATTATTACCTGTAATAACATCCAAAGCAGCCAATGAGACATATTTAAGTGCATCCACTATAGTCTCGCCATCGGCAAAATCTTTCAGTTTCTCAACCATTATTTCGCTCTGTTTATCCATTATTTCAACATATCTTTCCAAGACTTTAAAATGGAATGCATTGGTAAAAACTTTACGTCTCGCATGCCATTTCCTGCCCACACTAACCAATAGACCATCACCCACGAAAGGTCTTAGAAATTCATACAATTCTGCCTTCTCCAGCAATGTGGTGCTACTCAATATGGTCTCGAAATATTTCAGATCCTTTGTATATACCAATGATTCATTCAATACCCAAAATCGGAATGTTTTGCCATACTTTTCAAAATTGGCGCCAACATAATCAATGATATCTGCAAATAAATATAAGTATATAGATTTATATAGATTAAATTGGTTTTACCTTGATCTAGATTAGATTATAGATCATATATAATTAAATGTATATATATATATATGTGAAAGATCTACTTTCTGCTCCCACATGTAGGGCCTCCAGACCGCAGCCTAATAGAGGTAAAGAAGTTGGCCCTTCTATGCGAGATTTATTGAATGTGTTAATTCGTTGTCGTTTGCGTACAAAGTCCCAGGTCAATAGTAAGATCAAAGCGCCAATTGTCAGGGTCAGAAGCATGTTGTTTAGTGTTGTTGTTGTTGTTGTTGAGATTAAATGTTGCGGCAAGTGTTGCCGCTGCTGCTGTTGTCGCGATACTGAGAGCCAGTGTGAGGAGTGTCAGTAGTATTCCGATTATCGGAACGCTTGACCAACCAACCAACCAACCAACCAGGCGTCCAACCAAAGCGCATTTTATTTCGTATTTTTTTTTTTTTTTTTTAGTTTTTAATACTAGAATTCGTTGTCGGATGCTCCCTTCTCCCTTCACAGTCTCTCTCCTTAGCTCTCTCTCCTTTTTCTCAATGTATGACAGTCGGTCTATGTAAAACTGGTTTCCAGGTTAAAAAAAAAACGTTTTTGAATGTTGCAAGTTATTGTTGAATTTTTATATTGTTTTTTGAATATAAAACGTTTCATTAAATGCGATTATTTGCTAGCATTATCGCTGTACATAGTACATATACAAACATGTATATACATATATATAGTACGAGTATATGTACATATATATCTGTATACAATGTTCGAGTATGTATATACTTATGTATGTATATATAAATATGATTAGTACTTGAACGTATTTGCCTCAATTAAAATGCAGCTCAGTTAAAAAACATTTTCTCTCTCGCTCTCTCTCTCTCACTCCTCTCTTACTCCTCTCTCTCACACTCTCTCTCCCTCTCTCACCCTCTCTCTCCCTCTCTCTCTCTCTATGTCTCTTTGGTTTTTAATATGTTTATTAAAACAAAGTAAATTAAAATACCTCGAATTAAATACTGCAATTAATGGTGCTATTTAAGTTCTATTCGTTATGTGTGTATGAAAGGGAGAGAGAGAGAGGATTAAGGGGAGATAGTGCTGGTTTTAGTTTTCAAGATCACACAACAATGTCAACTTTTCAATTAACAACTAGATTTATGCAACTGTCTTAACTCTTTTTGTTTTGTGGTTTTTCTTTTTGCTGTTTGTTTGTACTCCCCTATCCCATGTACAGCCCTCCCTAGCATGACAATATGAAGTGAAGTGCAAACAGGAAACGAATGGGTAGCATCTTCATTATCATCATCATCGTCATCAACATCATCGTCATCATCGTCATCGTCATCGTCATCATCGTCATCATCGTCATCGTTTCTTCTCTTAGACCAGGGGCACAAGACAAACATTGGTTCAAGCGGCACTTGTCGGTGGCAACTGTCGCCTTGTCTCTCATTTTACCTAAGACTATGACGTTGCTGCACACTGAGGCAAAAGTTGATAACACTATCAAAAGATAGTATTGAGCAACAAATATTGCAATCAAATTTGAATTAAATAAGTTATAAAAAGTGCAAAAACTTTTGATTATAAAGTCCTTCGCATCATTTGAAGTTATGCAAGATTTCTCCATATTTCCCCATATTTCCACTGTCACCTGTTTCAGTGTGTGCGGTAATAAGAAGGGGGAACGACAAGAAAAAAACAGCTGTGACAATCGGAGCAAGGCAGCGGCTTGCGACTGCGACTGCGACTACGACTATGGCAAAGGCAAAGGCAGAGCCAGTTGAATGGACTGCGACTGTGTCTAGTTCTTGTTGTTGTTCTTCTTGTTGTAGTTGTTGTTGTTGTGATTGCTCGTTGAACTTGTCGGCGACCGCGCGAGTTCATTGTAGTTCTAAAGAGCCAATGTGATGGTGGTAATGGGTGCCCAACGTTTGCGGGTTCGGATCCCGACATTCGTCCCCCCTTTCTTACTCTCTCCCTCTCGCTCTCTCTCTAAGTACATGAAGATGGTCAATTAGAGGGCATTTGAGCGTGGGTTGGCTAACAAAACCAAAAATGAAACAAAAAACAAGTTATCAGTCTCAGTTAAGATAGAGAGAAAGAGAGAGAGAGAGATAGAGGGAGCAGCAAAACGGTAAACGGAAGCGTCATCATCATCTCTTGGCCAAGTAAGAAAAACAGTCACCACCAACAACAAATTTTAATAATAGAACCAAACTTCAATGAAATGCGTTGACTCATGATTTTTCCCATGAACAAAGCAAAAGTGGAAAGATTTTCTATTTTATCGTCTTCATCCTAGGTAATAATGCGGGCCCAAAAAAAAAAAAAAAAAACAAAAACGATATCCATCATACTGGATATATATACATATATCAATCAATATAAACCAAACTCAAACCACACCCAGAAAAGAAATAAAAACAGAAACAAATCCATATCAGAGTTGCACGTACATAAATGAAATGCAACCCCACTTTAATGGAAATGAAAGCCAGGCATCAATTAGATACTGCTTAAGGGTAGTCAGTCAGTCGGTAGAATTTAAGAGAAGTTGGGGGAGTGGGGGAGTCTGGCAAATTTCTCATGAATTTGAGAATGGGGAACATGGTTTTTGTTTGCATTGCCAAAAATACACAAAAACGCATGTTTCCTGCTTCCGTCACTGCAATGCAATGGCCCTTATCGTCTAGTCACTCGAGTCACTCAACTTTGTAACCGTGTAAGGAGAGCGACAGGGGCAGGGGCAACAAGAAGAGTCATCTTCCATCCCCTTCTTTCTGGTTGTCTCCATCACCATTTCAGTTTGCTTCTTTTCGTATCGACAAGAAGGAAACAAAGAAAAAACCCAAGCGAGGTCTGTTTTGACGCTTTTTACATTTTGGTTTGGTATTTTGGGTAACGCTGGGCAACCGGCAAAAACAAAAAAAAAACCAAACAAAAAGAAAGAAAGAAAAAAGAAGTAAACCCAAACAACAACATGTCTGGCCAAGTTGGAGTGGAGTTGGGTTAGAGTTTTTGTAAGGGGGTGTTGAGAATGGCGGTAGCACGTGCCTGAACCACTGCGCCTGCTCGTTAAAATAACCGTTAGCACGGTTCTTTATCACGAAGATTCAATGCACTGCAGACATACATCTGAACATGTAATAAATATATATATATTATGTGATAAATAATCAATTTAATTGTATCTATATAAACTGATCTTCTCTGAGGGTGGTGAACAAACTGTAACTAATTAAAACTAATATCTATCGATTGGTTGGAACAATTCGAAAAACTAACAGTTTAGAGAATATATATTTGAATTTATTTGTGAAGCATCAGAAAGTAGTCAAAGGTTTTTCAATCATCCATAAGATTATATAGGAAACAAACAAGATATATTTTTCTTTGTTTCCTTTCTTCTACCTGTTTTCCTTGCGAAATAGTTTTTCCAAGAATTTTGTTGAAATGTTAAAACCGTTTTTAATATTTACAACTTATACAAAACCCTTAATGGCAAGTGTATTTTGGCCTGACAGATGTTGTCATTGTTACAATCTATGTATGTATGTATGTATGTATGTAGATAGGAAAATGTTGCTTAAATGTAAATGCAAATGTAAATGTTGCTAGACTCTAATTTCATGTTGCTCAGCCGTGTGGCAAATGTTTATGAAATATATAAGGGGGGATACCTTGAACTTGAGGTGAAATTTCCAAATCCAAACCAACAATTACAATTAAATAATCAGTAAACAACAAAAGTAGTACAACAATATAAGCAGCAGCAACAACAACAACAACAACAACAACAACAACAACAAGAAAAAGGTTCAAATGAGCAAAAGTTAAAGCTAAAAACTAAAAACTAAGGAAGGTCAGTTTAAAACAAAAAAACAACAACAACAACACGGCAAAAGCAAAAGCTGCAAAAACTAATTGCTAATGGGTCTTCAGAAATGAAATGACTTGACTCGACTCGTCGGGAGACGTCGAGCGTTTGGCGTTGACGTTGTAATTTTGCATCATTATGTTTGGGGCGATCTGCCACTGAGGCGTGGGAAACTCTATGAACACAGGCAAACTGAAAACGTGGCCTCTTCCTTCCTTCCCCTCTCTCTCTCTCTCTCTCGCCCCTTACTATAGTATAACCAAGCGAACTATCCATCCATTTGATCTATATCTCTCTGTTCATCTTCACTATTTGCATTGTTTTGAGATCTTCATTTTCATTTCATCTGAAAGCAAATGTATATATGTATGTCTGTACATATGTATGTATGTATGTATGTATGTACTTGTATATATATAAAAGGTAGGCAAATTTTGTCCATGTAATGTTGTCACTTCAATTTGACTTGAGCTTGAAATTCACTTCAAGTGTCATACGAGAGAGTGTGGTATGAATAAGAGCAATTGTTGCAAATGTTGCATAAGTTAAGTATACTCATTCACATTTCAGTTGCTGCGCTCGATCTTTGCTGAGTTGTGATTTATATCATCATAATTTAACCACCAAAGCCCAGAGGTGATCATATTTTACAATTTTGCGGTTTTTGGATTGTTATTACTATACATACATACATACACACACCTTTCATATGTATGTGTATGTGTATGTGTATGTGTATATATATAAAGTTAGTTTAGTTAAGTAGCTGCGAGTTATTCGATTTTATTTATTTACCTTTTTTTTTTTTTTAAACGTTTAACCTTCTAAAAAAAACAGCTTCACCAAAAAAACATACATATCTCAGGGTTAAGGTCAAATCAATGGCAAAGACACGATTCTAATTATTTGTTGAGTAATGAGGATTTATTTTTAATGACTAAAATATTAAAAATTGAATTGAATTGGATTTTATGTGCGTGTGAGTGTGTGTGTGTTTTTTTTTTGTTAAATATTTTGCATACTTTTTCAACACCTTGAGTACATAACTTTATGTTTTTCTTTTCTTTGTTTTACCATTATTTATTTTATTATTATTATTATTTTTTTCGTTTTTTTTTTTTTTTTTTTTTTTTTTTTTGCAATTTTGCGTGTTATAAACTCATTTCAATTTTCTTATTTATGCCGCGCCAAATAGTTTATAAAACAATTCATTTTGTTATATCATTAACCTGAACATCTCTTCCCCTCCACTTGCCCCGTACTCACAGCCAGCTCATTTTCACTAAGATCGCGTGATCGGGCTTTAGCTTTAATTATGGCATCAAGTACAAGTAATTCAATTACAAAATGCCTTGTGGAGAGGATCATTTAATCGTCTAATGGCTAACTGACTGACTGGTTGCCTGTCTGCTTGTTGTTGTTGTTGTTGTTGTTGTTGTTGTTGTTGGCTTGCATATCAATTTCATTTTTAATGAAATAAAAAAGAAAAACCAAAAAAACAAAAAAGGGAGAAAATCTTGCCAATTTTACATCAATATACATATGTATGTATGTCTGTATGTAAGGTTGAAACATTATTTTTAACAAATTTTCAGTTGAGTTTAGTTTAATTTATAGTCTTTTGTGGGTGTGTTTATTGTGTTGTTTAATCCAAAGATGGCCGCACCCAAGTGGACGGCACTCAAACTAATTGCTTGCTAAACTGTTCAAAGAAAGGGCAATTATTGCATTAGAAACTATCAACAAAGGCAAGCGAGGGCATTGAAGACAAAGTAAAAAAAAAAAAAGAACTAATATCAATCGCGTGTCTGCACTTTGACCTATCTCTTCCTTTATACTCGTCATTTATACATACATGCAGACATACATACATATAAATATCTGTTTGATGTATCTGCAATTTATCCATTACTTTGATTTGCTTAGCTGAACTTTGAACTTTGTGCACATACTATATACATATTTTTCATTTTGATTTCTCTGGCAATTTTCACTAAGAGTTTTCATCGAACTAATTGAAAGAAAGTTGCCTTAAGTGGATTCTACGCGTCAGCATTGGAAGAGGAGGATTAGTAGGAGGAGAATAAGGAGGTGGTGGTGGTGGTGGTGGTGGTGGTGGTGGTGGCAGGTAGTTGGCCTTCAACTAAGTTGAGTTTATCCACTTGAGTGGTTTGCCTTACCAAAGAAAGAAAAAAATGATTTCCACACAAATTAATATGCAATTTAGCTGTCAGCACTTTGTTTATATATACATATATATCTGTGTGTGTGTGTGTGTGTGTGTGTGTGTGTGTGTATGTTTACCTGCTTCTGTCCCCGGCCAGGTGTGAATTCATAGCTTCGTCTGAATTCGGCTAAAGATCCGATTTCCCTCCCTCTCTCTCTCTCTCTCTCACACACAGAGACTGACTGTCTGCCTAGCCAGGCTTTGGTCTTATCACAGGCTCTCATTCGTCTTTGGTCATTCGGCGGGTTTAGTCTTAGTCTCTGTTTCTTTCTCTAAAGTGCAGTCTCCTTTTGTGTGAGTCTCTAACTGTCAAGTGCTTCTTAAACTGTAAGTGTCTTTCTCTCTCTGTGTGTGTGTGCGTGTGTGTGTGTGTTGGGCTTTTGTTGTTGTGCATATTGCCAAATTCAAACAAGTTCCTTCTCTCTTAGCGGTTTTTTTTTAATGTTTCGTTGCTCGTGTAAAACAATAATAAGAACACAAACAAAAAGTGCCATGCCCATTTAATTTTTTGTTTCTGTTCTTTCTGTTCTTTTTTTTTTTTTTCTTTTTTTGATTCATATTTGGAAATTCCATACCGTTTGAGTGTAAGAGAGAGAGATAGAGTTAAGAACCATACAGAATCCAGCTCATGTAACAAATGAAACTTGCCTCTTGATGACTAATGTTGATACCGGCGAAAGGCTTTGTGTGTGTGAGAAAAAAAAAAACTTTAATATGATTTGTATCCATAACGGTTTCACTGTCTATATAGACAAAGACGAAAAAATTACGGCTACTTGAATATTTCAACAAAGGGGGAGGTGGAGCGGGCATTGATGAGGCTAATATAGTAAAAGAATTATCAATGAGAATAATTCTTTGAATTGAATATACCTTAGATCAATTGTACTACCATTTGTTAGATATAGAAGTGTAGAACGACAAGAATGATTTTTTCTTATCAAATTTATTTTGTTTTGCTTTATTTTTTTTGATATAAAAATGTATTATTCATATTTCGAAATGAAGAAATGTTTCATCATAACAAATATGTACATATATATGTACATATATGTACGTATGTATATATGTATCAACTTTTGAAGAGTGACAAATTATTTGCAATGGGAAAATGACTATTTTCTTAAAATTGTAATTGTTGACAAAGTGACTAGTCTTGACATGATATACATAAATACATAGATAGATCAAAAAATAATGTTAATTAAACGTATGCTAAATCTTTGTTAATTATCAACTATTTTTTAATCATTTATTATGATTATGATTTGCTTTGCTACAAGTACAAGTTGTTTGGCTGTTTCAGAGACACTAAGAAAATTGATCCTCGATTTCCCCACTATAGCTTTAGCTTTCCTAATTAACCCAACCGCCTGGGGTGACACCTTGGCTATAAAAACATGGCCATTACAATAACCAACCAACCGGACAATCGTAAGATTTTAAGTTTGTGGAGAAATACCATTCCCTTTTTTTTTTCTTTTCATTTTTTTTTATTGAAAAATTGTGGCCTCTATTAAAGGAGAAAGTTTTGGTGTGGAAAAATCTGAACACCAACAGCAACAACAGCAACAAAAAAGGCAAAGAGTCAAGTCAATCGTTGTCCGATGGCTTCCTGTGTATGCCATGTGCATTTATTCTAGATGTTGGGAAAACTCAATAAGGCAGTTCAACTTCAGTTTTGGTCGGTCGGTTGGTCGGTTGGCCGTCGGTCTCTCTCTCTCTCATTAGTGGCTCAGAAAATGCCATGTCACGAATTTTCTATTAATGGCCCAGCCATGCCGGCAATGAAACGACTGAATCGAAGGAAGGAAGCAAACCAAAATCCCATTGAAGGAAAAACGCACGTTTTCCACTAGAGTGCAGCATCGGTAGCAGCAGCAGCAAAACATTATTTTTTGTATCTGGGTGCATCTCAATCTGTGCTTCGGGCAATTTGTTGTTATCTTTTGGCTTTGCACTTTAATTGCCACACTTTATGCACACACACACACACTCACACACACTGTTTAACGCTTTATCTCGATGTTGATGTTTTTTGTTAATGTTTTCTTTATTTATTTTTGTTGTTATTTTTCACTATTGCAGCAATCTGCACATTGCAAAAAGTAAAAGTCACTCGGGCATATCAGCTCCCCCACCTGGTGGTATATCCATTGGCATTGGCCCACAATTGCCTCCACTTGGCACCAGCGGCAGCTTTGTCAAGTTGCGTCATGTGGACAAAGACAACGAAGTAAAAGAGGAATCAACATCATTACTCACTGATAAGCAGCAAGTGGAAACAGAATCTCAAGAGTCAGCTAGCGGATCAGCGGATCCTACCCAGGTAAATAAATAAGAAAAAAAAAAAATAATGATAATAAGCTATAAATTTGTTCTTGACCCACTGTCAATTGTTGTGACTCCCGGACTGACTTACATATTTTTCCCCCCTTTTAATTTGTTTCCTTATTTATTTTCTTCTTCTTTTTAGGTCATGGGCCCCGATCAACGCACAATTTCCATAGCCAAGACGGGTTCCATTGCGGAACGTTTGGCGGCTCTTCAAAAGAGCGGCGAGGATGATTGGAAGAAACGTATCTCGAAACGCGATGAGGTAGATGATATACAACGCGAAAACTTTGTTAATGTGAGTACCAAGTAAATATAAGTATGTATTTTACTCATCAGTTAAAGACTGGGTTAAGCTTTAAGCATATCATGCGTGTTATTCATATTATTCAAGCTTATGATAATAATGATGATGATAATGATGATCAGCAACCGCAACGGATCGCCTCGGTATTCCATTGCGTGAAAATTGTTTCCTTATTGTTGAACGTTTTGTTGTTATTTGCAACGTTGTTTTCCATTGGCAGCAAAGCGTTAAACCTGCCGGCAATGACATAAGATTGTGATAAACAGACAAGCCAAAACAGATAAAAAACAAAAACAAAAACAAAAAAAAAGGCGGGAAAATAGAAAAGTGAACGTTAAAGTGAATTTATTAAGAAACACACGATTGACCAACTGTAGATCGTTTTAATACAGATCTCTTATACAGCTGTTGAATGACTTATCATCTAAGGTGGATATTTCCTTGGCAAATGCACAGCAAATATAACTGTTTAGATATCATATTGATCAACTTGATACAATAATGAATCTGATATATATTGACTAGTGGGTTGTATATGCAAATCTTCTCTAGCATTTAAGATCCATAGTGATCGATCAACAATTCTTTATTTCCTTCTTTCTCTCTCATTTTGCCTAAAAGCGTCTTATTATAAAATTGGCATAAAGCATTGCCTACTTCCAGGGGGCCAACTGAAATAATTCAAATATGCTGCCTACTTTTCAGCGCAGTCTGCTTAACAACCAAATGGAAAAAGTGCAAGTGCTTTGCTTGAAGATTTGTCACATAATTTCTCTGTCACGACCACATATTTTCGATTTTTATTTTCGCTTTAAACTTTTATGGACATGTCAACATTTTCTTTCACTCTTTTTGGCAACAAAATATTGTCATTGATTTCCGTTAGTCGACTGTCAATTAGCCAAGTTGACACCCAACAGAAATTATTGATCGTGGTAAAAGTTTAGTGAACTTATTTACAAAAGCCCGTCCCCATTCTCTTCTATGGGACACCCCTTTCTCCATTCATCTCAGACTAAAATAAACGATTATTTCTGCGCTACATAATTATGCGGGTTGGCAGGCAACCAAGGTCTTTTCCCTTGACTAAATTGTACAAGTAATCACATTTAATTACATGGACTCCGCCTCCTTACACTTTTCTCTGTATATATATGTACATATGTATATATGTATGTATGCCACAGCAGCATCTCTCAGCTGTGTTGGTGGCAGGCCACACACTGATGGTAATAGTTGTACTGGTGCTGGTGGTACTGAAGGTGGTGGGAGAAATTTTGTGAAGAAATCATGTCAAAGCGATCTTCTGACCCACACACCAAAACCAACTCGCTGGCCTAGCATGGCAAATGAGTTTTCAAGTGTTGTCGCTTTTGTTATTGTTGTTGTTGTTGGCAGCGAATTACACGCTTCTTGGAGTTTTACGTCGGTTGTTTTGTTTCGTTTTTGGGGCCCACAAGTGTTCAAGTATTCAACGCCTAAGCCCTAACACAGTGGTATCAAGATCATTAGAAAGTTGATACAATGCTCTACATAAATGTGCAGAAAATGTAACCAAAATTGTGTTTACAGTTTTTTTTTTTTTTGTTTTCAAATTTAAAGCTTTGAACAATATTAATATTTTGTTTCAAAATTACATTGAAATCACATTGAATTACTTGAATTTACGTAAGTGGTGAACCCGACGTGAATGGCGCTAAAAACCTTTAACAAAAAAAAATAAGTGAATAAAGTTTCATTTAAGAAATATTTTTGAACGATTAACTTTGCGAATAGCGAGACTTGAAGAACCTTAGATAAATGTAAACTATCTGATCATTACATTATAAATTCCAAAAATTTTAACCACTGTTCTTCTATATATACATATATTTACCCTCATTTTGCCGCCAAGATGACTCTTGATGCACAATTATCATACAATTTATTTAATAATTATGAGTAAAAGGAAATTTTCTTTGACGAACACTCATTTAAATTGTAAGTTCTATATGACTGGCCCTGTTTGTAGATCTATCAAAAGGGTGACTGAGAGAGATAGAGAGAGAGAGAGGCAAATTCGTTTAACCAATTTCCGACATTGTGTTGAATTGTCCTATACCAAAACATATACATAGAATAAAGAAAAGAGTTGTTTTTACATATATGTATATATATATAATACATATATATAATTTAGTACAATTTATCAAGCCACGATCGTTGAGGCAAATGAAAATGCGCATAATAATGAACTGCCAGGAGAAGAATTGCAATATGGAAGGAGGTTCAAAATGATGGCGAAGAGAAGAAGGGCTAGAGGATAAACAGAACCGAACAGATGATGCAGCCGGGCATGGTAGTTTTGTTGTGGTTAAATATAGATACAGACCAGCCAACGTCTTGCCAGCAGCAGCAGCCGCAGCAGCAACGCAAAAGCAGAAGCAGCAGCAGCAGCATCAGCATCTCTTTCTTCTTTATTTTCCATTTTGGTTTGGGTTGCCTTTGCAAAACTTCCATTTTGCCATAATTTTTCTAAACTTGCCTGCAGCATCAGCAACAGCAGCAGCAATAACAACAACAACAATTACCAAGAAGCAAAAAGTGGTGGGGGCGGAGGAGAAGGGTAAGCAAACGTCTTAGGCAGGCTAGGGCCAGAGACTGGAATTGGGACTGAAACTGGGATTGGGGGCTAAGTTTGGGTCCGGTCTGTTTCTAAGTACTAGAAGTTGCTGTTGTAGCTGGTCCACCAGCCGCCAGACTGCATTTGATCTCTGACTTGATCTTGAACGTGCTCATCTTCTTCGTTTTTTGTTATTTTTTTTTTCAGTTTTTTGTTTTTGTTATTTGTTGCTCTTTTTTTTTCCATTGCTCGTGCTGTTGTAAATTGTTTTGTAAATTTGATATACTTGCTGCTGCTGCTGATGCTGCTGCTGCTGCTGATGCTGCTGCTTGGCCTCCTCTTTGCCTCTCTTTTACTAGAGATTGTACTTCATTATTATTACAGTTGTTGTTGTTGTTGTTATTGTTGCTGGTGGTGGTGGTAGAGAGACTTGTTCATTAGTCCATGCCCTGTCAAGTAAAGATCTAGCAATGACAACAGTAGCTATATAAAGCTATAGATGTAGCTCGAGTCAACTTCTAACTGCCCCGCTGGGGGTAACTATATCTTGACTGTCTTTGTTTGCCTTTTCTTACATATTTTCGTTTTGTTCTTTTGTTTGTTTGTGTTTTTTATTATTTTTTTTTTTTGTTTTTACAACTATTCATGTATCTGTATCTCTGCGTCTGTATCTGGCCTCTTGTATCTACAAGCTGCAAAAAATACCAAACAGCGGCTGCTGCTGCTGCTTATTGCTGATTATTTTTATTGCTTCTGTGTGATTCATTATTTTCTTTGCTTTTACCACACACACACACACGCACACACCCATCAATACACTCGCCTCTTACCCCCCTGGCCATTTCTGTGAGAGATAAGGTGAACACTACTATATAGAACGAAATGTCTTTTTTTTTTCTTTTAACTTATTGAATTTTTAGACAATTGCATCACTTTCTTGCATGATGATGATCATGTTGATGATCTTCTTTTCTTTGCTTTTACTGAATCATCTTATTGAAATGATGGGCCTAGGCCCAAAAAATATTATATATCTACATAAACAAAAATTTAATTTCTTATATACTAATAAGTACATTAAGAATATAATTCTAGAGGGGGGAGGGGGGGAGATTTATTCTAATAAAAAAGCTTTGAATGATGAATCTTTAAGCTTGCTTGTCCTTTAGTAGTTAGAACTCCCAATATACCCATCTTAAATTTTTGGGTGAAGGGTATAAAGAGCCTCTTCCTTTCTGGTTATACGCCTTTCTCCACTCCTTTGATCTTGTTTTATACGCCTAATGAGAGAGACTCTGTTACCATAATAATGATGATGATGATGATGATAATGATGATCATTGTCATTATCAGTTTCTGTTGCTTCATTTCACTCTCCTACTCTCTCGCTCCCTCTCTCTCTCTCTCTCTTTTTCTGAAAAGCCGGCTTGGAACAAGCCTCTCTATATGTGTTTTTGTGTGCTTGTGTGTATGTGTGTGTCTCTTGTTCCCTCAGCGGTTTCCCTCTTCCAATTGAAATTTATGATATTTGCTTGCAGTTCAAGTCGCGACTTCACTGCGACTAGTTGGCAATTTTTTACGCCTTTCGCTCGATTTTTTACTTATATTCATTTTCCTTTTTACTGTTGCTGTGTTTCATTTTTTATTTATTTTTTTTTGTCTATAGTTGTTATTGTTATTACTATGCAGTATTATTATTATTTGCTGCCGGTTTCAATTGACATTAAAATTGATAAGCGGCAAACTGAAACTAAAATAAATATAGAGAGGCTCGTGTCTCAGTCTCCATCTCAGTCACAGTCTCAGTCTCCGTCTCAGTCTCCGTTCGAGTCTCTTGCTCGTATTGCATAAAAAGTAATGTGAAGTGATTTCCTGAAACGGGGCAAATAATAAAAACTAAAAAAAAAAAGAAAAACAAAAAAGATTGTTGCATAAACTGTCAAATGCATTTAGCAGGAAGCATATTAACATAATAAACCATATATATATATATAAACATTTATACATATACAATTGCATACATATATACGATTTTCTGTTATTTTGCAAAAAGTGAGAAATGAAAAGGAAAGGAAAATATAATTGAATATAAATTTAACTGAAAATGTATCTCAAGGCTGGACATTCGACTCTCGCACACACACACACACACACCATACGCACACACTCTCTCTAACGCATTTGCACCTCGAGAAGAAGATAAAAAAAACCATTTGGTCATTACAAATCATCAACTGAGAAACCAAAGAACCTAAACCCACACATTTAATTTAAAAATAAAATCGCATCTGTTTTGCTTTCTATATATACAATATATGTATATTCATATATACTATATATTGCACATCCAAATCTATCTATATATATATATATATATATTTACATATATTAGATGGAAAACTTACACGAAGCGAAAAGATGACACAAATTCGCGCTGTCAGAGCTCAAAAATCAACAATTAACAAATGAAAGAAATGTGACATATATAAATATTCAAATCACAAAGAGACATTTGTTAATAATATTATTATTTTTTGTTCAAATTGTTATTATATTGCTCCACATTTGCCTTATACATTCACTCATATGGATGTACATATATGTACATACATACAGACGTACCTATAAGTAAGTAAGTACGTGAGTTGTTTGCCTATGTCGCAGTCAGTTAGGCAACAACAACAACAACAACAACATCATCCACAACATCAACAAGAAAGTCTGATAAAGTTGGCAAATATAGAAATATACGTACATACATACATACATTCTCGTATATACATATATGAACAAATTCTGTTGTGAATTGTTTTAAGATTGTGCAAATATTTAGGCATTAAATAAAGAAAATAATTAGGACGTTTAATCAGATATATGAATAACTGAAGAGCTCAAAGTTTCCTTGGCCGGAATAGGCTTAGTTCAGAAAATGTGGGATTGATTAGGGATGAATTTCATCAAAGTAAACCTTGATAATTGCGAACATGATTATGTATATTAAACTACGATATTTTACTTACTATAGACTCCCAGGACTCATTTTAAGGTTAAAAAGCTGAAAACTGGAGTACTAATTTTAGTGCAGCTTAAGGACTTATCCTGCTTCTTCTGTTAGAACAAGTTCTTCTTTCTATACTTAAGCTTTTATTTCCATAGATAGCCTTCCACATTCCTTCAGAATCTGTTTGCTATATAGAATTATGATTGTTAGTGATTCTGATTAACAGATTACTTTTGAAGGAATATTTTTTGCCCAATTTTAAAGCTACTAATTAGCATACCCACTTCATAATAGGTATTTTAAAGTCGAACATGATGCAATTTTGTTCATACATACATATACCCTAATATATGTATGTATGTATATAGAAATTAAAACTTAAAGAATGCAAAGTTCAAGTCATGCCTATTCCAAATTGTGCAATATTAACTGAAAGAGCTTCTTTCATCATTAGTAAAGACATTTAGTTTCTTGTTATCCCTTTCCTTTTATTGTTGTCCCTTACTAACACCCGCATCTGTTCGTTGATGAAGAACAAACTTGACCCAAGAGCCACAACAACAAACTACAAGAATTCTGCGCAAGTGCAGCAGAACAAATGCCGCCAAATGAAGAAGCTCCCCATAAAGCACAACCATAAGAGAGAGAGAGCGAGATAAATACAGAGAGAGCCCCAACAGTTAACTGAAAAAGAGAATTAAACGAAGAGAGCACGCTAAAAATGAAAAAGAAAAAGCAACGCGCGCAGCTTTAGTTTAGTCAGCGAGAGAGCGAATGAGTGTATGTGTGTGTGTGTGTGTGAGCGCCTTTAGTTAGGTGGGGAGACAAGACCCCGTCGCCAGTTAAGTTTAAGACGAGGAGCTAAAGAGAACGACCGCGAAACGAACGACGCCACGAAATATAAAAAAGCGTCTAGAAAAACGAAATAAAATATAAAAACAACAACAATTGCAACCAAAACTAACGAAATAAAATTGCAGATTAAATAAATGCAACCGGCAGAGAGAGAGAGAGAGATAGATAGATAGATATGCCGAGAGAAAGAATGTCATCAGATACCTGAATCAAAATTAAAAGTTTTTAAATAAAAACTATATAAATTATAAAGAATATTTTAAAGCAAAGTGCAAACTGAAGTGGACAGCACAAAAGGAAAGGTGCGTGTGCGTGTATGAATGGATGTGTGTGTGTGTGTGCGTCTGTATATAGAGAATGTAGAGGAAAGATAATGCAATATACCGATTGATATCAAAGAAATATATGGATATATGTACATATCCTTTAATAATTATTGCAATGTTTTTCTTCTAACATTCTGAAATGCAAATGAACAGAATATCTTATATGTATTTGTATATGTATAATTTTATATATATGTATAACATTTAATTTTGATCCTGTGTAGAATGTGAAATGTGATGTCATCAACAAAAAGAACTTTGCAGAGAGAAAAAAAGGAAAAAGTTTAAACTTAAAAGAAAAAATTATCAAGATAACGACTTTTTCTTTTTTGTTGCTGTTTTTGGCCCGGATAAAAGCAATAAATACCAGAAATCGAATTGCAAATTGTGATAAGAACAGCTAATTGATAGCCAGATACATAAGGAGAGAGTGAGAGCGATAGAAAGGAAGAAAGAGGGAGAGAGAGAAAGGGCGAGAAGGAGAGAGGAAAAGTTAAAACCATGTCGGATTATATGGTCTATGTAGACATGGCCTGGGAATGGGCCGTTTGGCTGCCCTATCTACTGATCACATATGTCTTCCTCACACTCCTGCCCAAATCCCTAGTGCGAATGAAACGTTTCGCTGATGCCGATTATGAGGCAAATCGTCACAAATTTCATCGCTGCTATGGTCCAGAGTTATGCTGTCATGTATTGGCCCAGGAGGCAGCTGCCAAACAGGTTAAACAAAAGATGCGTAAACCGGTGACAAGGGTCTATCCCAAGCGGCAGCAACAGCACCAGAATCGGGAGGAATTGCCACCATTGCCCGTTCCAGTGAAACGCAGCAATGTCACAAAAATTGCTCGCATGTTTGAGACGGGCAATACCAGCAGCAAGCCAACGACACGTGTATCCCCCCTAACTCTACCCGAGATACGTATGTTTGGGGCCAGTGAGGAATCGAATGACTCTACCCCATGTGCCTCACGTAAATCGAGCATTGCCACGCATATGCATCACATTGAGCAGGCAATGCTTCAGTGGCAAGAATTGGAGGAGGAGGAGCAGCAGCAGCAGCAGCAGCAGCAACAACAACAGCAACAACCAGCTAAAAAGTCACCAACAACGCACAGCGATTGGGAACCCATGGCTGTGCCCGTATTGAGGCGTTCTCGTCGTGGCACTTCAGCCACACCCTCAACAGCCTCACCTTTATCCAGTTCACCAGAACCGCCATCATCACCTGTGATCCTGCGTCAGCCGACAGATTTTTGCCTTAAAATAAGTATGGAGAATATCTTTCAGGCCATTGCCCGTAGTGCTGAGGAGTCGACAAGTGTTGTATCACCTGTGGACAGTCTATCACCAGTCACCTGTATCGATGACATACTCTCCGAGCGGAGATTCTCTCGCCCATTGTCGGCTTATTCCATAACCGATTTGTTAAACGAGGAGCTGGCCTCCAGTTCGGCAACGTGCATGGATGAGTCCACCTATGTGAATGATACGAGATGAATACGCCAGTTATATACATACATACATACACATAGATGAATTGGTCAGGTTTTCTTAATTAATTCTTTTCTTTTTTTTTTTTTGTTTTTTATTGAAAAAGTGTGTGCCATCATTAGATGAATGGGTCACTGTTACATACATACATATATCCCTTGCCACCACATATCAATCCCATTGCTGGTTGCTTTTGTTTCGAATGTGTGTGTGTGTGACTCACAAATTATATGGTCACAATCTATGAAAGATTTCTTCCTATATACATATACATACATACATATATCATCCTCTATATACATACATACATACATACATAGTATATGAATTATACAGCCTCATATAAAAACATACATCTAATAAAAAAATATACATTTATATATATATATATACATGCATATATACATTAAATGTTTAGTGAATTTAGTCAACTTCCTTTTTCCTTAACCATTGCATTTTGTTTGTTTAATTTACGAAAATTTAAACAAATTAAAGTCGAAAAAGAAAACAAATTTATCAAATTATTTGTACTTATATAATTATGTGTCAAAAATTGTGTAAAAGAAAATCAATTTTTTTTGTTTGTTAATTTTAATTGCAATTGCAATCGCATCTCAATGTTTAATTATCAAAATGTATATCAAGAATTTGAATTTAGTATTATTTATATACCTATATGTATATTCTATACCTACTATGCCTATATACATACATACATACATAAATTAATATATCTATAAATACACACACACATAGTTCAACACAACAACAACAACAACAAGAAAATATCGTTTACAACGAATTCATTAATAAATAGTCATTTATTACCTAAAAGAAAAAAAGAAATGAAAAGAAATTGTTCCTTTAACAGCTGTTCGCGAATAATGCGGAATTGTGGCGATTTTTTTTTGTTTCTTGTATTATTATTATTATTATTATTGTATTAGAAAATGGTTTTGTTGTTTCTGCTGTGTTTTCGGTCTGCGCATTTCTTGTTTTCAAGGTGTTTTTGCTAATTTGTTATAAAGGGTGATCCAACTGGTGGTAAATTAATATTATATTATCCATTGATTTTATTTAGTAAATTAGCTTGGCTTGCAAATAATGGGAAGAACTATGTAGTCAAGGGAAATTTTTTGTTTTAAATATGGTTAAAATGATCTAATCATATACCTCTTCTTAATGGACCCTGTAAATATATATGAATAGGTTAGGTTATATGTATATTCACACTTATGTACGTACATACGTATGGGTAATCTTCATGATCATCTTCATCATCATCATCATCCTCATCGAAGCGTGTCTTTTGGCAATAGAGAAACAATTTGTCAAATAAATTGATTCGAAATCAACTTTTTCCTAGATATTCATTAATAATAGATTTTCGAAATGAAATTTCAAATTATATGCAAAAGTTTTATATAAGGTTTAAGCAAAGTTTTTGATTGTTTTCTGACCACATCAATAAATGGAATGATGTCAGTTAATCATAAACGAAAATTAAAAAGTAAAGGTCTCAATTTAGAATGGTTTTATACCTTTGAAAAAAAAGTTCAATAGGTTCAGATTGAATACACTTAGTAACTAGACTTTATATACATGTACATACTACTTATGTATGTGTGTATGTATGTGTTTTGATATATTTAATTCCATTTAAATACGTAAGTTCCCGAGACTCTTATTCAATTTCGTAAAATTCTTTTGTAAACATTTTTGAATTATCTCAACAATATTATAGGCGCACACTATCTAAGAGTATATCCACTTATGGTTCAGTTTGCCATGTGAATGACCTTTTTGTGATCAGAACAAATTCCATTCAGACTGCTTATCAATTATATGGCCTCTCCTCTTCTCTCTCTCTCTCTCTCTCTCTCTCTCTCTCTCTCTCTTTCTCTCTAGTATGTAAATTGAATGCATTAATTCATCAACAATGAATAACAAACTAAATGGAAAGCTTCCATACATTGATTTACATACATTCCATTTTCCATCCTTCCTTTCTCCATATTTGTTATTTAGAGACTGCTTTTGGCCAAATGCCCACACAATTTGCACTACACTTGAACTTGAGCAGGCCAAAAATGAAATAGTTTTGCTTTAATTGGCATATGCATGAATTTAGGCAAGATATATCTCATATGGGGGATAGTTTAAAAGATTTTATATTTCCTATATGGATGGTATTTATACTAAATATCCATATATGTATGTATATAAACTAAGCAAGTTTTTAATTTAAACAAAGTCATGAACTCTTTCCGATTGAGAGGAACTAATGATTAATCCTTATCACAGTGACTTTTGCCTTAAAACGCGTTCGTTGCTTATTCATCACGTATGAAACCGTGGTTTAGCAAATTTCACTATTAACTGCAAGCACGAACTATTTCTTTTTCCCCAAGTTTAGTTGATTGTGCGTCACAGTGTGAATAAGTTCACAGTTCGATGATAGACCCACATATGTACATACATACATACATACATAAATTGTGAGTACGAATAGAATTTCAGAATTCTTGTTTAGTTTTTGATGACAAATTTCATAGCAGTCAAAAAGAGTTACGAAAAGAATTACAAAATTATTTTCATTACATGCCATATAATTTTTTGTCAAATGACTTGTAAAATTATATCGAGGATTACTCGAGAAAAATAATTATTGCGGTAAAACTCATTTCCTCATTTTCCCTGAGAGAGCTATGTATATAAGTACATAGATACATATACATATTAGTTTGATTGATACATCAAAAATACTTTGTTATTCCTTTCCCTTGCTTACCGGTAGAAGGAATCAATTCTCTAGAACTTAAAATGTTCTGTTTTGAATATTTTCTAATTATTTGTGTTAGCAATTTCTCCCCCTAATAAAAGAGTTAACTCTAATCCTACTACTCTGCTTTCTAACTGTATCAATGAATATATGTACATACATACATATGTAAATGAGAGATCTAATGTTTCGCTTAAAGCGTTTTCTTCACATTTGTATATATGTACATATTTATATATACATATATGTATATAGGTATAAACAGCAATATGGCAATAATCGGCAATCAACCACAAGTTCATAACGTGAAACTATTATAATAAATTGGCATTCATTTGTTGATAAATTCTGGCGTCATAACTCAAACAAACAGAGAGCACAATACAACAAAAACAACAACAACAACAAAAATAAACAACAACAAAAATTATTTACCTTCTTTAGTGCCGCATTTGTATGTATTTTATTTTATTTAATTTTTTTCATTTATTTTTCGTTTGTTGTTTTCCAATGGATATTGAATCTCATGCACAATATTTGGTAATCGAATCGTTGGGATTTGTGTTTCTTTATTTTTTCTCTCTTTTTCTTTTTTTTTTTAAGTTATTTTATCAATTTATATGGAATGATTCATCATTTCATCGGTTGGTTTCGTTGTGGCTGCCGTTCAGGTAGTGGAGTGAGCGAGTGGAAGAGGAAGCGAAAGAGCCTTCATTATGATAAAAACGCATGACACACGCTAAATTTCAAGAGAATTTCATTGAATGAAGGGGTTGCCGCCAATAGAGGGTGGAAGGGGAAGGGTGGTAGAGAGAGTGATTGGGGGGGGGGTAATAGGGGGTTATCCAAGAGTCGAGAGCAGTGCGTCAAGGTTATGTACATACATATGTATGTCCATTGTTGCTTTTGTTAATGAAGTGTTATTTGTTGATATACATATGTATGTGCATATGTATGTAAGAGCCATATAATATGATTGACAACATAAACAAATATCAGGCTAAGATTTATTATAGAACAAGACGAACAAGAGCGCGAATTGATAATGCAAATCATTAATGAGGTAGTCGAAAATGGGCGTGGTCAAACTGTTGTAGATTAAATATTGATCTACATTTTTAATATAGAGGAAAAAGAGGAACATATATGTAGATGCAATATAATCAAATATATATATAAACACACATACATATATAGACAGACTTGACTGTCTATAATAGACACTCTAAACAACATTTAAAGCATTTGTTCCACCCTCTATCGATCAATAGTTAATAATTAATTCAAATTATAAACATCTAAAATAATTAAAAATAAAGTTATATACAAATTTAGATATATGTATGTATATTTACTACCCAAAAAGGTTTCTAATAACCCCTAGGTGGCGCCAGAGGGCATTAATACTATAAATTGAATCGGATAAATAATTTTCTACAAATTTCTACTTATAGAAATTAGAGATCTACCTAGTACAGGGTATTAAAAAGTCGACCAGCTTGCAGTAACAAATGATCAAATGTTCAACAATATTGTTTGTGTCCTTACATATGTATGTATATATGTAAGGATGGTCGATCACCTTATTATCTTCAGTTTTTCATTTTTTTTTTCAATTTATTTTATATCAAATTTTATCTTTTTTGTGTAGTATTATTATTATTATTTTTGTTGCTGTTGTTCGCTTTACACTTGTCAGTTAAATGATAAGACATGTTCTTTAATTTCTCTGTGTTATTTTTTGTGTTTGAAATAAATAAGATAAGTTAATATTGACACATTATATTAAGGCTTTTCAAAAATTTAAACAAATAAAATAACTCCGACTAGACAAAGCGAGAGACAGAGAGAGAGAGAGAAAGAGACAGAGAAACTTAACTCTCTTTCCTAACATTCTTTTTTGAACTCTTCCTCGGGTATTTTTGAGAGTGATGGCCTTTTATCTTATCTCCATTATTACATACTATTATGTATTTATTCTCTCCCTCTATCTCTCTCCCCCTGATGAGGGCTCTCTCTCTCTCTCTCTTATTCTCATTCTCACTCTCTATCTCTATTTCTCGTATTGCATTTAACGTAAATTGTTTGAGGTGCGCAATTTGCCAGTTGCTAATTTTACCTTGTGCGGGCAGCAGTCCCTCGTTTTGTTAGCCCATTTTAGAGGGTAAAGATTTGCGTATCAATATCCAAATCCAGCTAGAGATTTACTTGTGTGTACAATTAAAAAGGGGATTGGGGCTTGAATGCCATTAATGGGGCATACTTAGTATTAAGCCGTTTCAATTTTTTTTAAGGTGTGCCAAAAGCAAAGCAACAACAAAACTATGAGAAAAGTGAAACTGGTAAGAACAGAAACAAAAACAAAAGCAAAACAAAAACGCGATTTAAAAACAAAACAAAACAGATTTTATAAAATGTTTGGTTGTTTTTGTTTCTTTCCGCTTTTTGTTCTAAGCGCAAACCTTTCGATAAGGTAAATAAAAAAAAACACCAAAAAAAAAAGCGCAAAAAAAAAACAGGTGGCAAATGGCGGTAGTAGCGGTGCGTCATCATCATCATCATCATCATCAGTCCATAGTGAAAACCAACTGGGAACAACCCAGTTTTGTTTTGGTTAGGCAATCGGTTCGATAAGGCCTTGATATGGATTCAGACTGACTAACTAACTATACATATTTGGATTTTTTGCGTTTTAAAACAAAATTTCAAAACAGAGAAATAAATTTATTCGTATTTCATTTGTTAATTTCTTTTTAAATGTCAATTTTGATATTTTGTTAGGCGACATATTTGGAATATTCCTTAGAGTTGTGTGGGCGGGTGGCGGCGATTAATCGATTCGAATCAATAAAATATAATACCATATATATAATAATAATCAATACAATCTCATTATCAAAACATAATTAGGAATCGCATTCTTTGGCCCATTCGCTGTCGGATAAACCATTACCGCCATCACCCTTAATACCGACTAATCTTGAGGGTGGCAAAGTATCGGAACGTTTGGGTAAACTTAAATCGAATTCTGAGAATTGGAAGCAGCGTATAGGTAAGATCGATATCTACATATATAATCCTTTTTACACATTTATTTATTCAAAATAAATCATTTTCGGTGTTGTAGGACAAACCGATGCCAAGAAGTTCACAGTCGCTGGACGACTACAGGTGAAATCTCAATCTCCAGTTGAATTGCAATTTCAACGTTCACCCAATGATGCAGCCAAAAAGTGTATCCTATTGGAGGTGCGCAGTGCGAATCAACCACAATTGGGATTGGCCAAAAGTCCCTCCATGATGGTAACAACAACAACGGTTATTAATAACAACAAAATGTTAGCACAGCGCAGTTTAAGTGTTAATCCAGAGGAGGAGGATCACATCACATCATTGAGTCGCTCCAATAGCAATAGTAGCAATAGCAGTAACAATACAACTGATTCCGATAATGGTGATCGCAATTGGCCACAGAATGCCAAACAGAATAAAGAATTGGCGAATAATAAAAGTGCAGCAGCTCCCACTAATGTGGGTTCAAGAATTCAAGTGCCACGACTCGATGATGAGGAGACCTTTGAGAATTTCTTTGCCACACAGCAGAAAGTAAAAGATAAGGAGAATGAGATTCTCTTAGAGATTACTTCTTTTGATGATATCAAGCCCACTGAGCGGTAAGTTTCAATTTTTCTCATTCCATAAAATTATTATGTACAAAATTTTGAAGTGAATCTATCTATATATTATCTATATGTATGTATATGTATATAACAGACTTGTGACTAAGCGAAATATTCAAGGACCCAAGGGTCGTCGACCTGCTCGCAATCCTTTAAAGAGTTTGGCCGCCCGCAGTGACATTAGTTCGGAATATACCGAACAGAAAACGGGCATAGCCGAACGAGAACTAAGACGTCTTAAGCTGGAGTCATGTGAGTAATCATCTCATTCTATCTTTTTTTCCAATTTTTAATTTCTATTCCCTTTTTTTTTAAAGTTGGACATGGTCATACCAATTTGGCAGCTGAGGCTATTGCCGGTTTGGCCTCCAATGAGGATTTTAAATCGGTGGCATTGAGATCATCATCGTTGCCATTGCAACAAATGTGGTTACCCCATAAGCCTGTTATGCTACTCCATGTCAAGGGACGTACACATGTGCAAACTCGTCTGGTTAATCCCACGCCACAATCTTTGAATCGTGGCGATTGTTTCATATTGGTGGCTGGATCGCAGCTTTATCGTTATATTGGTTCATTTGCCAATGTTATCGAGACATCGCGCAGTAAGAAAATCTGCGCTGCCATTGTGGAGAACAAGGATTTGGGCTGTACAGCTAGTCAGGAGATCATATTAACCGATGACACTCATCTCAATGAACGTCAGTGGCGTCAATTTTGGTTATTATTGGGTATACCATTAACGGATAAGGCACCCGAAATAGCCGATTCCGGTCATGCCGATGAAGATGATGTCTTTGAGAGCAGTTTAATTGAAACGAACAAAATCTACGAGTTCCAAGATGATGCACTTATGCCATTAGAAAAGTATTGGGGTTGTATACCCAAAGTGGATATGTTGGATACACGCAAAGTTCTGATCTTTGATTTCGGAAGTGAGCTTTATGTGTGGAATGGCAAGAATGCTCCATCGGATGCTAAACGAGCTGCCATTCGTTTGGCCCAGGAGCATTTTATTGCTCAGGATTCGGCTGATTATGCTACATGCTATTTGAATCCGCTTAATTATGCTGCAATTGTTGGCAAACGTGAGAGTGTGACCTATGCCAAGAGATGTCCTCGAAGACCAGATTGGTGTGTTCTTGGTAAAATTACACAGAATATGGAAACGGTTCTATTTAAAGAGAAATTCAGTGATTGGCCAGAATTGGAACGCGAAGATCTGGAAAAGGATTATCTGGCAAATGGTGTCAATATTGTGCGTGCCCTTAATGGTGCCGCTTTATATAAGGGTGAACCATATCAGGAACCCAATTTGATTTTGGAGCAGGCTAATCTGGGGCGTGGCAATTTCTACTATGATACAGATACTATGCGTCATTGCGATATTATTACCAAATCTATTGATAAATGGCAAATTCATGAATTCAATTTTGATGCAGCCAATTCTCGTGAGGATTATGGCCACTTCTATTCAACGGAAAGCTATATAGTTAGATGGATCTATCAAATTTCTGTCACTGTACGCGAGCTAAGTGGTAAAGTTTCCAATCGTAGCACAGTGGGCCGTGATCGTTGTGTCTACTTCACCTGGCAGGGTCAGGACTCGAGTGCCAATGAGAAGGGTGCCGCTGCTCTTCTAACTGTTGAATTGGATAAGGAGAAAGGTGCCCAATTGCGTGTGGCTCAGGGTGATGAGAGTACAGCATTTGTGCGTCTATTTAAACAACTTTGGCAGCATCAAGGACGCAAAGATAAATGCCAGGAGCGTCGTAACGAATGGAGACTCTATCAAGTGCAAGGCAATGTAAGAGATGAGACCCTTCTTAAGGAGGTCAACTGTCAGGCATGCCAGTTGCGTTCACGTAGCTCCATGTTGCTAATACATGGCAATCAGGGCTTGGTTCTGGTCTGGCATGGCTCCAAGAGTTTAACACACACTCGAACCATTGCCCTGGAGACAGCGCAGGATGTGATTAAGCAAATGCCAAAGGATCTCTTTATCTGTGACAATGCTACTCTAACCGAAATGGAAGAGGGTTCTGAGAATGGAGCATGCAAAACGGCTTTGGATTTGGAGGAGAAGCGGAATGACTATGGCAATCTATTGGAATCATCAAAGAACTATGACTACCAACTTAGAATCTTTCACTTTAGCAGCACGCAGGGAGTATTTAAGGCACAAGAATTAGTTGATGCATTACGTTGCCAGGATCTGCATAGCCCATATCCATTTGCCCAGGCCCAGCTTTATAATGCCCGACAACCGACTATATTTCTAATAGATGATGGCTCTGAGCTATGGCTATGGATGGGCTGGTGGCCACTGGAAGATATAAAAAGTAAGTTTTACTAAGGTAATTATTATAAACTGCATATGTATATTAAATTGTGTCTCTTGTAGTTAATACCGAGGATAAGGATCGCAGCAGTCCCATTTCAAGTGATAATCGGGCTGGCGTCAATCGTTGGATCTCAGAGAGACGAGCTGCATTGGAGACAGCCGTTGACTATTGGCGAGCCAAGCATGGCGAGGACGAGAAAGAAGCGTTCCATGGCATTAAGGGACAAGTGGTGTGGGCTGGGCTAGAGCCATTAGCTTTCCGAGCACTATTTCCCGATTGGACAGAGCGCAGTGATGTGAAGGAAATCAATTTAGAGGTATAAAAAGAGATAAAATACTCTTTCGATTTCTTTTTTACGCTTAGTAAATTTGTCTTCCTCTCTGCTTAGGATGGCCGTACTGACACACCTATGCTGATTAGCACAATGCTGGCACAAATGACACAAACTGAGTATCCTCTGGAGGTCCTTAAGGCCCGGCCTTTGCCCGAGGGTGTAGAGCCCACACGACTGGAGGTCTATTTAAATGCGGAGGACTTTAAGGTGGCTTTGGGCTGTAGCCGGTCGGAGTTTGAGCAGCTACCCATTTGGAAGCAAACCAAGCTAAAGAAGGAGCGTGGACTCTTTTAGGAGAATGCAACATATAGACTTGAACACAATCACAAAACGAAGAATTGAAAACAAACAAACAAAAAAATACTAAATTTTAGAAGCACCTTTTTTTTGATATGCAACGATTGCTTTTGCAGCGGGCACCTATAAAACATACGATGTATTCTACATATGTACTAGGACTATCACATATACACACTCACGTGCGCATATCCTTATAAACTCTCTTTATATTTACACGCATACACATATATACACACAAACATATATAATCATATATATGTTCATTATATATCCATTTATATAAGCATCAACGCAACACTAAGCAATAATAAATCTAATCCAAACTCGCTTCATTCGAAAAATCTGTTCAAGAGTTTGTTGGTTAATTATTTTACCTGTAAATAATACTAAGTTGATTTTGTTTTTACGTTTAATTTAAATCTTAATTCATTTTTTTTTTACGAATTAACGAAATTTGCATTTGTTCAATTTCTGCAAACACCAAAAACATCAAAGAAACCGAAAAGCAACCAGCTCTCGTTATTATATTATATTCACATTTTGGATATCAATTTAGAGTAAGTTTAATTATTTTTTTTTTACGTTTAATCATACATTTATATTTGTATTTCAATGTGTTTTTTTTTTAATTTTATTATTATGTTAAACACAAATTTTGCGTATTTAATTTTTATTAAATCAGTTTTACAAAATTCACCATTTTCAGTTTTGTTTTGCAATGGGAAAATTTAATTAAACAACCTATCTTCCATTTCTGTTGGCCTGAAATTCGTCTTGCCAATTTCAATCTCAAAAAAAGAAAGCAAAAATCAACCTACTAGTTGTTTCTGTTAGCCTGGTATTTCACTCGAGTAAAAAAAAATAATTTTTGTTTAAATCAACCTATTTGCCGATTCTGTTCTCCTGGTACTTTATTTGACTCCCAATCAGTTGAGGTTTTTCCACTTTGTATAGAAATTTTTCATCAAATTTTTGTAAGGGGGTAGGTCGATAAAATTTGAAAAAATTCACAAAAGTCCTTATATCTCGGCCATTTGAAGGACGATCAGGATGTCCTTTGGTCAGAAGAAAGCGATCGATGATTAACGTCGATTGACATCATCAGATCCTTGATAGTCCTTAAAATGGCTGAGAAAAAAGGACATTTCTCTCTGGGAAAAATTGCCAATAACTCGAGAATCCTTTACAGGATCAGGACAAAACTAGTGTCAGATAATCCTAATTTGAAAGGGCTATCCTCTGGCCAAAGGATATTGCTATAGTCCTGCGGAGAGCCGAGTTATTAAGGATTTTGTGTTTTCCACCATTTTCTAGGCAGCCCAAAAAAAAAATGGTGCATACTTTACCCATTTTTTGTTTTACCGCCGAAATAAAAAAATTGGTGCATACTTTTACTATATTTTATGTCCGCCATTTTTCACCAAAAAAAATTTTTTTTGCAGTCTAAAAACAAAGAATAAAACGTTGCATACTTTTTTGTGGGCGTTTTATTTTATTTTGATGGTCGTGTGTGGTGTTGTTCCCCCCTTTCTCACTCCACCAACTCAAAAACTTCCTCTTCCTCATCCCCCCCTTCCTGTCCAACACTCTTCGTCGTGTCTCTCTCTCTTCTACCTTCCCCCTCCCACCACCTCTATTTCACTACTACTTACTCCCCCCCTCTTCTCTTTCACCATCCTTTCCCACTCTCCTACTACTAACTCTCAGTGAGAACCCCCCCCCCTTTTCTCTTACACAATTCCCTTCTTTCCACGTCACTACTCTATTCTCCTCCACCCCTCCTCCTCATCCACCACCGAGACACCAAAACACATACAAATTTATTAATCACTCAAGTTATATTTATTTATTTTAAAGACTTTTGCTACCGCCCTACGCGGGATTTGAACACAGGTATTATAATTACTTACACCACTTTTACTTGTCACACAGTGGATCGATCGCCTCTGACGCCAACGCCACCCACGGTCTTATCGCATTGCACTGCCACAAAACTGCAATTAGAAGGCCACCACAACCCCATGGAAGAAAATGACGTCACTTTATTTTTTTGGTACCGCAGCAAGCCTTCGTGGGATTTGAACACAGGTACCTCCTCCTTAACGTTCATACAAGTGTCAGTGGATCTCTAACACCTACGCCACCCACGGTCTTATCAGACTGCATTGCTAAACTGCATTAAGAAAGCTTACCATGCAGTTGACGTCACGTATTTTTGCAGATAAAAGCAACTTGAGAATTTTAAAGCTATGATAAACCGAAAAGTAAATCAATTAATTTGGAAAAAACGAGCTTCTTGTAAATTTTGTTGTCCCTTGCCTAAGCCGCGACTTGAACTCGTGACTTTCTTCTTCGCTGTGGAATGACGCACCTTAAACCACTAAGCCACTAAACCTTGTTAAACATGGATGTTTATCTTACTACTTAATGACTAAGCTCTAAAAAACTATCAATTAATCAAAAAATTTAATTTTCAAAAAATAAGTAAATCTCACTATTTGTCACTACTGATTGATGTCAAGCCCGGACGCTTATTTATCCACTTAAATGATTAGCTCTAACAATCTATATATATATATAAGTATGTACATATTTTGTATAAATGAAAATCATTTACCTTATGTTTATTATAATTTACTTTAAATCTAAAAATTTTTGCTTATACTGTAAATTTTGGGGAAGTGATCGGCCATGACTTAAATGCGTAAATAGTGACTAAAGATTTTTACTATGGGAAAAATTAAAAATTTGACACCAACGTCATTTTTTCATTCTATTTTATGTGTCTTGTGGTTCACCAAAGTGCTTATGCTGTTGATTGAATTTGCCGAATGAGGCGTGAAACCAATTCACAGCAGGCTTTCTGTCTGTTCTTGGCGACCGCCATGACCTCGTCATGATTGGCCTCCTCGTCCTTTTTGTCACTGTATTCGGTGGCACATTTGTTGGTGATCAAACTGAAGGCAAATACCTTCATATCGCAATGGCGGGCAGTAATGACCTCATGCACGGTTGACATGCCAACCGCATCTACGCCCATCATGCGGAGAGCCTTCAATTCGGCAATTGTCTCATAAGTGGGTCCACCTAGACAGGAATAGACACCAACATGCATATTCGCCTCAATGCCCATTTGTTTGCCAATTTCAAGAGCCTTATTAATCAAATCTTTGTTATACGAGTTGACCAGAGCGGGGAATCGTGGACCAAAGCGAGGATCGTTGGGTCCCTGTAGCGGGGAATTGCCGGCAAATCCAAGCATATTGACATGATCATGCATTAGCATAATGTCACCAACGGAGTACTTGGGATTAATGCCCCCCGCAGCATTTGTGGCAAATAGGTATTCCACACCGCACAGCTTCATAACGCGCACCGGCATGGAGCACTTGGCCAAAGGATAGCCCTCATAAAAGTGGAAACGTCCCTGCATGGCCATGACAACGGCTCCTTCCAGAGTGCCCACAACTAATTTGCCGGCATGTCCCTCCACAGTTGACACAGGAAAATTGGGAATTTTCTCGTACTCAAACACTTTAGGATCCTGAATAATGTCAGCCAACGAACCAAGACCCGAGCCGCAAATAATGCCAATTTTAGGTCGCATACTTGAGCCCTTCACAATGAAGTCAGCGATTTCCTGGATGACCTCATAGGGATACCTATATGAAATGATGAAAGAAATGGATTAGTCACACAAATACACAAATACATAAACACACACACACACAAAAGAAATAAATGGTAAAACAACGCATTTTTTTTTTTTGAAAAGAACAATAAAAATAAAAAAGTGGACACAAATGTTACAAAATCTTTCTGCCAGAATTCATTCCGGTTGAAAGAACGTATGGAGTACATATGAATAACATATTTTAGGACAAGAATAAGAAGTTTCATACTTCTACTACTAGACTTTTTTTCCGTATCGATGAAAACAATAATGTATGTATATGTACATACACAGGTATATGTATACAATTTGTTTTTGCAAATAAACACAAAATATCAATCAGTTTTAACGATTCACAATGATAAAAACGGATACAGGGGCGGGGGTGAGCGGTGGTTGTGTTCACATTATATACACTGAACACTGATAGAGAGAGAGAGATTGGAACTACAAACGTGTCTTCGTTCATTACGCGTAACACTCTAAGATCTTCGGTTGAAAGGTAGCATTGGATTTTCTCTTGGTTGTCATTGCTATTGCTGAAAATAAATTTAAAAGGTACGAAAAAGAAACGCAAACAAATATAATAAAAAAAGAACCAACTTTTTTATGGTTTTATGATACACACACTGATGATAAGGAAACGAAACGAAAAGAAAAATAAAAATAAAAATGAACAAAAAATACAAAAAAAAAAAATAGAAAATTGCACAATTATCAAGAATCTGAGGTATAATTAAAATGCACTATGTACTTTGTACATATGCCAACATATTTTTACTTTCTTATGTGGAACCACAAAGGAGAATGTTTTCGGTTCTAATCAAAATGAAATAATATCCGAGTTACTTTAAAATTCTTCTTTTGTTTCAACTGGATTTATGTTTTCAAATGACCCTTTGCGTGATCAACTAACTATGTTCGCAAATTACACTTAAAGACAACTGGTTAAATAGGTAATCACATAAATAAAAACGTTTTAATGTATGTCAATGCCAAGGGTCACGCAAAGCCTTGAACTCCTTTTGGTCAAAACAAAAGGAGTTCAGAGCACTTTTTAAGGGTATAATAAAAAAACAAAAAAAAGGGAATTCATAAATTCATTCTAAATAAATGGTTCGCCTGGAACATATTGTATGTTGGTCTGTGTAATTGCTGGTTAAAAACTGGTTCGAGGTTAAATTGCATAAACTTGAACTAGAATGGGAGTTACCCTACCCCACACCACCATACCCTTTTGATTATTGAGAACAAAAGTAAACAATATAGAAATATCATCATCTCACACGTGCTGCCCAGTGAAATCTTCTCATGGAGTTTCATCATCAACATCATGAACATATCAACGTCATCATCATCATCATCATCATCATTATCATCATCACTTGTTTTTGTCAAATCAAACTGATAAGTAATCAGCATTACAACAAACAAAACAAGAAGAAAAAAATCAACGAAAACAAGACATTAAATGCGTCATAAAAAGAATGTAAAATCTATATGTAAATATATAACTAAAATATATATATATATATATATATATTCTCAGACAAAAATTGAATTAATTGAAACAATTTGGTTAATGAATTCGATCGGCCACTAATTTAGAGAACACGCGACATAAAAGTCTCCTCATCGATTTTCGTTTTATTTTGCAAGTTTTCGGCCTTCTCATTGAATATGCAAGTTTTCGAATAAAAAAAAAAAAAAACGAAAAAAAAAACAAGTTTTGATAACAATGATTAAAAAAAAAAAAATATCGAAATGGGAAACGAGAAATGTCAACTCCATATTTCTTCATATAGACGACTTACGTCATGTGTTAACACAATTCGCAATTGATAAAATGTTTAAACAACAAAAGCAAATAACAATTGCAATTGCAAGAACTGGGACTCCCCCACTTTTCTTTTCCTTTTGTAACTTCTGACATGATATGACCGAACCAAGAATCGAAAGAAATATAGAAATTGTGCGACGATCTAAAAACCGGTTCAAATTAGACATTCTTCAAAATTCATATGCAGATTAGAATTGTGTGTATTTTTAATGAGCTACGCAAATTGATAATGCCTGATCTCTGGATGGGCAGCACAATTTTGTCATACTCTCTGAATTTAAATATATTAATATCAGCGGTGAAGATCAAGGGCAGTGACAAGACAACGCAAAATAAAAAAAAAAATTAAACGAAAAAAAAACCGGAAAAAAACATTGCAAAATCACTAACGAATTGTGACGGTGGCGGCATGCTCTTCCCTTATGACTTACAGTTCGCTATTCGGTGTAGGAATAATCAATTCTTGGCTAGGATCCAATTTATTGCCGGCTTTACCACGAGGATTCGAACAGCAATCGATTGAACACATAATTATTATTGATGATGATAAAACCAAAAAAAAAAAATGTCGATATGAAATTTGTTGTTTCCAAAAATTTTGTAAATGCTACTAACGAAAATCTTTTTTCAATTTCAAAAAGGATGGATAACCAACTCAGGCAAAGCTACTTGATCTTTGAATGAAATTTTCAGAGCCGTTTAAAATAAATTTTCTTCTCCCCCCCACCCCCCAAATTCCTCTTCTTCTTCTGCTCAAGATTGCAGAGAGAGCAAGGGTTGGGTATTTTTTTTTTTTTTTTAGGGTTTGTAGGAGTGTTTGTATGTGTGTTTCAATGGGTGTGTGGGAGGAGACTGACTTACAGCAAACTTTGGGGAGTTGGTATTATCTTCTCGTCATTGGTAACTTTGGCATTCTTCCTATCCGTGCAGGTGTTACCGGATTTGTTTGACCCACCTGGACCCGAGCAACAATCACGTGAACACATTTTGTTTTTTTTGTTGGTGGTAAATTTTCTAATACCAAGGAGCAACAATGGATGGATATACAAAAATATAATTTAATATTTTAAATTTTGGACGTAATGCCGAAATGTGTGTGTTTGTATAAGTTTCGTATATTGTGAGTATATGGCATAGCTCAAATAACGGAAACAAAGAGCAACAGCTACTAGATTTAGTTCAAATTCAAATAATAATTCAAAAGCAAATTAAAGGCAGGGGGATATATGTACATAGGGGGGGGGCAAGCTGAAAGCATGAAAAATAGCAAACAGGATGGGGGTTAGGGGATAGAGGGTAGAGGGTAGAGTGTAGGCTTGGGTTTGGGTGAAAAAGCAAAAGAAAGGCCACATCGATCGGTGATGTACATATACATATGTATGTATATATACAACAATTACATACTATACCTATATACATACTACCACCAGAATGCAACAAAAACAATAACAAATACAAATAATAATAATAAAAGCAGGTCAAAACCACTAAATGCAAGGGGAACAACATTGAGAAAGTTGGCAGGTGACGACGGTGCGCGGTAAAGTTGGAAGTTCTATCCACTAACTAAAACGAAGGCCAGCAACCCAACAAAAGCAGTTAAAGACAGGCAATTGCCTCTAATGCACTGGCCAACAACAATTTAAGCCAACAAATGAACAATAAAAAAAAAACACACACAATTTAAATATTTAAGGCACATTGATCTACTATGATTAAAATAAAATTTTGATAAATTTTACTAATATTCAGAAATAAAAATTTTTTTTTTTTTTTTTTTTTTTTTTGTTTTGTGGACTTTGAAAAATTATGTTTACCGTGCAGGACAGTGTTATAGAAAGTTTCAATTACAATACCAATTATAAATAGATTGCAGAAGTTAACGATTTGCTGGCGTGAGTTGTGTTTGGATAGGTACATACATACATACATATGTACCTCTTCTCCTTCCCCCCCCTTTTTCTCTTTCTTTTTCCCCTTTCTAAAAATGACCAACATTCATTAGATGATTAACCAACATTAACTTACGTGTGATTCTCTTGGGCTGTATAATCGGCTGAGGACTGTTTGTTGCCATTGCTGTGTGCATTTTGGTGTCCATTGCCATTGCTGGTGGCCACATCATTATTCGAATTATAACCCGTCATAATTGATTGTGATTTTTGTTTCTAAGGAATATATATATAGGTACTATATATGTAGAGTTATATAAACGTTGCCGATCTCTCTCGTCCGTTTGAATCTTCTTCTGGTTATGTAAATTTCCGTTTGTTGTGCGTTAATTTAACTTTCACGTATTGATGATAAACTCAATTTAAAACTGGAATGCGTTGTCCCGCCTTTGTAATCTTGTTAGATTTTTTTTTTGTATATATAGATAATAGATATATATATATATTGTATATATGAAATTTGTTTACGTTTTGAATAGTTTAAACTTGTAGCTCCTTTATGGATGGATATTAAAAAAAGGGATGTTGCCTGTTCAATGTCCGGTTGATAAGTGAACAGCGTCGCATCACCGCCTTACGGCTTATAAACGTAGCAAACGAAGCAAATGTCGCAGTCGCAGTCGCAGTCAGCGGCAACGGCGACGTCAACGTCAACGTCAGCGTCAGCGTCTCTGTCAGTGTCGACGTTTCAGTTGGTGTCGGAATTGTCGTCTATATAGGCGCTTCAGTTTCTGTTGCTGCTTTTGCTCATTCTTTCTTCACGATTCAATTTGAAATTGTTGTGTATTGTATATAGTAGATATATACATATGTACAAATGTATATAATATAGATTCTATAGCCGGAATCATTGCTCCTAAACTCAGTTAATTGAATAATTCGAATTCATTTGTAGACCAAATGAACAGCTGTTTTAATGGCCATTACGGCAATACATTATCTTATCGGACTTTTAACAAATATTCAATATACATACATACATATGTACATATGTATGTATGCATGTGTGTGCATACATGCATAAACATATAATTGGTTAAGGTAACAATGACTAACTAAAATGCAAAAAAAAAGGCTTGTCCATCATTTAAGATAAAGCAAACAAAAACACTGA
The DNA here is from genome assembly GCA_018150375.1 of Drosophila sturtevanti. Classification (NCBI taxonomy): domain Eukaryota; kingdom Metazoa; phylum Arthropoda; class Insecta; order Diptera; family Drosophilidae; genus Drosophila; species Drosophila sturtevanti. The sequence goes on from JAECWJ010000594.1 coordinate 5,637,571, forward strand.
GAGAAAAAACGACAGGATATTGTTGTATATTCGTACAATATGCAAATTATATACATGTGTATGTATGTATGTATATATACATACCATATTCTCAATACTTTGATAATAATTCTCAATAATTCTCTCTAATCAATTCAATGCGTATTAATCTGAATTCTGATTTATTTTTAAACAACTTTTTTTTTTCTTGTTCAAGAAAAAATCAAAACATGCCACAAGCCGAGTTCAACATTTTGTTTATAAAACCTTTTTTTTTCTTCTTTTTTTTTAATACATATATAAAATTTACTTATTTAACCTCTACTCTAGGCTCTTATCAGCGACTGTAAAAGGCAACAGAATCAAAATAAAAGTAATTTTTTTGCTCAGATTAAGGCGGAAAATTTTACAGTTTCTAGGGCGTTTGGTAAAAAAAAATAAATAAAATAAAAAACACAAAAAAAAAATACCTTCGATTCCGAAACTGATTTCAATTGCAATTTCTATGCCGATTACATTTCCGATTCATTATCAAGTATAAGATGACATGACAGATATAGCCAACCCTATGTAATCGGTAATAAATATTGAATCACCTAGCAACGAAGGAAAGTCTTTAACAATATAATTTAACTCAAAATGGAAGATGAAATAAAAATTGAAATCATTTTAAATGTGTGTATGTGTGTGTGTGTGTGTGTGGTGGAATGGTATAGTAAACAATTTCTAAAAATCTACATCTGACGCACATGTCTTTCGATTTTCATCTACTATACATATGTATATACGTATGTATGTATGTATTTATATATGTATGATGTATGTATGTACATACATACATGCATTGATAAGGTATCTCCTCTTCGGCTCTTATCAATGCTCTCCCAGTTCGTGTGGGGTGGAATTTTGCATTGAACCGTTGAAAAGAAGTCCGGTAAACAAGTTTATGACATTTTTTTTTTAGTTCTGGGAAAAAAATATAATATAACTTAATTAATAGTTTGCTAGTTAATTAATTAGTTTAGATTAGACAAAAACATTGTCATTATATAAAAAGATCTATCAAATGATATGACAATTTTTGTACGACAAAAACCCTTGTTTTTCCTAAGGGTTTATTTGTTTTGACGGGAATTCTAGTGGTGCAATACCGATTATAGAAAGCTATTCACATATATATGTGCATATATATATTTGTAATCAGGATGACTATGCTAAAACTAAGCCATCTTTTTATTGTTTCCTGTGCTATGATCGAATGACTTTTTTTCTTCTAGGAATTGCTCAAGAAAATCAATTGAAAATTGTCACGTAGACCCTTTTTTATGATAAAAATTTATTTCCTCATCGACTAAAAATAAAAATCTATTTGGATAGAAATTAAATTGGAAAATTAGAAATATATATGTATATACATAAGTATATATATCAAATGTGTGGCACTTAATAGCTCTTCATTTCGGTTCATTTGAAAATTGACCTCGACTTAAGATGCGTGAAAAAGTGGAAAATTTCCAGATGATAAGCAAACGAAAGAAACTCAAGACACACAAAAAAAAAAAGGAAAAATTCCATTCATATTTCATTCGAAAGAAGAAGTTTCGAGATCTATGTTCGGTATACATATATGTATATGTACATATGTAGTACATATATCTGTAAATAGTTACTTCGATATGTAAATACATACATATGTACATACCTCAAGCGAAAGTAGAAGAGGTCAAAAATTGCGTTTATGTTGTTAGACCAACAAACTCATTACGCTTCATGTTGCGATACGTGGGTAAACAGTGCACTCATCTGTACGGCCCTTTCATTTCTCCGTCTATTCGTCAGACATTTCGTGCAAGAGATACGAATTCGAATACTGATAATGAAAACAAATGAAAAACAATGCAATTGAAATCGTAATCCCCGAATTATTTTATAACTGTTTTCCGTACTTCTATATACATATGTATATATACTTATATATATTTCTTAGACTTCAACCCCATTATATGGTGGTACTCGCATGCTCAGTGGCACTAGAAAGGGCCAAGAGCTGTTTGAAGCCACCAAATTTGTGATTAATTTGAGAAGATAAAAAAAGAAATTAGTTAACATTAACATAAGGAATTAAATTAAGTATTATAAATACATCTAGACTAGACTAAATATGGTTAATAATCTAAAATTATCCATTTAACCATAAACGATCTGAAAGAGATACAACCACTTAATTTACTCGTAGTATAAGATATTTTCAACAAATTAACAACATATTTAATTTTGCATTTAAATTTTACGTTTATTTTGGAATATAATTCAGTAGTTGTTCAGTTTTTGTATTTTTTGTTTTTTTTTTTGTTTTTAGTATTTTATTTGTTGTGTGGTATTGGCTTATTATTTTCAATGATTTTTGTAAGAGAATTGTGTTCAAATTTGCATTTTGCATTGACTTTTCCTTCCATTTTTCATTTTTGTTTTTATTTTCTTGCTATGAGAATGTGAGAATATTGGATGTGTGTGTATTATTTTCTAATAGCATTATTTACTTGCATTGATATTGATTGATTGATTGATTGATTCATTGATGGAACGCGAATGGATGAACTAAGAGAATCAATCTAACTAAAGAGAACCAAATATTTTCATTGCTCTTTCTTTGTTTTTTTTTGATATTCAACAAATTACCAAGAAGATTCCAACAACTAGGAGAAATGTTTAAAATTCGTTAATTATATTTATCAAGTGAATGTATAAATGGAGTGGGACAGATCTAGAGACCAATATAACCTGTATTATATAAGTATATAGGATGAGATGATAGGCGGAAGACGATATATGTATAACCAAATTGAAAGTTGCATTTGAATGGTTAATCGTTCCATAAATCGTATAGAGCCCTTCTCAATCTAAACTTGATAAATGATTTATAGCCATGACTGAAGAAGAAAATTAAACGAACTTAAAAGAAAAAAAAACAAATAAATAGATATATCTCTACATATAAATAAAGTCATTTGCCACCAAGCCACAAAATCCATACAACTTTGTTAGAGCGAAAAAATTAAACGATCGAAGACAAACAAAATCAGAAAAGTTAAAGAAGAAAGACTACAAGCCATTAAATTGGAAATTAAATTAATAAATATCTAATGGGTAATATAATTTACTTATTATTTTATATTTTTGGTTTTTTTTTTTTCATTTTTTTGTTTTGTTTTTTTTTTTTTATTTAAAGTTTTTGGTTTTATTTATTTATTTTTTTAAGGCAATTGCGGGATATAAAATGTTTACTTTCTTTCTTTCTGGTTCTTGTTTTCCTTTTCTTTTTTTTTTTTTTTTTTTTTTTTTACTTGATTTGTGTGATAAAGAAGTTTAAAAAAGGGGAATCCGTTCATGGGAATGTTTTGGGGATTGGACAAGGAGTGGGAATATATATGGGCGATCGGGTGATCGGTCGGTCGGCTGGTCGGTTGATGGGGTTAAAGCTGATCTTGTGCCTTTCTGCTCCCCACACAAACAACCAAAAAAAAAAAAAAAACACATTCTCGACGAATTGTGAGATGGAAAATTCTATTCTGATTCAAAACGGGATGTTGATCTTTTTGCATTTTTCTTCGTTTTGTGGGACGGTTTTTCGCAATGAAAAAGGCACGAATGTGTGTATGTAATTGTGTGTGTTTGCTTCTATTCGATTTATGTTCGATTTGAAGAGATTTCAAAATTTTCCAATGTGTTTTCTCCTTTTTTTTCTTCGGTTTTTTTATTTTTTTGGTTTTTGGCTCAACTGGTTCTCATTATATAATTCATCGTCTTCTTTATCGTAATTTTTTTTTCGTTTTTATTTGATTTTTTGTTTAAATATGATGTAAAAATCGTTAAAAAACAATTACCCAAAAATAAAAACATATTTTAACTGAAAAACATTTGTCAAAAATAACAATATATATGTAAGTATTATATTCAATCCGATTTCTTGTTCTTCTTGTTCGTATTCTTGTTGTTGTCGTTGTTGTTGTAGTTGTTGTTGATTTTTTTTGTTAGTGTTGTTGTCGGTGTTGTTGTTGTTGTTGTTATTGTGATTATTGTTGTTGCTGCTGTTTAAGAGTTAAGCGTGCCGCGCGCTTCCGATTCACGAGTTTCAGGTTTTTTACTTTTTTTTTTTGTATCGAGAAATTATCTCACACTCCCCACACACTTAGGCACGTGGTACGCGAGGGGAGTGGAATGCGAGGGTAACTTTACAAGTTTTCCTAATTTCGGATCCCCATTTGGGATATTCTACAGATCGAATATAATTGTATTATTAGAATACAAAAACTCTTTAAAAGAAATATTGAAAGACACTGAAAATTTCAGTGAGGAAATTGTTATTGAAGTGTTGCAAAATTTCAAAAATAATATGTATGTCGGATACGGGAAGTCGAAAAGATATAAAATATCTCGGGAAGGGATTCTCCTGTGGAAAACTCTTCGGCTCCTAGCAACAGCAGCAAAACAAATTTTGATTTAATTTGACTGTTTAATCTTTTTAGGTTTTTCTCAAGCTTTTCTTTTTTTTTTTCCTTTGTTATGTTGTAAGATTTAACGGTTTGTTATTTCGCTTTTTGTTTTTTTTTTTTTTTTTTTGTATTTTTTTTTTTTGTTTTTTTTTTTCGTTTTTTGTTTTGTTTTGTGGCACTATTTAGAGGCGAGCTTTTCAAAAGCTATATTAAGGACTTGCAACGAGACGAGTGACTAATGCACATGCGGTGAATATGCGCTGCCGGACATTGGGCTCGATATGGGGGCACATGGATGGAACCATGTGTCCACTTTTTGGCCACGACCGGGTTGTCTTAAAAGTCAAACTAGAGTAGACAGAAAGAATATTCTGACAGTGACAGACATAGAGATTGTAAGAGATACATAGATAGTTACATAGATAGATAGATAGATAGAGAGAGAGAGAGAGAGAGAGAGAGATAGATAAAGAGAGTTAGATAAAGAGAAAGAGTAATCGTATTTATACGTATGTTGGTTAAGTATTATTATCATTAAATATGCTAATTATATTTGATTTTTTTTTTTTTTTTTTTTTGGTTTTTGTTTTAACTCTTCTTTTTTGTTGTTGTTGTTGTTGTTTTCCATCGTTTCAATCAAAAACCGAAATCTAATTACTAATATTTAGTATTTGTTTTGTTTTGTTTTTTTTTCTTAATTTTTCTTGATAAATTAAAAGTTGATATGGCATTTTGTGGCAATAGTTGTATAAATAATCATAATGTATAAATTTATTGCAACACATTTTTCTTTTTTCTTTTTTTTTTTTTTATATAGATATCAGATAAATAAAAACTAATTGCCTAAGATGAAACATAAATATAAGTTACATATACAACATATGTATATATGTGGTACAAAGTAAATCAAATGATTGCGAAATAAAAAAAAAAAAGATACACAATATAAAAATCATAAGTAATAAAACTAAAGTTTACATATAACAAATGAATCAAATACGTGTAAATATATATATAAAGTATTATGTATATATGTATGTATGTATAAAAAAAGGTACAGTCACACCACAGTCGACATCGTTATAGTCTCTCATATCGTCACACTCAATTTTATTCAATTGATTTCATTCAAGATATAAACTAACGAATATAACGAATAGATAACGCTCTCTTCTTCTTCTCTTTTGTTGAAAATATTCCCTTGGTTCAGCAGCATTTTAAAAAAAGTATTCTGGACATATGTTTGTATGTTTAATGTGTTGGCTTGGTTAATTGATTGATTGGTTTCTTGCATTGATTTTGGACTGAGTCGAAAGAAGCTGCCCTAGAAGAGTGGAGGAAGGGATGATTCATTGATCATCAGTTAGTAAAGACATCTCACAATTGTTGGCATTCGGATAGGTTAAATATGTATACATAAGTAATTATCTTTTCTATGTTATATCGAATAATAATTGGAATAACCAGCAGTTGTTAGCAGTTTGTCAATTTGAGAAATTTCTTTAATTTCAACTAAACTTTGCGTTCAATTGAAGGAAAATATGAAATATTATTTGAAAATAGTTACAGAGAATCAAGAATCAATCTAGAAGATGGAACATTTTCCATTTCAATGGATATTCTAAATCTTTTCTTTAAGGGAAACAACAAATGATAGAATCCTTTCCTCCACTTATCCAGAGCAATGCAAAAATGATTAGTTTTGCTTTTCTACTTAAGTACTTAAATGACTTTTCAGACATCATAATGTTAATAATATTATTTCATGTAGCATACAAATACAAATACAATACTTTAGCATTAAATTGTTTAGTGTTTTTTTTTTTTGTTTTTGTTTTTTCGTTTTGTTTTTCTTTTTGGGGAGAAGGGGGGGTATACATGTTAAGATGATTATACACATACACACACAATATTTAGATGGATGTCTCGACAAATTACTAATACACATTTAATATATGCATATATATAAATATATATATATATATCAGATACATATATATATATATATGTATATGTATGTATGTAGGTAAGTATATCTAGAGTCGAATAATATATATATATATATACGTAAATATATATATAATGTAGGCTACTCATTAAAATTACACAGATAGACGCACGAAAAGAAAGAGAGAGAAAAAGAAAGAGACAACTGAAAGGGATATTTCCTTTTTTTTTTTTGTTTTTGTTTTTTTCTTGCTTTGGATTTCAACTTATTATGTTATCATATTAGATTTATAGTATTACATATCATCATATATATATATATATATATATCGTGTGTATATATTGATTATTTTTATTATATTTTGAAGTTGAAGCAGCTGTTATACCGTTTCCTCAAGTCTGTTCAGCGAATTCCTTAAGTGTTTGTTTCAATTCAAAAATTTCCGAAAAAACACAAAAAAAAAAATACGTGTCAGTTGTTGTTGTTATTTCGAAATGAAGAGGAAAATCGTTATTTCTTTTGTTTCGTTTTCCTCTTGTTAGTACATTTTTGGTTTTCTTTTTTTTTTTTTTGTATTTGTTTGTTTTTTTTTTTTTTAGTTTTGTTTTTAAATTAATCATAAAAATCAGTCAGTCCAACGCCAGTTTTTGTTCCTTTTTTTTTTTTTTTGTTTTTGTTAATATAGTTTACTTAAAGATTTTGGTTTTTGTTAGTTGGGTTGGTTTTGTTGTGTGGTTGTTGTTGTTGTTGTTGTTATTGGTTGGTTGGTTTCTTTCTATATGTTGGTTGTTGGTTTGTTGTTATGCCATTTATCTGTGTTTCATTGTCTGTATTTCCTTTCATTTTTTTTTTTTTTTGTTGGGGAATTTTCTTTCTTTTTTTTGTTTTTATTTTGTTTTCTTTTTTCGCTTTAATATCCATTTTCTTTGGGGCTTGCCTTTTGCCTTTATCGCTTGCTGCTTTTTTTATGCTTATTCTTAGGATTAATTTAGGTTAAAATGTAAAGTACGTATTTATATATATTTATATAATAGATGCGTATGTGTGTGTGTGTGTATTTAAAAAAAAAGAGTATATATATATCTATATATATATATATATGTATGTATATAAATAGGTTTATATAACCGTATGTATGTATGTATGTGTGTGTGTGTGTGTGTGTGGGTGTGGGTGTTGGGTGTGTGATACTACATATACTGCGTATTAATTTTGGTTTTTGGCTACTGCTTAAACAACTAAAATTTATCTACTAATTCTACTTCTTTTTGGCCGCCTTCTTTTCGGCCTTGCGTATGGCCTTTTCCCGTTCCCGTCGCTCCCTTTCCATATCCTTGCGCTCCTTCTCAATGCTGGCCTTCAAATCTTTTAAACGCTTCTTCAGCCGATGTTTATCGTCCCCGCATACGCCCAGTGTTTTAAAATCCTTTGAGTCCAGTGTGAGCAGAGCTCCGCCCTCAACATTATGCTCCTTAAAGACGGGTATATAGCGCTCCAATTCGATTCCCATTAGCCAATGTCCCACCTGACGTTTGTATGGAAAAAAAAAAAACAAAAAAAAAATACACAGTAGATCGATCGATCGATTCTTCCTCTCCATTCTTTGGTTTCGTTTAACCCACCTGCTCTTTGGTCCATTCATGGACAGGTCCTCCCTTGTAATTATAACCAGCTGCTGCTGCTTTACGATCTGAAAAGCTTGAACTCGAACCCGATAGATCCAATGTGCGACTTGGCGAATATCCTGGTGAGGAGCAACCCGATGACATACTGGTGGGTGATGGTGGACCAGTGGCATGGGCCGATTGTGGTTGTTGTTGCTGCTGCTGCTGCTGCTGTTGTTGTTGTTGCTGTTGCAGATGCTGTTGCTGCCAGGGCACTGTGCCAGGCGGTGAAAGGGATTGGGGTACAACTTGTTTAACTTTTTTTTTATTTTTTTTATTGTTGTTTTATATATTAGTTAGTTAGTTTGGCCATTTAAAGAAAAGAAAGAAACCAAAAAAAAAAAAAAAAAAACAGATACGCGTAAAGGCAAACACATAGAGGAATAGAGTGAGGGGGAGGAAGGGGGAAGAGAGAAAAGAGATAGAAGATTTTAAGTTAGTACAATTTATAATAATTATTAATTTTCCATATAATTGTTAAGAGAACGAGCTGCTGCTGCTGCGGCAATGCAGATGAATAAAGGCTTAATTACACACACTTAATAAATAGAAAGATATATAGATGGATATATAGTAAATGATATCTATCTACATATATATATATATATATATATATATATATATATATATATATACTTAGATAGAGATATCTGGATTATGGTTAACGTAGAACGGATTGGTCATATGCGTGAATTAAAACATTTATATATTCATATGTATATATGTATATATATAGATATATATACATATATGTGTATAATTGATATTTGGTTAGTTATATATAACAGTAAACGTATGTACAGAAAAAAAATTGACTTATTAATTTGTTGTTGTTGTATGTTGTATGAAATGGCAATATGATTGATTGTAGGTGGAGGTGTGGAGGTGTGTGGGGGGCAGGTAAGAGGGCAGGGTAAGGAATCTCTAAAGGAAAAGGTTTTTCATCTAATCATGATTAGTTTTTTGTTTGCATTTTTACTTTGGATTTTGGATATGTTCTACTATATATATATAATATATAGTATATATAGGTGTAGTAGTATATGGATTGATCATTCATTTATCACCTTTGGGCTGTGCTTCGTTTACCGCCTGGCGTATCTCATTGATTAATGTCTTACAATTGATGGCAGCAGCACTTTGACTTTTATTGATCTCCGTATAATCATCACTGGAATGACGCGATGACCCATCACCCAGACGCCTGGAATAATAACACACAACAAATACATATATATGTGTATACATACACACGCACACACTACACACACACACACACACACACACACACACACACACAAATTTCAAAATGAAATATGTATGTATATGTATGCATCTCTATGGAATCGTAACCCACCTCTCACGTTCGGTTAATGCCTGATTAAGCTGATCGGTGAATGTTGAACCTGGTCCTCCGGGCAATTTACTACCATTGGATGCGACACGCCTTCGACTTGGATACATCCAGTTTTCGGCTTGCTCATTTTCCGATAACTTATCATTTGAACCCAATATGGAATCATATGAGCTATTGAGATCACGATTACTGCTATGTGATGTAGCTGGACCAGTGCCAAAGGTGGTCATGCTGCCACGATGAAAATCATTTAATCCACCATTATCCCCAGGTGACCCCAATGCATTCTTAAACAAACTGGATACGACATGTTGCTGCTGTTGTTGCTGTTGTTGATGCTGTTGTTGTTGTTGTTGTTGATGCTGTTGCTGCTGCTGCTGCTTGCTAGGATCCTTATGAACTTGGGCATAAAGTTGATTAATTTGTGCCTCACGTGCCGTCGACTGATTCGACGAACTTGACGATGCCGAGGATGTGGAATTGAGTAAAATTGGTGTTGTAGTGCCCAAATGGCCATTTGAGGATACGACCACAGTGGCCATTGCTGGCGGATGATTTTGAAGCAAATTATTAACATTGGCCAATAAATGTGAATTGCCATTGGATAGACTGATGGGCTCATGGCCAACATTGGATGATGTTGTTGCTGACAAATTGAGCGCTGATCCCTCACCGACAGTTGCCACCGATATAACCGCCGCCTCATCCTCCTCCTCATCGGTATCATCGAGTGTACAATCAGAGCTGCGACTATTGCTTCTGCTTCGCTTCATGAGATTCCCATTGGATAGCTGCTGATCACTGATGAGGCCATTTGTATTGCTGTTGCTGTTGCTGTTGTTGCTGTTGTTGCTGTTCCCATTGCCATTGGAGGGCAATTGGCGATGGGCTAGACCACCACGGGAGGCTTTGGTTTATATATTGTTTTTTGTTTTTTGTTTTGTTTTTGTTTTTTTTTTTTTTCGATATCGAAGTTGTGCAATTATATTTTTGGTTGGTGGAAAGTACGATAGGCAAAATGAGGGCGCAGCGTGTAGGCGTGGCAATCACAGCAAAATACCAAACGAACGAACGAACGAACGAGATTATGTGACACAGAATAAAAGGAAAGAAGAAAGAAAGAAAGAAAAAAACAAAACACAAACATGAACGAACAACGTACAAACAACAGACCAAAAACAAACATGAGATGAATAAAATGAGTGAATGGGAGAATGAAATAGAAAGAGAAACGCAGCAAAAAAGAAAAAGAAAGCGAGAGCGACAGAGCGAGAGGGAGAGAGAGCGATACAGCGAGAAAGAGAAAGAGAAAAAAGACATAAAATGACATTTAGATCACATGGACAAATCAGAAAGATTTTGATTGAGATCAACTAAAGACACACATTGAAAAACAATAAGCTCAGAAAATTTACAAAAAAAAAAAAAAAAAAATTGGAAATTGGGAATAGTATTATATATAGAATGAATATGTTCAAGCAGGAAAATGCAACCGAAAAGTATGCTATAGTAAAAAGCAGCAGCAATTGCAAAAGAAAAAAAACAAACTTTACATTCGTATAGAGTCATGGAAATGAAGCAACAGAGAATATGTTTCCATATAATCGTTCTTTTCTATTTGATGGTTAATCGGGTTAAATGTTTAATTCTTCGGTTGCCTTTTCCTGATTGTATGTATATATGTATGTATGTATGTATGCATACATGTACTTATATTCTTTTATCAAATGGCTCTGTGTCTTTGTTTTGTGGATTGGAAGATTAGGATATTCTATATGCTAAGACTTACCCAATTCAATTTTGGTTTTATTCACAGAATTATCGAGTAGCTCATGCTGCGGCACAGCCGCATCCAATTCATCCTTAACAGGAACCTTACGTTCCACAGTGGCCGTTTTAACGCCATCACCATCTGGTGATAAATCGGAAATTTCTGTATCAGATAATTCCGTTTCCAATTTGTGAAATAATGGCTTTGGTGGCGCTTTGCGCATCATTTGTGGTGTCAATTTTAATGTGGCACTATCATAGGGTAGGCAAACTGGAAAACCGGCTTTACGTTGAGTTTCCTGCAATTCATGCTCCAAATTGATGACACGATCCTTTAGCTTCTTAACCAATGCATTATATTCGGTATCCTTTTCTTGTAATAACTGCTGATAGAACTCCTCACGATGGCACATATCCAGCTCACGCTGTTGATATTCACGAACCAAACGCTTGGCCTTATTATATTTCTTATCCAATGCCATATATTGAGCTTGCGACTGTTGCAACATATTCTGCAAATTGGCCGCCTCCTTCTTAATGTTGCCCAATTCACGTTCACTTTGCCGCAATCTTTCGCTAAGCAATTCATTCTCATTGCCAGTTGTTTCAAGCTTGACCAGCTAAACGGAATGGGGAAATGGATAGAATGGATAGATTGAATATTAGTTATATCCCTTTAAATGTGATTCTAGAATGAATATATTTAATATGTGCTTGGGTATGGTAATGTATAACGAGGCATGAGATCTCAAGATGATAATGATAATGATAACGATGATGATGATGATAATGAGTGAAGGAGGAGGGATAAATAAAATAAAATAAAATTAAACACAAACCTTTCGTTTTAGACTTAATATAATTTCTTCTTTAACCAGACAGGACATTTCGCTCTGTATTAAAAAAAAAAAAATAATCATAATATATGCAATGAAATAATAGAAAAATTGAACAAAAATTATAATAATTAATGTTAAAAATAAAAAAAGAATTCAAATTGTTTCTAATAGGGTAGTTCTGAAATGTGTTTGATATTGTGCTCTACAATTTGTTTAAATTTATTTTTCAGTTTGATCGATTTAAATCAAATGACATTTTCCATTATCCAATTACCGCTTTATGCTGCATTTCAATATCCATGAAAAGAAATCCATGATGAAATTCAGCAAAAAAGTAGAGAAAAAAAGAGAACACACACACATACATACATGTAGGCATATATATATATATATATTGATATTTAATTAAGTTTCTTCACAAACTACTTCTAATTATTATTGTTTAGCCAACATACCTCCTGTAGGAGTCGCTTTAGAGACTCTACCTCCTGTGAATGGGTAGCCTCGACCTCCATTGGATGTTCAACTTGTACGGGACTCGATGGTCCCTCGCAAACACTTGAATTAGCTGAAACGGGTTGCGTTGAATCCTCCGAATAGTCGAGTGTACGACGCAAATACTCTTCTTGTTGCCTATAAAAATAATAATAATGGATAAGAATCATTTAGAATTGTCTTTTAAGTTAATCTTTCATTTGTAATATTACCGCTTTAAGCGCTCTTCCTTCTCACGATCGGCCTGTAAACTTAAACGTATCAGTTGGGCCACCTCCGAATTTTCAGGATCACGTTCACGTCCTATTTGGAATTTGACTAGACCGGATGTGTTGCGTAAAACAGAAGCGGCATACGCTTGTGTAACACCAACCAGACTTTTACCATCAACTTCAATTATTTGATCGTTGACCTATAAAAAATTTAAATTGGAATCATTTTAAATGCAAAAAAAATGTGAATTATAATCGTATTCACCTGTATGCGACCGTCTCTGGCAGCTGCTCCGTTATCGGTAATTGTTTTAACAAATATTCCCAATTTCTCTAAGCCAGCATCGGCGCCAACGCCCATACCAATTATACTTAGACCCAAACCTTCAGGACCTTTCATTAATTCAACTGGAAAGACGTGCATTTTTTCCACACGCTTCTCCAGCTCATATTCCGCTGATGCGGCAACAGGATCAACATCTTCATTGCGACGATCATAATCATTTACCGAAAATGTTGAATAAACATGTATGGGACCAGAACTGAAACGTACTTTTGGATTCTTGCGCACTGTTATGGGCGGATACGAGCAGTCATCGTCATCGAAGTCTAATAGACCTATGGGGGCATAGAACATTGAAGAACTTTAATTATTGTTATCCAATAATAAAAATAATAATAAACAATATATACCTGGCACTTCCATCCAAAAGTTACCATCTTCAAAATAGTGTACACCAGCTTCAACAAGGACTTCCTTGCTTCTAACCGGAGGATATTCGGGTATATAATATTGGCTATCATCGAGTTCGGTTAGGCCGGTGCTTAAAACAGTTGAATTTGTTGCCTGTTCGGCATCTGCCAGTGAATAGGTAGAATTATGTTTACTTGAAATGATGCTATCATCAATGGTTGTGGTCTGATTAAGTGTGGCATCCGATTGGGTGGATTCCACTGATACTATAGATTCGTGTAGCGATTCACTACCGCCAGCGTTATATGTATGATTAAGATCGGAATGTTGATGATGTTGTTGCTGTTGCTGTTGTTCTTGACCACGAACCGATGATATTAATAGATTCTCTAGACTACGCTTGGGTGCCTCAAGTACATCTCTTAACCACTCTGGCTCATCATCATCATGTCGAGTGGTTGATGGTGTCGTTGTAGTTGGCTCTGTTTCAGTGCTATCTTGTGCCTTGATATAGGTGGCATTTAATGCGGATGAAGAAGCAGCTCGACCAATGCCCACAATATCCAAGGCCTCAACGTCATCAGAGTCCTCTTCATCTATTTCTTCTGTCAATTGATGCTGTTGCTGTTGCTGTTGTTGTTGCTGTTGCTGGTGATTTTGCTTTTCCTCATCCACTTGCTGTTCGTCCACATCAACCAATTCCACAATGTTGTTGTCGTCGTCCTCCCCTTCGTCCTGGATTTCCTCAACGATAGCTGGAACAGCTGCAATTTGTATATCCTGTTGCTGTTCCCCGTTGGCAATTGATTGCGTTTGCCCTCCTGGCAATTCCTCAATGAGATTCTTAATGCTGGTCGGTGATGTTGCTGTGGCAACAACTGCAGCTACTGCCACGCCCACACTGGGGGTAGCAGCATTGAGTATTTGCTCAACTTCCTTGGCCTGTTCGTCCGATAGCAGCGACTGTTGTCTATAAATGCAACAAATTGGCGTAAAAAAGTGAGAAAAGTTGAAAGAATCAAAATGACATATATATATATATATATATATATATATATATATATATACATGCATATATATATATACATATATATATATATATTTATGTGGGTATGTGAAATCAAAATGCAAACCTGATTTTGCTTTCCAAAATGCTACAATATCAGCAACAGGACAATACACAGGACAAGACAGGACAGCGCACAACACATACAATAAACAGGCAAATTACCATAAATAAAATGAAATTCAATGAAAAAGAAAAATAAAATAATAATACAAAAAATATAGGTATATAAATGTGAATATATATAGAGCGAGAGCATCGAAATGAAATATTTAAATCAAGTGGAACATGCAAATCATATTTAAGTATACAATAAATACAAATAATAAGATAACAATTTTACGTGCTACACATACATACATACATACACACATACATACACATACATCATGCATGCTTAAAAATTAATAAACTTACATTAAAAATGCGCATGTAAATAAAATTAAATTGCATATAATAACTATAATTAAGCTGAGCTCACACACACATCGAGAACCCGGACAAGGGGGCGAGAGATCTGAAGAGCGGCTGGATGCAGCGATGTTGGCCTAAAGCGGCCAAGATGAGCGAAATGGAGGGGGGGATGGGCGAGCGGGGGGTCTGGGTCTGCTGCCTGTCCCGACTAAAGTGTGTGTGCAATTAAAATGTAATGCACTTTTAATTTACACTGGCAATTTTTGATGGGGCCAAAGCTTGAAGTCATCTTTTACAGTTTATTAAAACTTTCCATCAAACTTATAGTCATTAGTAGAACCTTTTGGAAATGGAGTCGGGGGGTGGGCGGAGATGGGGTGAGATTGGTAGAGGTAGATAGGACAAACACAACTACAATACAAAACTTTTGTAGAGGATAAAAAGTCTGATAACAGTGCCTGATACTTGAAACGGTTTAAAAAAAAAAAAATAGAAAAGAAAAGCATCCGCGTGTAAATTCCTTCAGTTTCTTTCATTAAATAAAAAGGAGCGAAAGTTTGTTATTCACAGTAAAATTTGTCTTATTTATAGGTGAATGAGAGTCTCCGATTAATTAGCATAAGTTTTTACAAAACTTATGAATGGAAAAGGGAAGGGAAAGATGAAATAAAAAAAGGTATATTAATTACTTATTATAATTATTCTTTTTTTATTTTATTTAATAGATTAACAATTCCATCTAAATTCTCTTTTTATTTTTTTGTAAACTTCTTAACTCTTTAAAACGAGATCAGAAAGTTGTATAAATTTTTACACACATCGTTTTACTCTTGTAAATTAAGTTAACATTGTTAACCTTTTCTTTTTTACATAAACAATTCACTTAAATCTGTGTTATATATGAATAGTTTTCAACTTTAATGGCATATATGTATATATATGTACATATATATCTATATATATTTATATACATACATGTGTGTGTGCGTATGTGTGTGTAATAAAATCTCGGCGCTTCGAGCATATAAAAATTGTAATGCAACGCCGCAAAGTATGCAATGCCAAATTAAACATGCACGCTTACACGAGCACGTCGCAGCATGAGATAGCTAAATGCATTGAGAGCGAAAGAGAGAGCAAGCGAGAGCGAGAGCATGTAAAGTTATGTCGCATACGCCGTGTTGCACACGCAATGACACCTGAACTGAACTGTACTAACTTAAGCCTGGGCAGGGGGTTGGGAGGGGTGGGGATGAGGAGAGAGTAAGAGAGCGTTAGAGTGAGAGAGATGCCTGCCTAGCCTGGGTGCATTTAACGTTTAAGTGTTTGTCACTCTCACTTGTGCGTGACGTCACGTGTGTAAGCAAGGTATTTGAAGGAAGAGAAGGCAGTTAAGTCAGAGTGAGAGAGGAGGAGAGGTGGAGAGGTAGAGAGGCAGAGAAATAGGTGGAAATCTCTTTTTCTGTGTGTCTGTATGTGTTTGTTAATTACAGACAACGACAAACAACGGCAACGTTGCTAATCATTAACAGTCACCCATACACACATATACACAGTTGATAAGGGTGGAGGGGGGATATACTCATATATATGTATGTATGTATGTATGTATGTACATATGCATAGTGAAAAGTCAGCTTAGTTGTTGTAGTAAGTGGTTGATTATGTTGTTGATAATGAGAGGCACCCAACTAGACAGACAGTCAGACGACTGCCAGTAACAACAAACAGTTGACTGCCTACTAAAGTACCACACGCCCCTACGCCCATACGCCCATACACCCCCCCGGCCATGGCCAACTCTTTTCCCATTCCATCCCCTTGCTATCTCTTCACAGGTAGTTGTGTTGTGCATGCGTGTGCGTGTGTTGTCATGCATTTAAATGAGGTTTTTTTAACCCAACTGCATTTATGTAATTGCAATTTCAACTATAATTAGCCTGTCATTGTTGCTCTTTTCAGATTTTGTTTTTCCTTTCATATTTTCCTTTTTTTTTTCCTGTATGCTCCCCCTCTTTTTGGAAAATATGACAGATCCGTAATGAAAACATATCAAAAGTTGTTTTTAAAAAAATGTCCATTCAATATGCTCTTAAATGAATCGTCAATCCATTAGGAAATCATTGCACATTTGCATATATGAAATTTATTCAATTTCAATAATACGTATAACAAACGATTCGTGGGAAAAAGGGTAGTGGATGGGTGGTGGGTGGTACAATTTGCAAATATAATAACTCTCACTGATTTAACACACAATCTGTAAAACTAAGTAAATACAAAGTTGTTGATTTTTTCTTTTAGTTTTGTTTGTTTTTTTTTTTAAATCAAGAAAAATAAATAAGCAAAGTATCTGATAACGAACTTTATTATAAATACATTTGCTGGGGCTATATCAATCGATTAGTATATTAACTTGATATATGCTATTTAAGTATCAATTGGAACTATATGCTATTATTGATACGAAAGTTTAAGCCGATTTATAATACTTTATAGTTCAACAGCTTACAAATTGATAAATAAATTGGCATTGCCATGGTTAAAAGTACAGAGAAACATGGCTATGATAACTTTTTCCATTTTTGAGAGATAGATAGATAGCTAGATAGATAGAGGGCAATGCAAATCCGCTTAGTTGCCAATAAAATGCAATTAAACAATTAGCTATGCGATATTTTTGCAAACAGAAAATTCAACTCTATGATTTGCCTTTTTCTGTTTCTATACCCTCCTCCCCTCCCCACTCTCTCTATCTAGCTCCCTCTCTCTCGCGCTTCATATATATATATATCTTTCTTTTTCTCTAAGCCAATAACAACTAAAAATAACCGATTTAGTTAACTGAACGAAGGGGAAGAGCGGTCATTGGCCATGGCAGAGCAAAGAGGTTGAACTAAGCGGTTTACAGCGCATATTTAGCTAGCATGGGATGGGGTGAGTTGGGGTGGGGGGATTGGGGTTGCTGTTGATGAGCATGAGCATACAAAAAAGAGCCACCTTTCATTTTGCCACAGCTTTTCCTATTTCTTTTTTTGGTTTTTGCTGTTGTTGTTGTTTTTGTTGTTGCCCTGCAGCTGGTGCTAAACAAAAAATTAGCATAAAGCTATAGTTTTATAATTAAAATAAAAATAACAACACGTTCCGCTCCGTTTTTAATTGCTACGGAATGTGGGACACCAAAACCAAAAGAGAACTAAATAATAAAAAAAATAATAATAACAACAACAAGAACAACAAGAAAAAAACACCATTTCCCCATACTCTCTGAGGACTCACCTCACATCAGCTCCTTTCCCCCTTCCCTATTGAAATCTGCCAACATCTCTGGACATGGATATGACGATGGTCAAAATCTTATTTAAAATTAGTTTTCATATTACGAATTCCATATTAATTATATTGCAAACAACAGACATTATCTTAATTAACTGTTCACTAATCACAACTCTACCTTTTTTTTTTCAGTGAGTACTTATGTATATTTTATATAAAAATGCAACTTTAGGTTAATTGACTTCTGTTTAATTATAAGTTAATTAGCTCTTAAGAGACGGTTTAATCAATAGCTAATCAAATATAAATTAAAAAATTGCTAAAGTAAATTGCTAGTATTAAGTAAGATCATTTGAATTGAATTATGAAATTGAGTAAAATTGATTTGTAAATTGAAATTATTTTTTCCTTTTTGTCGACTCCTAATGGTTCCTTTTGAACAACTGCTAGTCAAAGCAGACTTTTGTATCTACGTCTATGCCCACAAGCTGAGCCTAAAGCCACAGCACAAACACACACACACACGCATACACACATATACATATAGGGTATTGCATGCATAAAACGAAACGAAATATTACGCATACGCAGCGTGTGACGTGCGAGGCAAACGACGACGACGACAATGACAAAGTTTCACAGCGGAAAAAATAATTATGAAAAATAAGCGCAAAGCCGCAGCAGCAACAACACCAACAACAACAACAACAACAACAACAACAACAACAACAACAACAACAACAACAGAACAACACCACCGACAACGACAATGGGCATCAACTTTAACGATATTTAAATAAACGCATAAGTTGGACGAGCAGCGGCAGCGGCAGCGGTAAAAAAAAAAAAAAATGAAAGGGAAAACAACGACAAAAAGTTAAGGGAAATGTGAAAGACAAATGCAATTATGCCAAAAAGAGAGGATGAATTGAAGGAGGGAAAACCGTAGGTATTTGTGTGTGTTATGACTGAGCAAATAGAAACGCACGCATACACACAGACATACACACAAAAAGATGGGGGCGCCACCTGCACACACGCATACAAACTAAGTTTCAACACATTTTTTGTGTAGCCTACTTATTAGGGTTGAACATATGGTCGGGTGGCGTTTCATACATATATATAGTTAGAGCAAGGTCAGCTCAGCTGCTTATTGTTGTTTCTCCTCCTTCTCATCCTGATTTTTTTTTGTTTTTTTGGTTATACATTTTAAATTAATTTAAACAATAACCGAAAAAGACAAAAACCACAATGAAAAGCAAAAGCCTTAACCCACAAACTACGCATACACAGACTGACACACACACACACACAAACGAAAGAGATAGAGAACAAATGAGTGAGAGCGAGTAAAAGCAAAGTAAAAGTCACTCATTCGAACAGAGTCAGCTTTAAGCTCATTCGCTCTCAATTTTTGAGTGTGTGCGTGTGTGTGTGTCATGGTTGTCTTGCCGAGTTTGAGTTATTTTATGATGGTATATATGGCCCTGGCCCCCAATGACGTCATGTGTCTGGTTTGTAGCTTTAGCCTTGCCCTGTCTTCTGTCCATAGTCGTTTCACTGTGTGTGTGTGTGTGTGTGTGTGATAAATTTAACACAATTTATGTTTAGTCAGTTGTGAGTTTTACAATTTACAAGGAAGTGGCAGAAGCAGCAGCAGCGTTTTTGTTTATTAATAGCTGCTGGGGATGAATAGACAAAAGAGCCATCAACTAATCGCCGCAACTCTTACAAAGTCAACCAAAAATATTCGACCAAAGAGACAATAACAACAACAACAACAATAACAACAACAACAACAACAAGGTGAGTGTTACACAAATGTGTTAGCCCCAGCAATATGCTGAAAAGCGCTTAAAAGATTGTCAACTAACATAACAATGGAAAATTGGCAAATTGAAAATACAATTTTATCATTGCAAGCACGTACATATGCTCGCTATACGAAAATAAAATGAAATGAAAAGAAAAGAAAAGAAATGAGAAGCGAAGAGAAGAGAATAAATCCAGATGAACGTGCCAACTTGCATTAATGTCGAATCATTTAATACTCTTGTTTCTTAAACGATCATTAACGTCTCTTGTACATATACATATGCCATATGCACATATATATGTATAAAGTCGTTACCTTATAAAATCATTTCACTTATTTTCCTATATCAATTTGCTTATGTACTGAAAAGCAATTTTTGAATTGATATATCATGTATATACCCTTGTTGGTAAGAGAATTCAAGGGTATATTATACTGTCGTATGTCAACAACAATAGCAACAACAATAATAACAATAACAGCAACAACATTTATATTTACTGCTTGTGCAGAAAAGTATGCAACAAGAAAATCACAAAAGGGTGAAGTGGGAAACCAAGAGACAGAGCCATAGCCAGAGCCAGAGAGAGAGAGAGAGAAAGAGAGAGAGAGAGTGAGATGACAGAGATCAACAGAGAAATAATGGGGAAGGATAAACAAACATGGACGTAGATATAAATATACAACATAAAGAAAGATTGTTGGCCCATTCATTTCTCGTCTACTTAATAATCAATCGCATTGTTAATTCTTCTTTAAAGGATTTGAAAAAAAAATGTCTAGAATTAAGACACATTTTATAATAAATACTAAAACATTTATATTAGTAGTAGTTTATTATACTAACTCTACTTAATCAAAGTAATATAACAGAAGATCACACCAACATATTATGAGTTCAAATTGAGCCTTCACCCCCTTTGAGTTGGGTTCATGGTTGCGACTATGAAGGCATTTGACAATGTTGAAAACGACTACTTGGCAACAATTATATTTCTGTATATGTATGTGTGTTTATGTGTGAGTGGGTGGGTGGTTATTGCTGTATGTGTGTGTGTGTGTGTGTGTGTGTCCCCGGCATATAACAAAAAGCAAAATTGTAGCAGCAACAATGTCAACAGAAAGCACATACAGAAAAACATAAAGAGCAGTCAGAGGCAGAAGCAGAAGCAGAAGCATTCACATGAAGCATCCACATGAAGCACGCAAAGTGATGAACATGCCAATTGAAAACTCATTGGTAGAGATGACAGAAACAGCAAATGGCAATAGCAGCAGCAACAGCAACAACAACAACAAATCCCACATACTCCCAAAGCCACAAAGAGCAGCCTAGCGAGAGAGAGAGACGGAGTGAGATTAAGACTGGGAGGGAGAGAGAGAGAGAGAGTATATGAGTGGAGAAATTATGGTAATTAAATGCTTGAAAAGTTGCAATCCAGAAAAACGAACAAAGCTCTTCTTTGCCTATTTTTTTTTTTTTTTTGTAACAAAAGTTACCTGACGATTTTTTTTTCTCTCCTTCTTGTTTGCCCAGTAAAGTATGCTAAAATATTATATCCCAACTTAATGCAAAACAGTTTTAAATATAATTTTGGGGCTTAAAAATAAAATTGAAAAAAAAATAACAGTGAAAGAAAGAAAAAAAAGGCAGAAGAATAAAAAAAAGAAAAAACAAAATGCGAAACTGCACATAACTTGCAACTAAAATGCACAAAAACTTTCAAAGTGCTTTGGCACATAAAACCAAAGTGGAGAACTGAAACACTTTCATATAGCTCAGAGAGCAAGAAAGAGAGAGAGAGAGAGAGAGAGAGAGGAAAACAGAGAGAAAGAGGGGTACAAAAGAGAGTGGGAGGAGGTAAAAAATGGAGTCATGGGGCATGAGGTAGGTGGTAGGGGCAGCTGGGTAGAGAATGCAACAGAAGCCTTTCATTTTGGCATCAGGCATCAGGCAGCAGGCAGTCTGGCAGGCAATCAACGTGTGAAGCATCACAGCTGCAAACCAAAAATCGGAATATAAATTCTCTATCTTTTCACTTCTCTAACTAATTTTATTGCTCTCTCTCTCTCTCCTCTTGCCTTTGTGCTGCTCTCTGTATGTCTATAATTATTATCTTGAATTCTTCAATTAAATGATATATCCCATGTGTCACTTAATCCCAATTCCGCCCTCGATTCAAATAAATTCAAGTATTTTAACTTGAAAACTAAAATTTACGGGCAAAACTTTGCCCAAACACACAACACAGCGCACAACAAAAGTGGTGCCAAAGGTGTAAATATTACGATAAACTCCCAAATGCAGCTGTGAAGGCAAGATAAATTTGAAGAGAAAGAAGCAGCGAGGGGCAAGGAAGAGAAATGAGTAAGAGAGAGAGAGAGAGAGAGAGAGAGAGAGAGAGTGTGTGAGTGAGCGATAGAGTGAGAGGGAGAGGAAGGAGAGGAAGGAGCAGCAGCAAACATTTGGCACCCACAGAAAAACATTTCTATTCCAATGCATTAGTGAGATGGACATGGCTATAAATGGCCAAAAGCAAAATATATATTGAACATTTTTCTATTGCAATCAACAAGGAAATACTCTTAACCCAAAGATTTGAGAAGAACACACAAAATTAATGAAAATTCAACTAGTTGAGGTATATAACTAACTAATTCAAAATTAGATTTATGACAGATTTAAAGTAACTCTCTTAGAAAAACCTCTTACAATAACCCCAAAAAAAAGAACCTACGATCTTTGATCAATCGGAGTCTGAAATTTAGGAATTAAAAAGAAATTATCCAATAATTAAAGTTCCATTTGTATGTTTTTTGTTACTTTTTCTTATTGTCCTCCCCTTTTAACTATCAGCATATAATAATTAAATGGAAAAAAAACGAGTTTAGGTTTCAATAAACATTTAAAAACAAATTCATTCCCTCATTTAACTTAACTTTAGAGAGTAACCTAGTCGTAATATCTTAAGAGCTATTGAAATAAATACCAAACAAATGGGCCATCGTCATTTGTATGCTCCATTTCCAAGTTGTTGCTGTGGGTTTCTCTTTTTTTTTTTTTTTTTGTAAAAACTTTTGCCATGCATTTGCCCCACAACCCTACCAACCCCATACTACTCCCCCCAACCTCCTTCTCACCACACCGGTTTCCTGCATTATTTTTGTTGCAATTGAGCTAGGGCCAGAGCGTGCGATAAGCCAAGCACACAAATAAGATTACAACGCCCAAGCAAAAGAAGTTCAAAAAATAGCAACAAACGATCAAAAAAAAAGCGAGTAAAAAAGCCTGAGAAAAATACAACAAAACAAAACAAAGGAAAAACAACAACAACAACAACAATAACAACAAGAAAAAGTCTCCCTCCGCTAAAAACTCTTTTTAAAAACAGTCAAAAGCAAAAGTTGTAACAAGCTAAAAGCGAAAAAAAACACACACACACACACAGAACAGAGAAAGCGAAAATAAAAAACGAAAAACCGTGGAAGGAATGCAACGAAATAGAAGATAAAGTTGAAAACCGCCAGAAAATTATTAAAATAAAGCTGCAAATAGCAGCAAAAATGGCACTGAAAGGCGGCACGCCATGCCCCCAAAGGGGGGCTAAGTAGAAAGTAGAAAGTAGCATCACTTGCATCTGTCCACAATTGACCAGCGAATTACCAGGCGAAGGAAGTCTTTTAACGAATAAGGACACGAATCTTAAATACCCTATTTTTACAATGGATCAAGCAATGTTATTCCTTTATTCTATTTCTGCTATATTATCATCTTTTTCTATGGTAATTGAGTTTTAATATAATTCATTTATTTTGCATATGCCTAATTATGGTATACCCTTGCAATTTATGTCTGTAGAGGGTATTCAAGGAGGAGGCATGACAAAACAGTCACGTGTCAAGGACAAATTCAAGCTCAGCTGTTGGGCAGTCTGCCAAAAAAAAAAAAAAAAAAAACCAAAGAAAATGAAAAACCAAACACCAAAAAGGGGGGGAAGAAGAAGTAACTCTAACTCTTTCTCTTAGTCTCTCTCTCTCTCACTCACTCTCTCTCCTGTTGCCTGAAAGATAAATGAGAGTTAGTTGGACTTGCAGCTGCGTCTCTCTGCCCCGATTCTTAGCAAACACACAGAATTTTGTGGCCAGGCAATTTTGTGGGGCGACAAGGACATCATCAACACATGGCCACACTACTCACTCCTGCTCCTGCTACTCCTCCTATTGCAATTTATGTAAATTGCAGGCTAGAGAGAGAAAGAGAGAGAGAGAGATAGAGAGAGATAGAGCGGGATAGAGATCCGCCTTCTTACTGTTACTCCACCTCATCTGTTCATTATGCTTTATCCTTCAGTTGCCCTGCTGCTAGTTGTTTGGCATTAAGCAAGTCACCACTGCGTATGTGTGATATTTTTTTCCCTTTGCTCAGCTGAAAGCTGCAAATGAATTTAAATTTGTAGGCAAAGTGAAATAGAAATAGAAATAGAAATAGTAATAGAAAAAGGGGCTAAACGAACGGACCATGTGGACATGGTGGTTGAAATAACTAGTTGGCTTTGGGCTAAATAAGTAAGTGAACTGAAGTTTTTCAATTATGTATGTAGTGGAGAGCAAAAAAAAAAAAAAAAAAAAACGAAAAAAAGAAGAAAAAGAAGAAGAGGAAAAAACCGAAATTGAATAACTTGCACTTTTGTCCAGTGCCAGCCAGTGGCAAAATTGGTCGAGATGATGCAAAATTTATTAATTTCCACCCATATGAAAAAGTTTGCTAGAGTAGAACAATATAACGATAGAAATAACACCCATACCACCCTCCCTCCCTCCTTTCCACCCTTCGACCATTTTAAACTATTTAAAGTTCTGTGCTGAAAAAGTTTCTAAATTTGCAATCGGAAATTTTAGAATTTTTTTTTTTAAATATAATGGGTGAAAATTCTTATACAGTTAAAATTGATTTAAACTTAAAATTTATAAATTAAATTATTCGTATGGGAAATCTTCTTCAATCTAATGGCTAAAACAATTAAACTTGCTCCGAGTTAATTGGTTTTAAAATCTAATTTTCTTAGTTAGTAGAAGGATTTGGATATATTTCAGTTTAAAATTATTCATAAAATGTAATTTTCTGTAAGCAATTCAAAAAACTATTCAATTATATTAGACATGAAGAACTTTAAAGCTTTCATTGAATCAAATTTCTCTTTGCATTTATCATCGTTTAGCTTATTACAAGGAAGTGTTTGTGAATTCTAAAAGGGGGAGGGGGGGAAAAAGAATAAAACGGAACTTTAAATAAATACAGTTTAAAATGATCACATTATTTCGATTTTCCAGAGGCGGGAGCATTAAGTCAGATTCCCTTCAACTAATTTTGCCGTTTCCAAGTCCTTTTTAGCATTTTAACCAACAAAAATAGAAAATGCAAAAGCAAAGAAAAGAACAAAGAAAAGAGAAAAAGCCAAGCCGCTTGTTTAACTTAACTAAATACACAAACCACTTTCACAATTTTCCTTTCATAATACGTGGTCGTGGCGCGGGCCCCCCCTCACCATCCCCCCTCGTTTGCCACAATTTATACCACGTCTCGCTTTGCCTCTCCTCGGTCTCTTCAATTTAAATAAGCTTAAAAGCGCAACGCAACGTAATGCATTTGGCCTGGTGACAGTTGCCAAGCCACAAAAGGATACAGTCAAGGATGCAGATGAGGATGAGATAATATACAAGGCAGAAAGAGGAGCATGCTAGCTATAGAGAGAGAGAGGGGGAGTAACAACAAAAAGAGAAGAAGAAATAAAAAAAAAGAAGAACAAGCGTAAAATCAATTCGTGGCAATTATAAAATTAATTATGAAAAGTTGAAAACCAAATGACAGGCTATGGAATCAATGTGGATATATGCATGTATACTAGAGGCTTAACCCCCATCAATGTGATTAATCTAATCATTATTAGAATACACACACGACATAGGAGACACACATATTATACGGACACTGTTACACAAAGCCACAAGCTCGTCAAATAGGCAACATTCAATCTCATCCACATTCACCTCAACTCCTCTATCCGCTACCGCATCCCGCATCTCGTTGCAGCCACCGCATAACCAATCCCATTAACATTGATGTAAGCTCATTTAATTGCCACAGAAACGATACTGCTGGCCACTAACGAGGTGACGACAACGAAGAGGACGAGAACGAGGACGAGGATGAGGATGAGAACGAGGATGAGAACGAGTACCAGCAACAGCAACAGCAACAGAAGCGCCAGTATAGGAAAAGGGATAGGGTTTTTGGGGGTATGGCAGTTGGTCTAATTAAAAGCCAACAAGCCAATGATAATGACTGGCAACAACAACATACACACCAGAATACACACACACACACAGGATATGAAACCAAAATCAACCTGAAGAACAACATAATAAAAAGTCAGCATTGGCACAGACATCATCATCATCATCATCATCAGAATTGGCAAAAAGGAAAGCGGAAATGGCGAAAAAGAAAATGGAGAAAAACTTAAATGTCATCAGCATAACACGAAACGTTTCATTGGAAAGTATATAATATGATTTTCTTATTACCTTTACCACAAACGTTCGTACACGCACACACACACACACACACACACACACACACACACACACACACGCAGACACACTCGACACACAGCAGGGGAAAAAACACCTTATATGGCACTTAAATATTTCACTTTAACTTTTTCTTTTAATTAAAACTTATTTCCGCTTTGACACCGCGAAAAAGCGTTAGCAAAAAAAAAACAAAAAAAAAAAAAAACACGTTGAGGAACAACAACAAGAACAACAAAAAACAAAAAAAAATGTTAATTAAAAACGACATTTTCCATTTTCTGTTTAACAATCTTTCTTACATATTTATATATATTTTTCTTCTATTCTTTTCTTTCTTTTTTTTTGTTGCGCTCCTTTTATTTCCTTTATTTTAGTTTATTTTATTTTAATTTATTTTATTTTATTTTTTTGTGATTATTTAGTTTTGCCGTGCGACACGTTGAACGAACGGCGAGCATGTGATTCCAGAGTTGCGTTGCATGCAGCAAAACATTGGGGCAGGACGAAATGAAACTGCACAAACAAAAACCACTCACTGAGTAACAGAGAGGACTTGAAAATGTTCACTCATTCGCTTACTCTCTCTCTCTCTATCTCTGTCTCTCTCTCTCTCTCTCGGTCTCTATCTACCTCGCTCACACACTCACTACACTCCTTCACTCCACTCCACTCATTCGTTCTGTGATTGTGAGTGAAAAGCGTGCGTTTGAGTGAATGGGGTTTTTTTTGTCGAAGTGGGGGGGGGGGCATGGTAGGTTGTATGAATTGGTGTGCCATAATAAATTTTGGTCGAAAAATGGTTGCCTAATTGACGTATGCAACACATATTGGGGGGGCAGGGGCAGGCAAACGAAAGAAGAAACTATGGCAAAAACTGAAATTGGTTATTTGCGTGCCAAGAGCGTTAAAAACGTAAGTGGAGCCACCCCATCCCAGACCCCCCCTCCACCCAACAAAAGAAGTCGTTCCCTATAATAGTCATGATAAATTGGCGCCCGCCAAAAGAAACCCCCCCTCCCCTTCCACCACCTCCCGCCACACGAAAACCGAGAGAAATAAAAGAGGACGAATCTATTTATGAATGTGTCAGAGGTTCGTTCTATACCCTCTCACCCTAGATTTTTTTTAATAATAAATCAAAAATCAATCAATTTCAAATTTACATTTAACTCATTTCAGAAGAAAAGATTTAATTATTATTGAAAAATTTCCAAAAATTATTTCAATGATCGATCGATCGCTCAAATAAGCTTAAATGTACATACATATATATACATACATATATAGTACGAGTATAGTATGTGAATGTCCTTTACGATTTAGCGGATGGCAAACGTTCCTTAAAATTTTATATACCCTTTGGAATTGGTTATAAAAAAGTGAAATAAAGCAAAGTCGAAATTGGGCGACTTCATAAAACTATCAAAAAGTCGACAAAGCAAAGGAAAATTGCAGTTTAATACTTTTTAAAGACCTGCCGCAACACACACTTGCACACACATACACACACACACACACATGACCTACACTTGCAGAAAAACCTACATGTGGGGAAACAAGAAAATGTATAAACACCTTTTATATACTCTATCGGTTTTTCTATAATATAATAATAATATATATTCTAAATATAATAGATATAGTCGTAATATAATCTGAATCTGAATAATCGTTTTCTTGATTTGTTTGGCATTAAACCTGATAGGTGACTAAAATAATTGAATAATCTTTATGGTAAAACAATATCAATTCAATAAAGTGAATTCTATTGCTTTGTCCTTTAAAGTGTACTTTAAAGGACCTACACACACATACACACAACTAGATATTGGGACATCGTGTCCTCTAAACTTACACAGACACACACACACACACACACACTTATGTATGGTGGCAAAAGCAATCCTTCTTTTTAGCCTTTCACACATCCAATAAATCAATGGCAAGTCAATGCAGGCGGCGAGTGGCAAATGTGAAGAATGAATGACTGTCTAAAAATCTACTTAGTTTGGGGCCAACCAAGACCAAAGACCTGCAAAACTGCAATTGTCCGTTCAGATAGATAGATAGATAGATACGAATAGATATATGTATGTAGGTAGGTAGGTAGATAGATAGATGAACATGATAAAGATGGTAACAGAGAACACACCTCAATGCATGTACAAGAGATGGTGCAACCCCTCCTATGGTTGGTGTAGTGGGGAGTGGCAAAGGGGGAAAGGGAATGATTGGTGTAGAAACACACAAATGCATTTTCTGGCTTTATCCCGAGAATTGCAGAGTCGAACAACATCGTTAAACAAATTGAAGCATGCCCCAAAAGGTACAACTGAGCGAGTGGGTGAGTGAGTGGGTAAGTGGGTGGGTGAGTGAGTGAGTGAGTGGGTGGGTGAGTGCAACGTAACAAGCTAAATCTGGCACCTACTATGTTAGTTCAATCTGTGGAAGTTCAAAGCAGTTCAAAGTTTTTGGCAACTTAAAGTGCTTGGGCTTAAAGGCGCAAATAAAACCGTCTACAATGTGTGTGTGTAACAACTCTACCCCAAGTTGGGCGTTCTCCCCCCCCTTTTTTTTAGTTTTTGTTGTTATTCTTTGTTCTATGCTTTCAACTTTTTTCCGGATGCAGTGCGTCATCAGCAAGTTGACAGGCGACAGATTAGCTTACAATTACAACAAAGTTGATGATAGCCACGAAGGTGTCCACCTCTCCTTCTCCCCCAAAGATGATGATGATGATGATGATGATGAATAGCAACTGTCGACCCGGCTTTATGTGAGTGGGAGTGTGAGTGTGTGTGAGTGTGTGTGTGTGTGTGTGTATGTGTGTGTATATGTGTATATGTAAGGTAGAAGGGACTAAAAAGGTAAATATTTGTTTTAGCATGTGAGTGAAAATGAATGAGACAGTTGGAAAAGGGCGGAAGGACGGAAGGGAAACTTTAACGATAAAATTGTAAGATCAAGGCAGGAGCAAGAGTCTAAAGCAACAGGAACAGCAATAGCAACATCAACAATTTCAACCACTTTGACCCAAAAAGAGGTCATAGGGTACTCATAAGGAAATCAAAATTATGAAAACAAATGAAATCTATGAAGAGGAATTTAATGAAAAGTTGATCCAACTAACTTCAGTTCAAATCAGTTTGGATCGAAGGTGATTAATACATAGTTAAAAAGATCAATATAAAATCAATATATATATAATTAACTTACTTACTTACACACAAAACTACTTTTAATAGAATATATAATTAAATCTAATCATCTATAATAATATGATTAATTTTACATGCTTCCAAGCATACAGATATATGTATGTATGTATGTAAGTATGAGATATTATTATATAGAATAAAATCTTGCATGCAGTTTTTGAATTATTTTTTCGGAACTTACCTTGAGCTCAACAATCGCTCCGCTTCAGCGGCTGTCATATCATCGGGTAAACTTTCGGGCTCAGCTGGAACAGCAGCAGTTGGAGGTGTGGCAGTTATAACTGTATGATTGACATGGACTTTGATCACCTCATCGACAACGTCATCAATTAGTTCAACATTTAATATATCATTACTGCATTTAAGATGATTGAGTATATCATCATCGTCTTCACCGGCACTGGTATCGGCATATTCTAAATCTTGCATACAATCCAAGCCAGCACCACCCTGGGCAGGTGGACGACGTTCGGGGAGGATAGGTGCCACATCATCATCTTCATCAACAATATGATGATGATGATGACGATGATGATGATCATCATTGTCAACATCATCATCATCATCAATTTCTATAGTTTCTATATATTCCACGGCTAAATGTTCATCTTCATCTTCCTCAAGCTCTTCCTCCTCATGGGCATCAATGGAGGCAATTGGGGCAATACCCTTGATCAAAGCCGAACGAGCTGGCGACATGGGCGGCGTTGATTTTGCACTACCTCCTCCTCCTCCTCCTCCACCATTCTGTTCACTTTGATTGCTATTCCTTCTCCGTATGGGTGAGACAACACCCACTGGTGGTGAATTATATGTGCTACGATGCAAGGGTGAATTATCCACACTGCCAGAAGTGGGCGATTGCAGATTGTGCACACCACCAGCACCACCACCACCACCGCTAACACGAACTGGAGCCGTTGGCAGAACATCTTGTTGTACTTCAGGCTTTATAATAGCATATACCGTACTCGATTCCTGGCCAAAGCCATTGGCTCCATGAAATTTTCTTTGCATGTCGGTCACCTTGGCCGTATCATAGAGTTCAGCCTCAGAGCCATACACTTCGCGTGTTTCGCTACCATCGGGATTGAGGCGATAGCCGACATCTACATAATTTAGACTATGCGGCTGCTCCTCACCATTGCCACCAGATTGCAGTTTAGCTTTCAATTCTGGCATGGAATCAGTATTAAAACCACCAATGCCCTCATCCTGACTAGCTGTGGATATAATGCTAGGTGGACGCTGGCCAAGACCAGCGGCTGGCATATTGACGGTGATGCTGCTACGTTTATTTGCCACACGTTGTGGTGAATTGATGGAATGTTGCTGCTGTTGTTGTTGTTGCTGTTGTTGTTGTTGCTGTTGTTGTTGCTGCTGAATGTTGTTGCTACTAGTATCATCCACAGATTTTCGACCTGAAAGTATGCAATGAAATAGCGATTAAGTCAAGTTCACAAATGAAAAGAAATTTAAGACAAAAATCGTAAAAACGCTAAAAACCCGGAAAAAAAAGAGTTAACCGAATGCCAAGATTTAGATCAAGATAAACAGCACCAAGCAATGTGAATAGAATATTTTTTCCCCAATTAACCACCTCTTATAAATTCGAAATAATCATTTTATTAATCCTTTTACAAAACAAAAAAATGATACACAGTAAAAATTTTATGTTTATTACACACATTTTTTTGTGTTGTATTGTTGTGTATTGTGTTCATTCAGCCAATAATTGTATTAAATCATTTTGCATATTGAGCAACAAATGTATACGCTGCCTTATTGGATCTCCATTCGTATTTAATTCAAAATCCGGATCATTATGTTTATTACGAGCATAAAATTCTCGATATCGTTGCACTTCATTATCAAGATAATCATCTTTTTCATGTTTATCATCACCGCTCAGTTCAGCCTTGATGCATTTCATTAAATAGACAAGATCGTTGCGTACCTCTTTGGCATCTTTTAAATGATCCATGCTACCCATAAAAGCATCAACCATACGTTTTCTAGGACTACGAGGCACTAAAACCTTGGCTGGTGATGATTTCGAACGCGGCGAAGGATTTGCCATTGATGTTGAGGAGCTGCGACAGGAACATAATTTCAGGACACCATCTATACGTTGCAAATCCCTAACACTTGGCTCGCTGAGACTTTTTAATGACTTTTGGCCACCACCACCCCCACCTAAATAGCGTGATGAATTGCAACAATTAACATTTGGTTCCTCCTCTCTGTTGATTGTTGTTTGGCCCATGCAACAGGAGGAAGTTACCGAACCTGAAGATGGCATCGAATTGCAACATGGTGCTATTGATGGCGTCGACGTTGGTGGTGCGTTGGTGGCGCAACACGTACGATCGTTTGTCGAACGTTCTGTAAAATCCACCCATCTTAATTCATCCATTGGTGGTTGTTGCATAAATATACCATAAAGTCGCTTTTGATTCAAACAAACACTCAGATAGCTCATGTAGGCATTTTTCATTCGACGCTCGTACATTGTGTTGCATTGCATGGATGAGAGTTTATTTAGCCACATACAGGCTCGATTATATTCCGGTGTATCCGATTCAAATGCCTCTCCCGGTTGGGGTGATAATTCAAGCATTGTCATAAAATCATTCGCCAATAAATCCATAATTTTATTATAATCATTATTATCAGTTCGTTGATATTTATCCTGATTACGGTTCGTGGAACGATGTCCTCCTCCTGAATTATATTGCCCACGAGAAGATCTATTTTCATTCATTGATTAATTGATTATTAACTACGAGCGTTTTATACTCGAATCGTTGTCTATGTTGTTCCTTTGACAAATTCGATGACCCTGATCCCGATCCCCTTCTTCTGAATGTGTTTCTTTTTCTGTGTTTTTTTTTTTTACTAAATTAAAAAGAATATTTGAAAATATTCAATTCTAAACATAAATAAAACATAAAAATATGATAACTAATCCAAAGCATGTTTATTTTCCTCCCTTTTTTTTTGGTGTTTTATTATTTATTTATATTCTTTTGACATCTTAAATGAATTGTTTAATTAATTAGGCAACAAGAGTCGATCCATTTAATACAGAAAGATATACAAATATTAGTTTATATATATATATATAAATTTAAATATATTTTTATTTGCCATGGTAAATGATTCTAAATGGGTTTCCTTCTATTTATATACACCAAATATCTTCGGGATTATTCTCAACATTTTCATTTTGGCAAAAGGGAAAAGAAGAGAAGAAGAGAAAAGAGTGTGAGGAGTGGGAGGAAGAAACAGTCTGTCTAAATTTAGTCACACAGATCGCTGACTAGGTAACT
Organism: Drosophila sturtevanti; assembly: GCA_018150375.1. NCBI lineage: Eukaryota > Metazoa > Arthropoda > Insecta > Diptera > Drosophilidae > Drosophila > Drosophila sturtevanti. The sequence continues at coordinate 5,670,741 of JAECWJ010000594.1, forward strand.
TGCCCACGCAGCCCAAAAGAAAATCATGTGGGGGGGGTGGAGGTAAAGGGGAAAATTTGTCTCTAAGACAAATCTTTGTCGTCCTATGACAAGTGACAGTGAAATGTGGACAGTAGCAACTAACCTAAGGCTAAGGCAAATACAGAACGAGTAAAATACAGCTAATGGTCGGTCTCTTCTTCTTATTTTCATCATTTTTATTTATGCTTTTTTTGAAAATGTTTTATACAATTCTCGTTTTGCCATTTTCTTCTTCTTTCGCTGATAATGATAATAATAACCATGTTCAATAACAAAACCAAATATACTCAACAATATACCCACAAGCCACATATAGAAGGCACCCTGTAATATCTCTAAACTGAGAACCACATGATGCTTTTGATGCCCATTTTCAGTTTCTTCGTTAATATCCTCATCATTTGCATCATCCAAGCTGTCAGTTGAATGATATGAATACTCATCATCGTCTTGAAGGGATCGACTACGACGGGCTATAACATCCATGCGACGCCAATATTCGAATAGACCATGTTCATGGAATGCGGCAATTAGCCAATTGAATTTATATGAGAATGCCGAACCTTTTGGCAATATATATGTACATACCATGGTCCGTAGATATTCCTTAACAATATGAAATCTAGGATGATCGGCTTCAAAATTATATGTGAGTATAACAAAATCTTTGGCAACTTCATCACGCATTATGAAAGCAGCTCGTCGTTCCTTATCGATTACATTCAATTCATAATAATATGATGTCCAATATAATGGATGCTCTTGTCGCCAAGCCCTTATAACATCATATTGATGTTGTGTTAAAACCGGTTCAACGGCCCTAAACATATTGTTAATTGCATGAACTTTGACATGAAGTTTGGGTAACTCATCAATGGTATCAACTTGATCATCATAAATCGGTTGGACAAAGCTACTCTCCAATTTGGCAAAATAGAAACTGGTTAACACATAACTAAACAATATCCAACTGATAAGGAATGCACGAAGAGAACTAATCTCTGTAAATCTGGCCACTGGTTCACCCAAATGGGTTTTGGCAAACATTTCAAGGATCTCAAACCAACGAAATTGTTGCAATTCAATCGATTGAATGTGCCTCAATAGGCGCTGGAATATGCTGAATAGTATTGCAATTAGTAGAAAATTTCCAAATAATAGACACCAAACCGAGAAACGAAATGCACGTATAAAAATTAAATATTCGGGACGTAAATCAGCAGCTGGTACTACCAAATAGATAATACGACGCGTATACGGATATAATTTCTCAACATGCGGCCATATGCAGTCCAAGACATAGCGACGATTTGGTGCAAAATGTGTATAACCAGTGGTTAAATCTCTTATAACACCGGTTATAGTTCCATTTGGCAGACATTGGCCATATGTATCATTATCGGTGGGTATTACATATAATGTTGTGGCATTCAATTGTTTTGCAATAAGTTGAGCTGCCGAACCGTCAATAGCCTCAAAACCATTTATCGATACATTCGGACGTGGACGTGCCCGTAACGGATCACTGAACATGGAATAACGTAATTGAAAGCCATATAGATCCTTTAATTTATCATCAAATAATATGCTATTATTATTCAAAAGTTGAACTTGTAATCCGCCCCTCTCAGTGAATGGATGATAATCATAGATTTTTGGTATTGAATCGTTATGAATTGTTAGGGCCACAGTGAATACGATATGTTTATTCCAACATCCAGAAAATAAATAATCCATATCGGTTAAATTTGCCAATGGCCAAATGAACATATATCGATGCGAATGCTTTTCATGCTGTTCGGGATTCAACATATTTAATATACGATGTACAAGTGGCATTCCATCGTTGGTTATTAAAAATATATTCAAAGTTTTCGTTTCACGCAACGGTTCCAATTCATAGAGCTCAATGGAGCGTACTATTGCAGTGGCATTAGTCATTATGCATTTGTATAGATCCTGGTCCTGGTCCTGTTCAAGTTCATATTGTTGATTGACGCCAGATGTGGTGGAGGAATATGGACAGCTAATACAACGATATATATAGATGATTTGTACATTCTCTTTGAGGCTTATATTGCATGCTAACTGCAATAATGACAGCCTTGAGCCAATTGACAGCAACATCAGACAGCAAAGATATATCCATAATACTGGCCACCACCACCTTTGCATTATAGAAATCGAAATGAAACTGAATTGCTATTGCGTATCGCAAGAAGTTTCTGCTTCATCTTCCTTTGGCTTTTGTTTTTTGTTATTTTTTTTATTTGTTCTCCTTCTATTTTTTCCTGTTGTGGTTAAATGCACCCTAATGTGTGATTGGTCTCAATTAGCCATGTGCGTGCGTTTTTCATTAAACCAAAATATGAATACTTAATGGGTCATACATAAAATTTTTGTTTAACTGGATTATATACATAGGTACATAGGTTGTTACAATAGAAATAATTCAATGTGAAACCATTAGATTTAAACATCCATGTCAGCTAATATAAATGATTATTAACATAACATAGCTAATTAAATTCTTATTTGGCACAATCAGCAATTGTAAGTGTGAATGAATGAACCCAGATAATACCGAAACAAACTGGTTATTCAATCATTTTTGAATGCTGATAACAGAAAGATTATACAACAACAATTGTTATTGTCGCACATAGAATCGAAAGGATATTCCAATTGGAATATTGGAATTTCCAATTGGCCATTGATAATAACTATATATAAACTGACCTCGACAGGCTTTACAAAGTTTTCGTAGACTGAGACACATGGTTTTTCTCGTTTTCTCACTTTTCTGCGTTTCGCTTATAAAAACAATTTTATAGAAATTTCTTTGGCTTTAGATTAAACATTTTTAATGTATTGATTCACTTTTAAACAATAAACAGAAGAAAAAAAAAATAATAAAAATAATACATTTTTTTGACGTAGACCATGCCCCTTTAGATTTTTTTAAGTAATTTAAGTAATTCCCTGCATTCCCTATCATTCAGTTGACCGACGTTGCGTATACATAATGCATCCGTTTCTCTCTTTGTTCCTCTCGCTCTCTTTCTATCGCCATCTCTGTCTGTCCCTGGTTGGCTATGCGGTCGAAGGCCAATGCGTCGTATAAGTAATTTCTGTATTCTTTTTTTTTTTTTTGGGCTTACTAAGTAAATAAACTTAATGCATGAACATTTTCAAGTGAAAAACTGCGAAGGTCAAACAGAGTGAAAGAGGGAGAGGGGATAAAGAGAGAGAGCAAGAGAAGGAGAGAGAGAGGGGGACAGATGGAGACAGCCAATTAAAATCGATGAAAAATCGACAACAGAAAAAAGTTCAATTTAAATTCAACTTTTTCTTGTTTTGTGTTGTATGTTTATATTGTTATTGTTGTTGTTGTAGTTGTTGTTGTTGTTGTCATTTTCTTTGTATATATGTATGTATGTATATTGTATAATGAGCTGCGAAAATTAATGAAAAAAAAAAACGCGACTAAAAATAAATTCAACGAAACAAACAAAAGACAATTAATGAGTGGAAACAAATTGGAAATCTATAGAAAATTTAAATCATTGAATGAATTTCCAAAAGAAGAAAGACCGAATGAGAGGGACAGAGGTAGAGATAGAGAGGGAGAGTGAGAGAGGACATAGAGAGGGAGACAATGAGTAGAAGAAGAGTTGGCTGATGCTTTTCATCTGTTTTGTTTTAACTAAAAATGCAAAAATAATTGCTAAAAGAAAACCCACAACAAAGCAACAGCAAGAGATGAGTCAAGACACACACACACACACCCACTCTCTCACACACACACACACATACACAAATATAACCAAAAACGGAAGTTGCCTGTCAAAAAAGATGCAATGAAAGAATAGAGATAGATTGAGTTTGAGAAGAGATAAGGAAATGGGAAAGGGGGGTCGGAGAAGGAGAAGGAGGCTCGTATATGTATATATAAGTCATGACAATGCATATAATGAAAAGAACGTAAAGACAAAATCAAAACAAAAGATAGTTTTAAGAACCATCTCGTTGCGGTGACCCGAAACGCAACGCTCTTTGACCTACCAACTGACCTAACTACTGACCACCTCCTAACCTTACCTGACATGACACTAAACACATCTTGACAAGCCAATGCAGATAAGCTGACTCTTTTGACTACTAGCCCTCTCCTTGCCCTCCTCTCCTATGTGGCATTTCGGACAAATGATAAGAAAATTTCAAGAAGGACTTAAAAACCACAAAAGGGAAACACATCAAGGAAATAACAAAAAAAAAATGTATATATATGTTTATAAATATATATATATATACAGATTCGTTTAATTAATTTATATATTTGCATTGCGATGAGAAGAAATAGGAAAAATCTAGGCAGTCAACAAGATGCGAGACGTAAATTCTCCACATTTGAAAAATTCCAAAAAGGAAACGAAATATTTTTGCAGAAATAAAAAACAAAAAAAAAAGAACAAAAAAAAAGAAGAACAAACTGCAAACACATGACAATTGCAAATTGTTGTTGCATACAATTTTAAATTTGAAAATAAACTCGGCAACAGCAGCAGCAACCGGCGGCAGGCACAAGAAGTGTCTGACAAATGTGTGTGCGTGTGTCAGAGAGAGAGAGAGGGAGAGAGAGAAATGTATGTTCCTATATATACCCTTTCCAAAATTGATAGTAAGTATCAAGTATGCCATAGAAAAATTAAAATAAAATTTGAAAAGAATTCAAATATGTTAACTAGTTTGTGAAAACAATTTATTAAGTCTTTCATTGGAATATAAAGATTTTAATATTTCAAATGATATTCAATATTTGCAGATTTTAAAAATTGTTAAAGTACCGAATTTTCCTCCTAATAGATCCTAATTTAGAGTTCATTTAATTACAGCTACTGCAATTAATGTTAGAGTAATTAAATATGCGGTTTGTTTTGAACATTCTTGTAAATTTGTAAGCATTTTGGCATTGTCTACACACATTGTTCGTGGTTTTCGTATAGAACTTCTTGTTAGTGTTTTAACTCGATGCACATGACACATGTGAATGGGGTTGGTTGGTTTGATTTTTTTTTTCTCTCGAAAAGGAATTCCTCTGCAACTAACTCCAACTCTCTGTCTATCTGTCTGTCTGTCTGTCTGTCTATCAATTTACAACTGGGGGGTTGAGAGAGAGACATCAGTCTCTTATTTCATTATAAATTAGGGTCAATCCTACAGTTTGGCAATTATGCAATGAGGAAATGAACATAAAATGGACGGTTTTAGCACAGAGTATGAGAGAAAAGAAAATAAATAATAAATATATTGAACAAATAAAAAAAAAAGAAAGAAAGAAAGGAGAGACACGACACTTGCCACACAGTTTTTTGTAAGCACTTCAACACTTGACTAACCGGACCCTCTACCAAAATTTTTGAAAAAATGTCTAATGAAATTTATATAGAAATCTACATCATCATTATGATTCCATCTACGTTGTGGCTTATCAGAGGCCATGGAATTATTGACCACCTCACGTGCCCCTAAGAATCGAAGCATAAACAAGCCCACTTCAATCACGACTCAAACTCATGCCCCTCCCGGTAACAAATGAAGAATCGGCAACGGAATGAAAACCCAAGCATAAGGAATCAAGAATCATCATCTTCTATCGGTCAATGGGCTACGTCAAATTTTTTTGTTTTGATTTCTTTCAAGTTCTTTTTTATTTGATATTTTGCTTTTCTTTTTTTTATATTAATCTTTTATTTTTTACACACAGAGTCGCGCTTTTTTTGGGGGTAATCTTTTTTAATGAATTATATTTAAAATTATTTTATTTATTTATTTATTTTTTTTTTTTTTTCTTATTTTATTTTGTTAATTGCACGCGTTTGATTTGAGTGTATTCCCAGCGCAGTTGTTGCTTATCAATGGAAACGCGACATCAACTGAACACACAAAAATTTTACGCTATTTTTTTTTTGTTGTGCTTTTTTTTTTATTCTTTTTGCAGAGGCAGCAGCATCACTGAGGAGAACCTACAACATAGGGAGAGACAGATCCAGAGAGAGAGAAAGAGAAAGATCGCGAGAATGTTTTGGTCTCGGTCTCTCTTTCTGTCTCTATCTCGATCTCTATCTCTATCTCTATCTCGTGGCTCTCTGCGTTTGGCATATTGCCCGCTTTGGCCGACGACGGGGCCACACCACACAGAGAGCAGACACATGGTAGCCAAAAGTCAGCGCCAAGTTCCGTTTAACAGACACCACAGACAGAATGCACAGGGTGTTTCATAATCCTCCATTTTGTCAAGATGCCAGATTACAAAATGATTGTTGAGAAAGGCCAGAAATTCGACAAGTTAGTTTGATGATAGTAATTAGACAAAATAAAAAAAAATCAGAAGAAAAAAACCAGAGCATGATAAACTAATTAGAGACAAAAATTAAATTTAAGTATCTAACTTTTAACGAAGCAAAAAATCGAAACAATCTTTTATATTAATTAAATTTTTTGACCTCCCATATACACACACGCACACACTTTGCATTCTAATTATTTAGAAAAGAAAACAAAACAAATATAAAGTTCTACGAATTGGAAAAGAAAAAAATTCAAAACAAAAAATTAATCGGCCAAGGATGGTAAACTAATTACACAGGCCAACAAAATAATGTACAATAATAGGCTATTTTTACTTTGATCTGGAATTATATTTTATAAAGACATGAAAAAAATAATTACAATATTTATTTACTGCATGAAACCCGCCTTTAAATTCTATTATGTAGTATCATAATGTATCCGATTGGGTCTTTATTTCCGTTCTTAACTAATTGCACTATATGGATATATAGTGTTATTAACAACACTAAACACTTTAAGGTTCTTAACTTTTTCTTATATGATTCCTTTGTAAAATAAAACCTATTATTTGTATACGTATAAAATTAAGTAATGGGAACTTAAGAATCTGAATTTTGTAAAACTGTGTGCTATAGAAAACTTTTGAATTTCATTGATTTTTTCTTAAAATAAACAAATACATATATACGATTTTTAATGGTAGAAAAAGTCGTTTCAACCGTTTGTCATTATAAATCAATTGCCTGACTCTCTATATACATACATATATACATAATTGTTTTATACGTAGTATTTTCACCTTAACATTTTTAAAAGACTCTTACAACACCATCATGTCATTCTAGGAACATTTTTCTTCTCTTTCCTCTATCTTCTCTTTCTTTTTTCGTTCCCATCTCGTTTATGCAATGGACGTCATAAGTTTTTGTTGGAAATATAAAATAAAATTAGACATTTGAGTTGATGGCCGCTAGTGCTGCTTGGGTGGGCAGTTGGCAATTGAGAAAACTATGCTGAAATGTCTCACCAACAACAACAACTACGACATCAGCAGAAGCACCAACATCAATAAAAGAGAAGGCGACCATGGGAGACTCCGTCGCGGCGAATAAAATGATGATGGGGATGATGGGGCTACGACGTCGTCAGCGTCAAACGTTGGCAAGTGTCTGTCAAAAACCCACGCATCCATCTATCATTAAGAAAACTAAGAGCAATGAACTCGGTGTGGTCAAAAGCGGGAAAAATCTCAAGTTTCCACATACCACTACTACTGCTGGGCAAAGGAATTTGAAAAATGTGCACGCATAGGAATATGGGCAACTTGAACTGTGACGGGTTGCCAGACTGATCATGAGAAACAGTTATTTTGCATTAAATTTGTAATAAATACAGTGGAATAATATATGAAATAGAAACTAAATTAACAGATATAAACTAGGTTTAATCTGAAATTCTTCACCAATTTTCAATCAGTGTTCAAATTTTGATTAAGAAATTCATTAAGTTTTTGGGATCCAAAACATTTTGTGACGATTTTGTGGCGCCCAGTTGTCAGTCAAGTTGGGGGTACTCAAAAAAAAACGTTCAGTGGCCCCAGATGGCGCCAGCTAAAAAGCTTTCTTGGAGCTCGGAAACTCTTGCTAAAGCTATTTAGCTTTTGGTTCAACTCAATGTTTTTACTAAGAATTAAAGCTTTTTTAGCGAATGTGTAAACCAAACAGATACCGGGAAACTCGGAAAATATAAAGGAAGAATTCATTTAAACTTAAATCATTGCGGTGAAATAAAGCTCCGCAAATACCAAAAAAACTTGTTCATATATGAATATACATATATATTTATATATCCCCATAGGATATAGTTATGGTTAAGGGTCATAAGTCAATCATAATAAAGGAAACCTTTAAAATCAAACAAATAAAATCAATATTAAAAGTTAAAAACAAAATCTGGAAATTCGAAAGTTTTTAATTAAAACGACTGTCAAGAATTATTAAGGGGAAAGTAATCAAATAGTAAAATTAATAATGAAACCGAAAGTTGTCTACGAGATCTAACCTTTAATTCTACCACACTCTTACATATAAAGTGTATCCTGCGTAAAAAGGCAAACTAAACAGTTAAAGTGCAGACACAAATCTAAAGACAAATTCAGAGTTTTCTTTTATTGCTATCTTTTTTTTCTTTGTTTGGCTCAGTGTATCAGGAATGCGGTTATATTGCAATGGTATGTTGTATCCACAAGTCGGACTGCTGTAGGTGTTGTTCTTGTCTGTGTAGTCAGTCAGTCGGTATAGTTTGCCAATATTTAACTGTATTTTTCACAATGAAATAGTGTACGTTATATAGTATGTATATGTATATCAATGTATTTGTTTATATGACTTCCTTCTATTGAGATTGTCAATATTTGAGCGAGTTTTAATTATGATAAATAATGCTTTCCGTTTGGGATTAACGTAAAGAAACAAAACTATTTGCATACATAGCTTATTTGTAGAGCCTTCGTTCTGTGTCTCTTATTGTTTAAGTGGAGCAACAACGTCGCTGTTTGGCAGGCATAATTTATATTCAAACAGATATATATATATATATATATATATATATATATATATATATATATACATATATATGTGGTGTGTGTGTGTGTAAATTTGTACATACATATGTATGTATGTATGTACGTATGTATGCCTCCACCCTCATACACCTCCCCCATTTTTGATCCATATAGTGTTCAAGTAGTATTTTCCGTTTTATTTATAAACTCTCTCGTATGTGACAGGGGCCCAGCCATTCAAAATGTGCCAGGCTTCGCGCGGCTGGCTATAAAACATACTCTCCCTTTCCCTCCCGCTCTCTTTCTCTCTCTTTCTTTCTCCTCTCTCGCTCTCTCTCACTCTCTCTCGGCTCTAGGTCTTTTATTTAGCATCTCACTCGCTCTTTCAATCAGCATAGGTCCCCATTCATGTGTTCTTGTCATGTTTCCAACTCTGACAGAAACCGCCGTACAGATACAAATACAGAAACAGATATGTATGCATATATATATATGTACAATAAATGTAGGAACCAACTGGCGCTAAACATATGATGGGCGCTGTGTCAGCAAATCGGGTGGGGGTGGAGGGGGTGAAGTTCTATAAAAATTCTTCTTTTCTATTCTATTTTATATATTTTTTTCCTTTTTTCATTATTTTTCATCCGATTTAAAGCAAAATGATGGCGCCTGGTATAAACAGCAAGATAACATGAAAGACACAAATTTAGCTTTAATCAAAGACAGTGAGAGATTTGCCGGTCTTACATCAGTTATCCCGCCATAGGTTCTATGCATATTATACCCTTCTATTCAACAAATCGCAAATATTAAAAATATTGGAAAAAATTGTTCTTCATCTGGATTCGGAGAGTCGTCAAGGGTGTGTGTTCTGTTGTTTTGGGTGATCGAAAATTAATTGAAATTGTAATCCGTATAGTACCCTCATATCATGAAAAAAAAACCTAATAGACAATTTGTTCAGACAATTTTAAGAAAGAAAAAGGTGTGTCTGATCGTCGCTATTTCATGGGATTTTGTTTCTTCAAGTGTATAAATCTATATCATCTATTTATGAATTAAAAACAAAGTTCTAGGCCTCTTCCTTCAACGCATCTTCATTTTGATTCTGGCTTTCAGATAAGCAAAGGCAAAGGCAAAGCCAGCCAACCACATTGTGAACTGGCAGCAAGGCAGGCGGAAGCCCAGCGTGCAAATTCCAATTTTGTAATCAGCAGCAGCAGCAGCAGCAGCAGAGGCAGTAGAAACGAAGTGAGCTCCACGAAGAGCTCCGCATCATTGAATTCTTAATCTGGGCATTAATACAATTTTATATGTATGTATATACATATGTACATACATACAGACATATACTTACATATATGTATGTATGTATGTATGACAGTCAGAAGACTGAAGCGGGAGCGGGAATCCCAACAAAATCCGCAAAACGCAGCAGACGACGAACCTTCGGACTATGAAACAAGGAGAAGAAGGAGGAGGAAGCGGTACAGGAGAGAGAGGATGGAGGGGGAGTAGGACGGAGGAGTTAAAGATGGTCGACGACAGATTGTAGGCATTGCACTCGTCGCCGACGACGCCAACGACGACCAAGTGGACGACAATGATGATGATGATGATGATGAAGATGATGGGCACAGGCACAACGGAATGTTGTTGTCGTAGTCGCCGACGACGATGTTCTGTTGGGGGGCTGCATTTGATATGCCTGCTGTTTGACCCATATTGGAATTTGCCTCAGAGCCAAACAGACCCAACAAAGCAGCTAAAGCAGGAGAAGGCAGGGGATGAGTTCGGAGGGGGGAGCGGTTAGCGACGGAGTCACGATTTCTGCAAAGCTTAGAAACTTGTACAGTGTAATGAATGTGGGATCCAAAAGGGAAGCTAAACTCGACCTGGCTGCCACCAAGTTCTCCTAAGAGAACGATAGAGTAAGCGAGAGTGAGGGAGCGAGATGGCATATTTATTATGGAGAAGGTGTTTGAACTCAGGCATACAAAGTTCATAAAAGAAGTTCGAGATTGACCCGTACTTGTATAGGTTTTTGTAATTCATTGCTAAAAGTTGCAACTCCCACACACACACACACAAACACACACAGACACACTCACACTCTCACAAATATGAACATAAATAGTAGTTCTTTTAGCTGTGAGCTTCAAGCTATATGCATCTTTCGACCGATCTATGTACATATACTTCTTTAAAGGATATTTCGAGATATATATATATATATGTATATGGATATATATGTATATATGTATATATGTATAGGACTCACCTTCATTTTCGCTACGTCGTCGTCTTGTTACACTGTTATAATTGTTATACGGATAGTGTTCAATTTCGGATTTCTCGGTTGATTCATTCTCCTGTTTCTCATCCTCTGTATGGACAGGCGATGATGGTCCAGATGAGGCACTAGCCACTGGTGATCCCGAGGCAGCTGAATTTGTACTACCACTTAAACCATTTCCCGTATTATAGACCTGACCTTGGACAGATGCATTCGCATCGATGGAGCCACGTTTATAGGCACTGCTATGAGTGCTCATTGAACTGGTGGGTGATGCACAGGATGATGGTGTTGAGCAATTTGTGTTAGCAATTGGTGTGGCATCCTCAATGAGATCGATTGATTTCTTACGTGGCTTTTCGGGTGGTATGGGTGCTTGTATTTGATCGTTAGCACAGTTATTGCTATTTCTTAATAATTCCTCTTGCAGTAAGGAACGTTGCATGGCCGCTGTTACAGCAGCTGATTTCGCTGGCGGAGGTGGCGGCTGCTGTTGTTGTTGTTGTTGTTGCTGTTGTTGCTGTTGTTGTTGCTGTTGGGATTCGGAGTTAGTTTTAGTGGGTGAGCTACGCAAACGCTCTGGATTAAATTTAATAGGACTAACATTCTTTGGCTTAGCCGCTGGTATTGGCGGTAATGGAGGAGATTTAACAGGACTACCAATTTTACCACTACGTGGCTTTATCTCTGGCGGAGTGGGTGCCTGTGATGGTGTTTGAGTGCGTGTTGGTGGATTCGGTGGCTCAACCATTGCCGGCTTAGCCACCACCATTTTCTCGCTATTGTCCATTATAAGTCCAGTTCCAGGAACGGTGCGTATGATATCACAACGATTGAGATCGCTGGGTGTACGAGTGCTTTTGGTTTTTGTAAAATGCGAAGTCCACTTCTTTTGCTTCTCAATTAGTTCCCGGGAATTAAATTTACGCTCCGGCTTCTCGGGTTTATCGACAGATGTGGCAAATAGAGCACTTACAGAACCAACACCCGATCCTTGTCCTGTCTGTGCCGTCACCTCTTCAGCTGACTTTAAACGCATCAAATTATGTTGACTAAACTTGCCAACAACTCCAACCGCTTGAGTTGGTGGCTCTACAATAAATTTATTGTTAGCCAAACGTACTTGATCGCTACTACCACCATTTTGACCAGGTCCACCACTACTACTATTATTATTATTCTGTATTAGCGAGGCACCCGAAGGGAATGGTGTCCGACGTTTGGGTGGCGATTGTGAACGATCCGATGATCGGGATGATGAACGATCCGAACTATCGCATAAATTATCCTCACGTGAACCGCTACGCAATAATCTAGAATTCACATTCGAATTCGATTCCACTCCAAGTTTTTCGAATAGAGCACGAGCATTATTGAAACGTGCCGAATGTGATTCGGTTCTAACTGGCGTTGGTGCACCCGGAGCGGTAGCAGCAGCAGCAGCAGCAGCGGCGGCGGCGGCAGCAGCAGCGGCAGCATGTGCTGCAGCTACAGCACTCAATTGTTCAACCGGTTGTATCTCAATTGGTTTACGTTGAAATATGTTGGCAATTTGACTGACCTTACCCACTGGTGCTGGGGCATGTTGCATGGGCTTCTCCATTATGAAACTGCAATTGACAGAAGAAGAAGAAGAAGAAAATGCAACTGTAACAAAGATTTTTTTACCAAATTGTATAAAAGTTTTTTAAAAATACAGTAGAATCCACAATGGACACTAAATTTAACACAGGGAGTTTAAATAAAAAAGAAAACAAAAAGAAAAAAAAGTAAATTAAATACTAATTTTAATATTAATATTCGTTCGTTTATTATTCAGAGTATTTAAAGATTTAATTGAAACTAATTGTTTTTATTTGTCTAACTAAGACTACTAAGAAGATAACAAAAACAAAAAGAACAACAACAAAGAGGATTACAAAGCTTGTAAATTTATTTGTTTTTTTATATACATATACATATATATATATATATATATATATATATATATATATTTCATCATTTACAATCTATTCTTGAAAACATATGGAACACACTTTTCATTTCAATGTTAAAACACATTTTAAATTGCATTGCATTATTTTTATGAACACAACTGTATGTATGTACATATGTACATATATATAGTACGATATCTACAAAACGAACAAAATATAATAAAGACATATGTATGTATGTATGTATGTATGACTAAACGGTAAACTAACCGCACCCAAAATGATAAAAATCGTTGTTTAAGATATTATTTATTCTTCTGTTAAAGGGGGCGGGGCGGGTCGGGGCTGGGCGGGTGAGTGAAGTAGGGATGGGGATAGGATTGGATGGGGTAGAGCTGGGATGGTTATGGGATGTTTATTACCTTAGCCATTTTTCCCCTTTTTTTTCTTTTCGTTACCAACTTTCGCACAACAAATTTTCTTTATTTCTTAGTTTGAAAAATTTTTGTTATTTTTGAAATGACTTTTTTATGATTTCTATTTGTATTTTTTTTGTATTTTTCTTCTTTTTTTTTTTTGCACATAAAACACAATTATGGATTCATTGATGGTTCGCTGTAGCCCTTTTACGTTGTCGTTGTCGTCATTTCGTTTATGTTTAATATGTGAAAGTCTGCGCGAATAGTGATTTGTGTGTTGTTTAGAGCGAGTGAGTGGTAGGTAGATAGGTGAGGTAGGTAGGTGGCTAGGTTAGTGGTTAGCGGTAAGCGGAAGAAGAAACAGCACTGTCAGTTGGCTATATACATACATATGTACATACTGCTTTGGGTCGGCTTTCTTCGATATTGAGAGTGGAAGAGATATACATAGATACAATATATACCTACAAGTGAGAGTAGAATAGAATTTTCGGGAGAATGAAAGAGATGGAAAGAGAACGGAAGAGAACAAGAAATGTCATTTGAGCACGACATTGAACGATATTTGTATGTATGTACATATGTACATATATATATATATATATATTTGTGTTTACTGATAGGGGTGATGGTGGTAATGGTAATGGTAAATTGTTATCGACACTTGACTATATATTGATTTGAAAAATTTGGCCAGGTTGATATTCAATAGTACACTACACACTCTCTCTCTCTCTCACACACACACACACACACACACACACACACACACAGGTGTTTGAGCGGTATAATACTTTTTCTTACATATTTTTCTTTGCATGTGCAAAAAAGTAAAATCTGTTTAGATCGTTTGATTCACCTTATTTAGATCTTTCAAAAACCATATAACAGTATGCCATAAGATAAATTTGCTTATAATTCTTTTGTTTCGAAACTTTCAGTTGTATTTTTTTTTTTTTTTCTTCAAACTATCATTATACCTTTGCTTTGCCTGTGTCTAAATTTTCGAAATATATGAGTTTAGTCTGAACTTTTATATTATAAGAGTACAACAATTTGGTTAACCGAGAAAAAAAATCTTAAAAAAAAAAATCGAAAAAAATCGAAAACTTCAAATATTTTCATAGCTTATATATAAGAACATTTACATTCACGTATCGTACCAACTATTTATTAAGTTCAAGGAGAAGAGAAAAAAAAAAAAAAAAAAAAAAAAAAAAAACGCAGTTTCTGGACCCTATTAGTGAGTATATACATATATCAAAGAACGTTTAGAAAATTATCAGAAAGTCAACACGAAAAATGGAACTAAACAATAACAAATAATGGAAATAGAGAGACAAACAATAATGCACAGATAGTAAAGCTTCAAAAATAAACATCTACCATTCTATTCAAGTATGTATATATATATATAGAACTATAGTGTCGGAAGACAAAAGGTCTCACGTCGGTACCTTCTCCTCATAATAAGTATTATAACAGTGGTTGGTTATTAGAAAGACAGTGGGGGGGTGGTGGTTAATAGAGAGTCAAAAGAGCACGCGTCTTGTAAATAAGCAAAAGTCAACGTCTGATTTACAGTCCAAACAGATAGAAGACACAGACAGACAGACAGACACGACGACATACAGAGCAAATGGATCGCCGAAAAAATAGAAAAAAGCACGAGATACAACAAAATGACTAGGGTAATGCGGTTGAGGGGGGGGCGATAAGGTAGTGGGTGAGTGGGTAGGTGGGTGGGTGGGTGAATTAGTGGGTGCGTGTGTGTGCAGTATAAGCCATACACTTATCTAATCTAATCGGTAAAAATGTTGTTTTGAAAATGCATATAGCTAAAATTTTCTGATGCATGTGACCATGAATAGAGAGAAGGAAGAGAAATGATGATGATGTTGATAATGCTGTAAAAGATATATTTAGCTGATGATCTGATCTGATTTCAACAAAAAAAAAAGATAACTAGATAGATAAATAGAAGAATTATTTTATATTTGGACACAGATAAACGTGCTGTAAATGCAGCAGTTAAACTATCACGTATGCCACAGCTTCAGCTACAATACCACCTCTCCCCCTCCCCTCACTCCCCCCTGTACATTCCCCAGACGATGTTGCAAACGCTGTGGCATATTGCGTCTGTGTAAATATTTAACTAGCTAGCAGATTTATTTGGCTACCGAGTTGATATTGATTTAATGACACGTTTGCCGGACAGACAGACAGACGGACAGACAAACCGACTGACAAGAGACGCACATATACATATACATATATATACAGATAGACAGAGCAGTTAGCCTTACCCAATGGGGACTCTCATTATAAATTAATACTGCATAAAATGACCAGCCAGCAAAATCTTGTGAATGGATACACGGGCCCGGTTGAGTGCATGGGTGAAGGACACAGACAGCAAAAGAGAAAGATGGAGAGAGAGAGGGAGACAGAGAGAGAGAGGCAGGGCTATTATTATTAACAGTTTTGAGATAACGGCAGAAAACGGCATTGGCTTCCAAGTGTGTTTAGTACTTGCCCTTGGCCTCCAAAGGGTATTCAATTACCATCCCTCATTAAAGACTTCATGGAAATCAAATTCAAAGGATATATGTATAACAGACGATATATTAACCTAAATTAATGTTTATCCAAGAATTTCCAATCGGAAATTAAAGCAATTTAATTGAGAGAGTGGGAATTAACCATGATGTTTACAAACCTTAACTTTAGTATCTAGCTATGATTTACAGTAATTATGGTTATTATTTGCTTATGGTTGATAAATGAGAAAAAGAAAAACCAACTACTCTAATCTAAATGCCCAGAGAGAGAGACAGAGAGATAGAGGTGTAGACTTTGTCTAATTTTTGCATAAATGTTAATTGTAAGTGGCAAAATGTTAAATTGCCCTCGTTAGTCGCGACACGTGCAACCAGAGAGAGACGATAGATAAAACGAAACGCTCTACATGATGTTGCATAGCAGCACAACGGAACGAACGAGCAGCAGCAGCAGCAGCACCAGGTGATAGATGAAATAACGGAAGAGGTAAAGTAGAAGGTAGGTAAATGGTTGGGTTGATGTCTAGCTGCTATATAGGTAATGTGTCAGGTATAGTGCCCCCCCCATGTGTTATAATTGCGTCAACATTCAGTTTCAGTCTCTCTCAGTCTCTTGAGCCGTGAACAAGAAAACAATGTCAACAATGGCAACGATGGGGCCGTTCCATTGTAAATGGCAATGGGCAAATGGTCGGATAGAGAGACACACACACACACACACACACACACACACACACAGACACAAAAGATGATGGGTTGGTTGGTTAAGCTACCAACCAACTACTAAAAGATTAAAGATACGTGTTAATGTTAAACCTTCACTGCACTGAGGGAGGTCTTTTTAATAGTTAAACTAACATATTCCCATGGAAAATTAAAAAAAAAAAGAAAAACAGAAAAAACCAACAAAAACATAAAGATTATATATGTATCTGGCGCCACCAACTATAATGATTTCTTTATATTATATGATAATTGTGGCAACTAAAGTAAACAAGATAGATAGATAAGCCATGTGAAGAGATCTGTGGAACAAAAGAACAATCAATCCATTTCAAAAATCACAAATTTTAATTCGAAAGACAAAAAATATATTTTTTTGTTAAATAATTGAATAGTTAGTTCTTAATCATATTTATCCAACTTTTAACAATATTCAAGATACTTTTCTTTTGCCTTTACCTTTACAATTTGCCAAGTTTAATTCAATTCGGGGCTTTTGGCAAAGTTTTCAATCATATGATTTTTCATATGTATATATATATATATGTATATGTATTCCCACCTTGCTATATATAGTATATCCGCCTTTTTCTTTATACACTTTATGCTTATATTTATTTGATTTATACAATTGATTTAATTTTGAATTCTAAAAGGGGGGCGATGGATGTGTGTGGTTCAGTTCGGTTCGGTCTGAGAGTCGTGCCTAACCCAACACAATAACAACTGACTTTTCCTTCTATATTGTCTTCTATATAGACAGACAGATAGACCGGCAGACAGACAGACAGACAGACAAATATACAGAGAGACACCTCTTTTTTTTCCGCGTAGGCCATTGCTTGGCATTCACTTAAATGTTGAATATAAAACAAGTTGTCGGTTGTTGGTTGTTGGTTGTTGGTTCTGTTCTCGTTCGCTGTTCGTTCGTTCGTTGTTCTTGTTAGACAAATTATGCCAATTAAACGGTGGGAAAACAAGTTGGCAAGTCTGCACGCGTGTCGCCACCGCCGTTGCTGCCGCTGCTGCTGCTGTTGCGGTTGCTGCTGCTGCTGCGGCAATGAGAGTGGGTTGAAATTACTGGGGTAGTGAGTGGTGATGGTGGGGAGTGAACGGCGAGGGGCAGATAGACTGGACCTGAACCTGGACTAAAACTAGGCGGTAATCAGAGAGGTGACAGTGGGTGGGAGGGGTGCTTAAGTTATACAAACTTGGCCAACTTACAAATTCAAGTAATACATCTTGTGGCAAGTTCATAAAATATTATACACAAACTAAAGACGAAACAGACAAATAAAGAAGTCGTCATACTAAAATATTAATACAAAAGACTATAATGAAATGTACCGCAATTGATATATAAGTATATATCGGATTTTGATATTTTTGACATCATTTTTACTCTCTCTCTCTCTCTCTTTTTTTGTGGAAAATCTCATCAATTGAAGATAAAAGTTTAATTATAATTTTGTGGTTACCATCATTCATCTATATTATTATTATTATTATTATTTTGATATTGATCTCTGATTGTGGGAAAGCCTCTATATACATATATAAATATATATATATACATATATATAGAATATAATAAGCCTGACAAAGTAACTTACATAGAATGTCATTTCATATATCAATTTATATGCTAAAACCAGACATGAGTCAGTGGCTTGGAATGAACCCAACCAGCAGCTGAGCTGCCTCCTGATGCTGCCACTGCCATCCACTGATGTGGCATTATCATTGGGGAGGGTAGAGAGGTGGATGATGAGGGGCGGTGGGGATACAACTATTTTTAGCTGACTTTAGCGAATATATAGAGTAGAGCAGAGCAGAGCAAAGGACTGAGACTTTGTCATTTATGCCATGGCAAGCAACCTGTGCATTTTCTATCCTGTTACAACAATTTACATATTCTATACTATAACTAACAGCAGCAACAAAGGGTGGCTTGAAAAGTTTCAAATTCATACATATATATATATATAACATCACTTAAATCTTATTAAATAAAAATTTAAAAAAAATGATAGAAAAGACAAGAATTTTAATATTTTTTTTTTAATATTTTCTAATTTAGAATTATTTTGAACCAAAAATGAATAGAACTAATCTTAAGAGAAAAATAACCGAGGAGAAGATGTGGTGTTGCGTTTGTGGACTCATTGATCCACCCGATAATTTGAATGATAATAATAATAATAATAATAGTAGTAATAGTAATAATAATAATAATAATAATAATAATACTAATAGTAGTAATGAAAACGATATAAGAGATGATCAATCAACCTATAGTGATGGACAATCATCAGATGACTTATCGTCATCATCTTCAGATCAGGAGGAGGATGAGGAGGAGGTGGGAGATGAGGTTAAGGAACAAAAGAAAGAGGAACCAAAACAATTCGTTGTCACTGGCAGTTGTAAGGCGGAATTAAAAATTTCGCATATACCAACGGATCTATCTAGCGATTGTAAGACAGCTTGCCCATATGAATGTAGTCACAGTGTACCCAGTCTGGGTATACATTATATGAGCATTAGTTCCGATAGCAAAACAATTGCAGCCGTTTCTGTTGATGGTACATTGCATATAGTCGATGTTAAAAAGGGTATACAATTGGCAAATATTGGACATAATATTGTGAAGAATTTCTTTTCGGCCGAATTTAGTCGTTTATCAAGTGCATCGGTATTCGCTGGATGCGGTAATGGACATGTCTATAAATATGATACAACGACGGGTGAATTGCAACAATCATTGGATACAAATCGTTTACAATGCATCATTGGTCTATGTGTTAGTCCGAAAAGTGATTATGTTGCATGCAGCGATTTTGATGGATTTTTCACACTATTCGATGCCAAGACGGGTAAAATTATAAAACAAACAAATTATAAGAAACCAATTAGACGTATGGTTTTTGATCCAAAATATCGTAACATATTTGCTGCTTGCGATGATAAGTCGGTGAAAATAATTGAATTGCCAAGTGGAGAATTATGCTCGAAACTATTGGGACATAATACATGGGTAATGTCAATTGATTTTTCAGCGAATGCCCATAGATTTGTTACTGGTGGATTCGATGGTGCCGTTAAGATCTGGGATCATAGATTGACAAAAAGTCCATTAACATTTTTACGCAATGATAATTACAATCTATGGGATGTTGCCTATGATAAATTGAATCAATTGGTTGTATCTGTTGCCGATGGCAAAGGATTAAGTATTCATTATTGTTAATCAATCAATATGTACGTATGTATGTACTGTACATATGTATGTGTAATTTTTTTTTTTTTTTTTTTTTTCTCGTTAATATTCTTCTGTTATTTTATTTGTATTTCAAAATTTATGTGTCAGCCCTCGTTATTAAAGCTCTGAAAATATATTTTAATTTGCATAGACAACCCTCAAAAATATCCCCCCCATCTTCTACGTCATCATCTCATTCTATTATTTTGTTTTTTTTTTTTTGAAAACTTTTTGATCTGAGAATGAGTTTAGTTTTAAGTTTTGAGCGCACACAAACTTTCCCAATAAGGGCTTTTGGCCTGATTTAGCATCTTTCAAACTAACCTCATCACACGCTCTCTCCCTCTCTCTTTCTCTCTCTCTCTCTATCTCTCTTTCTTACTCTCTTGTAGTATGTGTGTGTGTGTATTTAGTTATAAATACGAGATTTCTTACCGAAACTATTTTATAAATAGGATTTCATATTGTTGACACTTTTTTTTAAGCTACTTTTCAGCTTTATTTTGCTTGAGCCAAAATGTCTGAACTGAAGTTCACTTAGCATTATTATATATATATACATATATATATATATATATATGTGTGTGTGTGTTTGTGTGTCTATGCATGTATTCATTTTAAAACTTTCATTTTAAAATACACTTTAACAAATATGTAATAAATATCGTTTGATCTCATCCTACAATTCAAGCGATAAATTATATCAAGGGCAGCTTTAATTTTCCAAAGATTCTATTTTATATGATACAACAAACGTTATTCCATATAAAGATTGTTAATTGACAAAGAAGCGAACGTTATTCAAATAGTATATATGTATATATGTATATATAGTTTTTTTAAGGGTAACATGTCACTCTAATGGCATGCAAATTAGACTAATTATTAAACTACGGAAAAGATTTCAACCTTTTTTTTCGTTTTGTTTTGCATATTTACCTCGTATAAATAAATAAATAAAATGAATTAATATTGCTTATAAATTGGGTTTCTCTTAATAATATCAACTAAATTAAATACATTTTATTGATTCATCTTTTTTCACTTACCGTTTTTCTGTATTTAGTTCAAATATTGAGCGCTTGTCGTCGTATCAGATTTACGTTCTCTCACCAGATCAGATAGTGTGTGTGTTGTGTGTGTGTATATAGAAGAGTGCGGTTTCAATTATGCCTAAGAGAACAAGGCTATAATCGTTCAAATTGTTGTCATTACTGTTGCAGTTGTTGCTGTTGCAGTTGCCAGTTGAAATTTTTGGATGGTTTTGCGGCGTTACGGGATACGTTCAAGCGTTGCAGCCGTTTGTTGTTGTTGTTGTTGTTGTTGTTTTTGTTTTTGTTGTCGTCGTCGTCGTCAGTCAACAACAAACCAATGTTGGCCTTAGCTGCTGTGTCAGCATTTTTCCTTTTTGTGTATTTTTCGTTGTTGTTGTGTGTGTGTTTGTTGTGCCTTTTGCGCAAGATGAAAATGCAAATTTCTGCAAAAAAAAAAATGGAAGAAAGAAAACAAATGTTTAAAAACTTTGCCCATGGGAGGGGGAGGAGGAGGTTTAGTTCATTGAACCGTGTAACACCTTAAAAAATAAATAAAGAAAGAAAGAAGAAGAAACAACAACAGAATTGCCACATTTTGTGGGGCCTCAAAGGCATACAAAATTAGTTGGAAAAATTGGTAGGTGAAATGTGTTGCAAACGGAAGCAATTAGTTTTATTTGTTAAAGAAGAAGAAGACCATGAAGACAAGTACAATAACAAATAACACAACAACAATGTAGACCAAGTCGAAGACTTGAGCTTAATCGAGTGCGACCACCACCAGCAGCAGCAGAAAGATTGAAGGCAAAGGCAAAGGAGAAAGTGCAACCAATTGATATACCAGCCATGTTTTTGGCCATCAACTGGAATCCATCACCATCATTAACCAAAAAAAACACAAAGTATCAACTGTTCCAATCCTCACCTCCCTCCCTTCGCACCATTAAAATAAATGTAACGTCATCTTTTTGCCTCTTTCCCCCGCCTTTACCTGGTCCGTCTTGGTCTTTACTTTTCTTTTTCTGCTTTTTTTTTTTCTTAACAATTTTATGGACTGTCAAGGTAAACTCATAAATAATGCCACAACGAATGAAACTGAAACTGAAACTGAGAAATCATTCAACGCCTGGTAATTGTCTAATTTATTTGTTGTACCAACAATTTCACTCGGTTTATTTTATGTACTCAGAGTTTTGTTTATCCCACCGTCAGTCAGTCAGACTGTCTGTATGTCTATCGGTCTTTAGGTGGTGGGAGTTTATTTTATTTTGTTGTTTCTCTTCTCTCTCTTTTCGTTGTTGTTGTTGTATATAATCAAATAATTACAAGAAAAGTTAACACTGAAATTCAAGTTTACTTGGGATAGGTCCAAGAGCCACAAAGCGACACTCATTTCTATGCTAGAATTATTTTTTCTAAAAAAAAAAAAGAAAAAAGAAAGTCAAGTGGAAAGATTGGTGTAGGTCGCGTTACTCAATTGGTTATCATAAAGATTGCAATTTGATCTTGGGGGGGGAAACAAACAAAAAAAAAAAAATATACAAATTATTTTTCGATTTATTGTGGCAATTCTTTTAATCTGCATTTTTATTAGCACACATTCGTTATTTGTGTTAGAAAGTCAATGGATAAGTTTCTACTTTTCTTTTTTTTTTTTTGGGTAGCTTTAACTTATCTTACAAACTTTTTCGAATAGTCTAAATTTGGAATATACATATGTATATGTATGTATATTTATAGATATTTAGATTACTAGATTTTTTCATAAACATGACCTCAATAATAATCCACATAAACCCCCTTTAAATAGTTAATAGTTTGTTAATTAGTTAACAACTCTGCTTATATAGAACTAGTTAACACATTTCAAATGCCGTTAGTTAAAATGTTATAATTAAAAAGATTTAAAAGAAAAAGAACCAAGATTTCATATATACTTTTTAAATTTTTGAATGAAACTCAAAAGTTGGCACCCACGTGGAAGATATTCCATCCAATCTTTTGCCACTTTTTTCTATATTTTTTTCTCTTGTGTGTGTTTTCTTTATTGCTCTATCAACACAATTTACAGTTGGCTATGTATATATATGTGTATATATGTATATGTACGCTGTGTATTCACCCTTAAACTGACTTAATATGGCTCGAAAACCGGCAGCATCCCATTGAGTCTAACCAATTTCAGCGATTACATTGGCAAAACTGCTCATCTTTTGCCTAACCAAAAAAGGTCATGAAAAAGTTGTTTACTTTGCGTCTGATTCTGCCTCTGCCCCACTGCCTCTGACTCTGTCTCTGCCTCTGCCTGTGAATCTGAATCTGAATCTGAATCTTACACTCCGCTTACTAGTCAAAGACAGTCGCTGGTCGTCACATCAATCCAACTTTAGATGCCATAAAAAGTCAAGCTCTAAGCAAAAGAGCATCATGAAGATGATAATGATGATGTTGATGATGATGATGATGTTGATAATGATGATGAAGAAGGAAGTAGAACATGAACCAGAACAGACACACCGACTAACACACACCTGGCTGCTGATACAGAAAAACACACGCACACAGACACACACACACACACACACACACACACACACACACACACACACACACACACACACACACACACACACACAGACACACACACACAGACACACACACATGTACATTCTTAACTATAATAAAACTTCAACATGACATGAAGAACCTTCAATGTAATTTACAAGATTCAGTTTACATAAAAGCCTCAAGTTACACGTAAAATACACATTTTTTTCCAAAAAGAGATAAAAAACAAAAAGAGCGGGAGAGAGCAAGAGAGAGAGAGAGAGATATATATGAAAGAGCAAAACTATAATTGCCAAAGTGGCCTTCAGCGTTTCCCTCATTATGACCAATATCTAATAATTATAATCAATAGCGGCGTTATGATTTATATACCATCACATAATCATAATCATAATCATAATCATCATAATAAGCAACATCAACATCAATATCAAATTGATAATTATCTAAAGACGAGATCTGATATCGAAATACCGTTATAACGCAACAAGACGAACAACAACAACAACAAATGGCTTATGGCAAATCAAGTTTAGTCCATAACCTTGATTAAGCAACGATTATTGTGAACGCTTTTGACTCGCACACACACACACACACACACACACACACAGAGAGAGAGAAATCTTGATTGATTGTTAATTGGAATGGCTGGCTCTCTTGTGACAGATTCTAATGTCAAGTTATTGGCACTTTCCAGTAAGAGAAATTCCACAACTAGAAAACAGGAAGTGGGGGGGGGGGGGGGGAATACGGATAGATCATGATCATGTGTTCCATTATGCCAATTTAATCCATTATAACCTAATAATAAAGATAAACAAGACTTTTTAACCATTTTAACCTATTGAGTATTTGTGGGAGCTCCTCGAAAGAAGGATTCAAATGCACATCAAAGGAACAGCTAAAAAACATTATGGCTGAAGAATGGTCAAAAATAACCCGAGCTGACACTGAGAAGTTAGTACAGTCAATGCCAAGAAAGTTTGCGAAGGCCTTCTAGTTTTTATATAATTTTCCAAGTTTAACAGTTGCCTTTATGTCATTTACGCATACATATATATTCAATACATATTATATATATATATATATTTCATTTTGCACTATATCTAGATTCTAGATATATGTATATAGATTCCCTCCTCTATATTCATCATCATCATCATCATCCTAATCTAAGTCATTTTTAATTTTTAGACATTTATTGCATTGTAAAAACGACTGGCAATGAAGAAGAAGAAGAGGAAGAGGAAAAAAAGAGTTATGATCATAAATTAGCAAAGCGCGTTGAACCAACTAACTGTTAGACTAAGTGCTGTAACGATAGACAGAGGCAGATAGACAAGAAAAAAACAAAGAGAGAGAGAGGGAGAGGGAGAGCAGCGAATGTAGTTTAGTGAAGTGGTGGTGGGGGGAGGGGGCGTTATACATTTATCTTTTTATATACATATATATACTTTTTTTTTTTAATTGCAATTGCAGGTAAATAATACTCAGACGTTTTTAGGTTAACAGAAAACTAAACTAAAGTAGAAAAAAATAAAAAAGATAATGCAATTGGAATTGAAAATGCAATAAAAAGAAGCAATTAAAATCAAGTGTTATGTTATATATATATATACACATATATGTTAACTGGGGCAAAAAGAAAGGACACAACAATTAAATATTGTAAGAACTTGTGATTAAAATCATACATGTCCATATACATATATATATATATGTATATATTTTCGAAGTTATAACAAACAAAGGCGGGACCACCCATTATGAATTTGTTAACAATATCAAATATAAGCATAAAAAAATAAGTCCTACGTTTCACTAAGATTTATATTTTTTGACCTATCTCTGATGGCGCTAACCTGATGAACAAATTTTCAATACCCCTTTTTTATACTTCTTTTTTAAAAAAAAAATAATAAATTAATCTTATGATTTACAATATTACATTATTATTTTGAAGGGGAATTTACTGAATTATATTTTAAAAAAAATTTGAGTCAATTATTCCAAACGTTTTGGAGGGGGGGGTCTAACCCGATGACGCGCAGTGTATACATATATACTTATATCAACCAATTTTCATTAGAAAATAACTAGCCATTACATAATCCTTTTTAAGAGTCATAATTTATCATTGTTGTTGTTGTTGTTGTTCTTGTTGTTCTTGTTGTCCTTGTCGTTGCCAAAGAAAATAGTTTTTCTTTCAAGGTTTTCCCCATCGTTTTAATTGCAAATTCGAGATATTTTTGTTATATTTCGCGTATAAAATGAAAAGGAAAAATTATGATTAATGTGTGGCCATATATACATATATATATATAAATATTTATGTATATATATATATGTACATAATATCGATGATAAGATATACCTTTAAATATATATATGTATATATATATGTATATTCAAATAATATATTATATTGATATTGATTTTGTTGATTCATTCTGTGTGTGGATGTGTCTCTGTGTGCGTGTGTGCGTGTGTGTGGGATAACGAAGAAAAAAAAAAACAAATCACGCGCTTTATCAATAAGATAACACTCGCATTATATATACATATACACATATTTTTTTATTTCAATAAACAATTTCCGACTTAGTCAAAATTAACTAAATCCAAATTTTCGTCAAGTCAATCAATCAATGTATATATGTATATATTCTTATATACATATGTATGTATATATACTCAAGCATATAACTAAAGAAAAGGTTTTTATGTTTCTGATTTATTAAAAGTCGATTTTCTTCAGAAATATTTAATATTAAAATTCTTTGTAATAGCTTCGATAACTTGGCAAAATATACAGACACACATACACACACACACACACACACACACATAAATATATATGTAGGTATATAGCCAACTGACGGCCATCATCATCATCTTTGAGCGGACTTGTAAACAAGTTTACAGACAGCTGCCTGTTGGTTGGGTGAAAAAAAAGAAAAAAGAAAGAAAAAAACATAAAACAAACTTGAAAAAAACGAAAGGAAACTTTGGCCAAGAGAGTCAATAAAATGTTTGGCCAATATTGGCCAATATCATTTAGATCCCATAGTCGTTGTTGTTGTTGTTGTTATTTGAGTAATTTTGCATAATAAATTATGTTTGGGAAAAGAGCTTTTCTCTTCTCCAGGGAAACTCTCCCCCAGCTGTATAGCAGCTATCTATTGACGTATTGTGGCAATGAACTTGACACTAATAGGGTTTCCCCCCTATATAGTATAGCAGCCCCCGTGGGTCCAACTTCTTGCATGACTGACATGAATGACAACCGGCCGGCCGACCGTTGAGATGGCATAGCATTTTCTCAGGGATTTACTCTTCTACTTCAAGAATTTTTAATTCACCAAAGGCAGAGAGAGACAGACAGAGAGAGAGAGAAAGAGAGCGAAACATAAGGAGTTGTATCTTGTCTGAGCTGGCCATAATCATGTAGACATACACAGACATGGCAAATGGCCTAAGATGGATTTCATTAGAAAGAAATCAACAAACAGGAACTGAACTTCTTCTTTTCTTTTTTTCTTTTTTAGATGCTCAAGTTAAGTTGACAACGGTCCGTCCACTCACAAAGTGACAGAAGTGAAATAAAATGAAATGTCAACTTGCAAATTGAATCAACCTAAAAAAGAAAGAGAAAAAAAAAAGAAAAAAGAAAAGAAAACCCCTTTCTAAGAGACAAGGAAAACAGAATAAAAAAAAAGAAGAGAATGGGGTATGGAAGATAGCTTAATTAACTGCCAAAAAATTTGGTATTAAAACAATTTTAAAATTTAAACAAGTGTTTTTTGTCTGTGTGTGTGTGTGAGTGTTTGTTTTTTTTCTTGTTTTTTTTTTTTGGTGTTCACACTTATAATTAAAACTTTCACAGCTCCACACAAGGGCATCGACTTGGGTCTACTGTGGGTGGGTGGTGCTGGTTGTATCTCATTAGAGTTAGGGTATTATAAGTTCTATCCCCGTCTATAGGGTCCCCTTATAAAAGTACTCTCATTATTGTTTAGTAAAAAACTAGCCTAACTTAACTTTAACAAATTGAAACTGATCATCATAAATTTTTGGGGAATTATGATCAAATCAATGGCAATTGAAGTGCTGATTAGATTTATATATATATATATTTATATATATATATGTCGGAGATAAGTTGCAGACATAATTGTTAGAGTAATTTGAAATTACACGCCAACTTTCATAGCGTTATGACCAGTGTTGGTCCAAGTAGTATCAGAATACAGTAATTCAGTACTAAAATAGTGTAAGGTCAGGATACTGACTTTGAGTGTGGCTGTGTGTGTTGTGTATAGTGTTGGTAAACGATGAGCGTCTATGACAGCGGCCATTTGGATTGAGAACGGAAACCCGGACAATACGCTGAGACTCGCTGCACAGTTTTAGTAGTGCAATAGAGAGAGAAATAATGAAGACCAGACCTACCTGACTAAAAAGATAACTATCGCGCCGACATATACATATGTACATATATACACTTTATAAAATCAAATTTTGCATATATGCCCTTTTACCTACCTTAAGGCGAGGTTACAGTGTATTCAAAAGTTGGCAACAAACACAAAAAAAAATTAAAAAATAAACAAATTCATGACGAAAAAGGTCGACCCCCTCCACGAGCACCACCCCACCCCTGCCTCCCTACTTCTCTTGTTCCCTTTCTCTCTTGATGCTTCTCCACCTACTTCTTCTTCTTCTCCTTCTCCTTCCATTTTTGCGCGTTGACGTTTGACAAATGACGACAAATGCGACTCAGACATTTGGTCGCCTTTGCCCTACTACTAACCCCCCACACACACACCTCCCTCTCCCACCACATCCTCCCTTTATTCCTCACACCCTTCCCCCTCTCTTGTCCGTCATCAGCAGTAAGCGCGACCAAACGAAAGCGAAAAAAAAGCAAATTAAAAGAAAGGGAAAGAAAGAAAGAAAGATCATGGCGAGAGCGTGACAATGTCAACAACAACAACAACAACAACAACAACAATAATAACACACAAAAAAAAACCCGTTAAAGCATGGCCATTGGAATTTAACGCTTTTGGCCCACAACGACAGCAAAATTACAAACACTAGCAAAAGCAACAAAAAAAAAAAAAAGAAATAATAATAATAATAATAATAATAATAAATAATCAAGAGCATCGGTCAAACAAAAGCAACTTGTTATATGTGACAAATGTGACTTTTGTATACAAATTCAATATTTTGATATACATTCTCATACATATATATATATGTATATGTATATATTTATGTCGCACATATAATTTGTCATGTAAGTCAAAGATAATACCTGATTCGAAGACACATTTTTTTTTCTCTACTCAACTCTATGCGGAAATTGTAATTTTAGTTAATGGGCACGATATATGTATGTACATATATTTATATATATATATATATATATATATATATATGGCTGAGAGGGAAGGCAGGGGGGAATTGGCTTTAGATTACACCATAATATTCAATCGATTTATATAGTGTTAATGAAACGATTTCATAAAATATTTCATTAATATATTTAATCGAATTAACATTGTCTTATTAATGTCAACATATTGTATGATTTATACGTTTTATATATTTATACATATTTATATATATAGTTTAGTATCAATCTAAAATTAAAGTTAATTATAGAGAGTTACTGTGAGATAGTCAAAACTAACATTATTCCTCTCTTAATTCTATTTGTATAAATAGAGAAAGAAAAATCCATTGGAGAAACATTGGTTAAAAGTCGTTTGAAACTTATGGTAGGAACGATTTCTTGGAATTGCTTGATTTTGCCCACCACAACCAACCCAAGCTCCAGGTAAAAAAAGTGAGTGACTGAGTGAATGACTAACTAGTAAATAACAAATGCTAACTGATTTTCAGTTATAATAAAATGTGTAAATTTGTTATAAGAAGAGAAGAAAATTTAAAGGAATCATACACATATATATGTATATATATATGTATATATGTATATATATAGAATTGCTGAAAATTGGTTATATTTACAGAGCATTTGCATTCTTCGAGTCCAAGATTTAAAATAAAAACGATTTACCTTTCCCTACACCCCCCCACCGCCCCTTCCATTACATACCACATCTACATACATAAATATATAGTAAAATCTAGATTCTTTTACTACTTCAAACATTCATTGACTTGACTTTCGAACTTTTATGGTTTTCTTTATAAAAGAGAGAGAGAGAAAGGGGAAGAGGGGGGAGAAGGTAGTGGAAATATGTTCACATTTCTTATGGTATTTTCCCCTATCATATGTACATATGTATGCATGTATAGTAGATAGTATATACATACATATATTTGCATTACCTTTTCCTTCTTTTCACTTGCTGTCTCTCTCTATCTCTCTCCCTTTCACCTCTCTTGTGCGTTCATCTCGCTTGACAAATGCAAATAGAAACCTTAAACGAAATCCGCTTAGAGTGCAAACTGTTGCCAATTGCCAACTTTGCGCCCCTTCTCACTCCATGACACTCCAACCAATCCCCCTCCTCCCTTCCTCCACTTCACTCCATTCCCCATCAATCCATCCTCCTCCTCCATGCCATCACGGCGAACGCCAACGCCTTTCCACCACTTTAATCTGGCTCTCACTCTCTCTCCCTCTCGCTATCTCTCTCTCTCTCTTTCTCTATCGTTCTCGTTCTTGAAAAGCCAAGTCAAGTGCAGCAGTTAAACATTTGAAACATGCAAATGCAAATGCAAATGCAGTTGGTGGTTCTTATACCCTGTAACTAGCATTAAGTAAGAGATTTTACTTATTTATTTATATCCTAAATCTAAGTCTAGAAATTCTTTAATAGTTAAATCTCGTTATATATGTGTGTATCTAAAAGAATTGAAATATATTCCAACTACCCCATAAAGTATATATACATATGGTACATATATTAGCAGAACTTTTCGGAACTTTTTAATGGGAAAAATATCTTATTATTAAAAAAAAATTTAAAACATTTAATAAAAAGTAGTTTCTTTCTTATTTTATAAATATATTTCTTCATATCATTGGATAATCAGATGTTTCAGAGACATAACACTTTCCAAAGAGATTTCTGCCACACACTAAATATGAAGTCAAAGTAAGAATATATCGCACTTCTTTCGATATCTTGTATACATATGTATATGTACATGTAGAACCAATGTTCATTGATAGGGTAACTTATAGTCGATGCCCATGCCTACAAAATATCGACTATATACATATGTAGTTGTATTATAGCTTATGTATTGTTCTATAGATACAGCCTTGACAGCTTTCAGTTAGTTAGTTAGTTTTTTTATTTATTTATTTATTTTTTGCCCCGAAAGCAATTGCAGCATTTTTTGTCTTATGCAATTCACATGATAGTCACGCTGTCTGTGGGATTTTTTTTTTTGCTGTTGTTGTTCTTGTTGTTGTTCCTTTTACTCTACTCTATTTGGGGTCTTATCAGCATCAGCTGCTAACATTACAGACATTAAAAATCAATTTTCGCTTTGGGGGAAATGCATCACTAATTACTTTAATGATTAGACATATGTATGTATACTATACTATACTATATATATATATATGTATGTATATATATAACAACCAAGTGTTTCAATTTCGCAGGGTCTTATCATCATCAGCGACGAATTGGCTAGGATTTGTTTTTATTTCAACTATGTGAACTGAACTTTGCACCATATCATCATCATGATCATCATCATCATCATGATCATCATCTTTTGTATATTGTCATCATTTCAATCGTTTCTTTGTCCATAAATTTTGATTTATTTATTTATGTATTTTAGTTAATTTCTTTTATTCTTTCGAGTGACCATTTAGCACTTTTTTTTGTCTTTTTGTTTGTTTTTGTCATTTAATTGGATTTATTTTGCATTTGTCAGACATATGTAAAATTTTGTTGACTTCTACAAAAGCAAAAAAGACACACACACACACACACATACACACAAAATGTGGAGCGCACTTTCAATTATATTTTTCCGCTGAATTCAACAGAAATTATTATACATATGTACATATTATTTTATATTATTTTATATTATTTTATTAAATTAAGAGTAGAGCTGAGAAAGCAACAGACGGAGGGAGGGAATAATAATTTAAGGAATATTTAAATGTAACAAATACATAATGCGATATATGTATGTATTTCTATTGTTTATTTTTCGATCTGGTTCCAATCCCTATTCAATCGATATAAAATCTAGACAAATGCTCTAACTTTGGTCTTTATTATATGTATCCGATGAGTCAGAGTGATTCCCAGATATACAATTCATCATGCTAAACAAGAATATCCAGAGTATTAAATAAGTTTGCGATATATGTATATATGTACAGTCGGGCCTCGATTATCCGTGATGGTCGGGACCAGAAGCCTTACGTCTAATCAATTTTTCACGGTTAATCGAATAACAATTTTGATTATTCAGTTTTTTTTTTTAATATTCTTATTATTTTACAGGTAAACATTAATTTAAGATATTTTTACACATTTTATAATTAATTAATTATGTATACATTAAATTTTCTCTCTTTGAAGTTGAAGTAAATAAAAAAAGATTCTGCTATCACGGATAATAGAGAGGTAATCCACGGTTAATCGAAGCAAATAAACAATTTGAAAACATTGCGAACAAAAAATGAATAGACTGATCTTTGGCCATCACGTTTAATCGGGGTTGCCAGTTGACCCCGATCACGGATAATCGAGATGTATAGTTTTGAAAGGTATAAAATGAGTCCATCAATTGTTTGCAATTAACTTTTGCATATTTAGAAAGGGTATACG
Organism: Drosophila sturtevanti; assembly: GCA_018150375.1. Lineage (NCBI taxonomy): Eukaryota > Metazoa > Arthropoda > Insecta > Diptera > Drosophilidae > Drosophila > Drosophila sturtevanti. The sequence continues at coordinate 5,703,331 of JAECWJ010000594.1, forward strand.
GCACATAGAGTCCATTCATTTGTTCCATTCAAATTATTACCTATTAAATTGGCAACTTATGTTCAAATTTTGTTCTTCTTTAGTCAGTCTGGCAGTCAGTCAGCCAGTCACCCAGTCAGTCAGCCAGTCACCCAGTCAGCCAGTCTGTGATTCAAAGAGAGAGAGAGAAAAGTGTCGTCTGTCAGTGGATAACAAGAAATAACAAGAAGAACCTATAGAGGAGTCAGGCAAATTATTGATTTATGGCACACGCGTCAACATCAACCGACGACTGTCATTGTCAAGTGTAGAGAGAGAGAGAGAGAGAGATAGAGAGAGAGAGAGATAGAGATAAAGTGTCTAAAGCAGAACCAAAATGCAGAAGCTGTAGCCGAAGTCAAAGCTAAAGCTAAAGCAAAAAGCGTGAAGTTTCAAGTCTGAGCTTGAGAGCCCCAGCCCCACAGGGGGGGAAGGGGGGAGGGGGAAGGTAGCCCAGCCATTGGCAAAGGGTGTGAGTTGCTGCACCCAGGCATTGAGGATAGAAGTCAGGACAAAAGCTGAAAGGCGTGACAACTACAACAACAAGCAAAAGAAAAGGAAGAAGATGAAGTAGTAGTAGAAGAAGAAGAAGAAGAAGGTTGGAGAAATAAATGCAAAGTTGACTCAACCTTAAGCACACTCACAAACACACACACACACCACAAATTTACTCACATTTCCACACATAGACATGGACATGGACATGGACTTGGAGGAGTTCACACTTGGTCTTTGGTTTTTGGTCTTACTGTACTTTTTTTTTTTTTCTTCTTTTTGCTGAAGCTGCAATGCAATTCGCAAGGAATAGCGCAAAATGCAACCCTTAGATATTCCCTTAACAATACCAGAAAGAGAGAGGGAGAGAGAGCGAGAGTGAGAGAACAAGAACGAGAACGAGGCAGAGTGAAAAGGAAGAGGAGTAAAAAACGCCGGTAAGTGCAATAGGAACACACAAATTTAAAACAATGCAAAAAAGCCTTCTTTTCTTTTCATTTCATTTCTTTTCTTTTCTTTTATTTTTATTTTTATTTTCATTTTTGTTTTCTTTTTGTTAAATGAAACGAAGTTTTTGTTAGAGTTTCCGTTTTCGTTCCCAAAACAAACTAAAACTAAGCGAGAGTCCTTCCTTTCCTTTAATCCGTAATCTAAAATCCCTGCACTTAACTAATTATTATTTAATTACATTAACTAATCTTTTAGGTAGTCTATTAAATTGAATGATTTCCGGTCCGTTTCAATTTTGGCCTATCCTAAAATGATTTCGAAATCAATTTAATTTATAATATATACATATATTTTAAATCTGCCTAATATACCCTTACAAAGTTAAAGGGAAAGGGTATGTATTTGCAACAAACAGAAACAAAGTTTTCTTTTTTGCTTTATTGAAATTTTTCTAAATAAAGTTGGAGCAAACTTTTTGCTATAACTCACTCAAATCAGACGGTTTTCCTTCTTTCTGTATAACTTTTTTCTTCCTTTATTTTTAAATAGGTTGAAGCCCCCCACCCCCCCCCATGTTTTCCACTTCCAAACACACACACCCACACACACACAACCATATACATAACATACACATGAGTGCCTCAGAAGAGCTTTGAGAAAATGAAGCTAATGAATGGGCCAAGTCAAACCTGAAAAATATTGACAGGTAGACATAATTTTTTTTGTTGTGCTCTTTTTTTTTTTTTTGTTGTTGTTGTTCTTTTAATGTAGTCAATTTACAAATTAGACCTAATTTGTGGTCAGGACCTGGAAATGGGGTCAAACTAAACTAGAGAAGAGGGAGGAAGACCATCCCCAATTTTTGGGCAGGGCATGAAGACCTATACATATATAAGTATGTGTCTATATGTATGTATGTATGGATAATAAATGTATAAATAACAAAAAGATATGAACAGGATTTTAATATGAAGAATAAATATAATACATATATACATATATTTGATTTCTAATATATATACATATATTTTATATATAATTAAACTATAATGATATAATGTATATACCCAAACAATTCAAGGGTATAAAAATATTTATAATTATGCAAAATTAAGCATTGTTTTCAAAACTTCTCAAAAAGGGTGAAGGGGGGCGTGGCAAATCATGCAATTCTCTATGAGAATTCACATCTAATTCTAACTTTATGCAATTCAATTACACAACATTATTCTAACATCAGACAGAGCAGACAGAGGCAACAAAGGGTTAAAAAGCGCTCGTTAGACACAAATGTATGTATGAGAGAGAGAGGGGGGATTTGGGGGCTGTTGATGTTGCTTGTTAGTGGTGGAAGAGAAGTAAGCAGTCGGTTGTTCGGTCGGTCGGTCGGTCGATTTACTTGCCCAACCCCACCCATGTTACATATGGTAACAAAACTGAAAGCTTTTTTTTTTTTTTTTTTTTGCTGCATGTTTCAAGTTGTTCACGGCATTTCGACCGTCGAGTCTCAAACTCGGCCAAAAAAAAAAGAAATAATAAAAATTGCCCCCAAGTGCTTGCTGCTTACAATTGGGATGGGAGTGGATTGTGGCCAGGAGGATGGGGATGGGGTGAGCTATTAACCCATGCAGCTGCAGTATGATAAAAACTATCAATATCCCCAGACCCACACCAGCGACTCCCCCCTCTTTCCCCCCTTACACTCCCAGCAACAACAGCAAAAAGTTCAGTTCAATGTACTATAAATTTCATATTAATATTATTTGAAATATAGATATATGTACATATGTATATGGATATCTGCGACAAGTTACTGTTTACTATATATATAAAAAAATAAAGACAGATATTTAACAAAAACACGAGAAATACAAAAAAAAATATTTTGAAGAATTAAACATAATTTTAAGTTATTCGGTTTTTAACAAAAAAAAAAGGCGAGATTTTGTCTGTGTTCAGATCGAATAAGTAAAGATAATTCTCTGCATACAGTGGACCGCATTAATATTCGGTTTTTCTTTTTTTTTTGTTCAACTTTAAACGCAAATAACACTTCTAAAATTAAGTAAAACAATCAAAAAAAAAGTTAAAATGGTTAGTTAAAGCTTTGCATTATCTTTGGTACAACAACACAATATTTATTTTAAACTAAACAAGAAAATTTAAAAAAATCATTTTTTTTTAGAAAATTCTTTGCCCATTTTTGGCTCACTCTTCCTAAGGCCGTATGTATGTATATATGTATATAGAAAAAGCAAGATAATATCGAAGGTATATATATACCCAATATCTATATCTATATTTCATTTTCATTTTTTTTTTTTGCTAGTTTTTTGTAGTTATTGTAAAATGTAATTTGAAGTTCATCGAACTCTGTAACTGAAACTATAGAAAAAACCACAAATGGTCACCCATTCAAAAGATGTTGTGCATGTGTGTGTAAGTGCGTGTGCGTGTGTGTGTGTCTTTAAGCCTAATGATTGCTTTCCTTAAGACAATCAAACTATGTAGTACTGATGAATTAATCCCCCCCTCTAACTTCACTCCACCTAAGCCATTAATGCCCATTGTATGTATGTACGTATCATGATCATGATTCCGATCAGCCACACACACACACACACACAGAGAGAGAGACAGACAGACAGACACACTCTTACCATATATAGGTGTCTTGGCTATAAAATGGAAAACAAATCAAACAAAAAACCAAATAAAAGTTGAACAAAAATTAAAACTAAATGCGACATTTGCTACCCATTCAAAATGGAACGTAACGAAACGAATCCGAGATCAGAGGCGACAATTCGCGTCGTGCGCCAAAAGTCAACTATTAGAGTTGAGAGGGGAGGGGGGCTAGAGACAGACAGACAAAGAGAGAGAGAGGGAGAGAGATAGATAGATAAATAAAAAACTAGATTTTTCGGTTCGCTTCGTTTCGTTCGCGTGGGTTTTTCTGCAAAAGATTATGTATTTAATTTTTTTTTTTTTTGTTATTTGTCTTAAAACATTTTCCACATATTTAAAATTAACATAAATTTCAAATATTTGCATATTGAAAAAATTAACAAATGTCCAATAAATTGCAGTGATTAGGTTTCATTAATTATGTATAATTAAAAGCGTAATTAAGCGTAGGCGAGAAAGTCAACCATAAATTAAAATTTGAAAGAAAGAAAATATTAAATAACAATTTCGATTCATTAAATTTAATTATATCAATTTCGGAAATACCCTGTAATATATAAACATATGACATATGTAAGTATGTATAATTAATCGAAATATTTTCATACAACTTTTAGTCTAGATTCTATAGATATAGCTTTTACGTGATCCAGGTTTGGGGAACTGATCATGAATACATAAGTATTAAGACTATATTCATTATATGCTCAACATTTATTCAAGGGTATTCAGCTGGCCTAATCTCAATTCTCAAATTTTGTTTAGCCCCATGGCAAAGCTAAAACTTTTAATGCAGCCAACGGATATACATATATCGAAATGATCTTACATATGTGACGGAGGGGGGTGGATAAATGTTAATACCTATTAAGTACATTAAATTATTTCCCATGTGTTCCTCTGTCATCAGAGAAAGAGAAAGAAAGAGACAGTGGAAGAGAGAGAGAGAGGGATTGAGAGGGAGAGTGAAATGACTTCAAGCGCAACTGTTACGCCGACAACAAGACAAAGAAGACTACAACAACAAGGAAGACAAGGAAGAAGAAGAACACAAACAAGAAGAATACGCAGATAAAGAAGAATGTAAGAGAGAGAGAGAGAAGGCGGGAGGAGGAATAAGAGAGCAAAAAGAAGATGAAACAGCTTGAAATTAAATATGCTTGGATAAACGAGAATTCCGCAACTAAAAATAAACGAAATAAAGTAAGCAAGTCGTCCCTGCCGACTTGGAGTATACCCTGTACCAAAAAAGGATATTTCATTTCAAACAGACTCCTTCGCAATCTTCATTAATTGAATAAAATTTTTTATAAAATTCTCTTAACAAGCCAAAACAACAAATTCATGCTTTCTCGCTCACTCCTAACAGTGAACGAAACTAATGCGTCATTCGGTACAAAGCAGCATGCGCATGCTATCTCGCTCACACATTTCAGCTGCTGCTGCCCATAGAATTTCAGTACAAAACATATATACGTATTATCTCCGATATTTATTGGCCGATTTCGGTCAAATTCGGTCAGATGGTACATATTGGCTATATAATTGAGTCTACCAAAAATAAATACTGTAGCTTTAATACAACACTAGTTATAGTTTTTTCTAATTTGCGGGGGCGGAAGTGGGCGTGGCAAAAATTTGAAACAAACTTGATCTGCGTATACACTAGACGGATGTTGACACCAAGTTTGGTTACTCTAGCTCTTATAGTCTCTGAGATCTAGGTGTTCATACGGACGGACGGACAGACGGACAGACGGACAGACGGACGGACAGACGGACGGACAGACGGACAGACGGACATGGCTATATCGACTCGGCTGTTGATGCTGATCAAGAATATATATACTTTATGGGGTCGGAAAATTTTCCTTCTGCCTGTTACATACATTTTAGCGACTTTAATATACCCTTGAACCCTATGGGTACAGGGTATAAAAATGGGCAGCACGCGATGCATACAAAAAACCAACAACAGCAAAAAAATTAAAAAAAAAAAAAAAACACAAAACAAAACAAAAGAGGGTGAAATTGTATACAAATTGCCAAGCAAGTGGATGGGAAAATGCAAGAAAAACCAAGGAAATGCAGTTGCAATATTTGCATACGCACAACAAACAAAACAGTGGGTGGGGGGGGAGAGGGGGGTCAGAGAGGGAGGTATGTATGTATGTATGTAGGTAAAGACCAAGCCAAAGGGTTAACATTTTTAATACACTTTCAAAAATAGATATACCAAATAATATGCTGATCTTAAGGATTATGCATCTATGTATGTACATATGTATATATGTATGTATATGTATATACATACTATGTATAATAGACTATACTATATTCATATATCTGCATTGTCTGTAGATATGATAAGACCAATGTCAGTTATTTAACGCAATTAAGATATGGTGGTAGCTCAACCTTCACTTGTCAACCACTCAACTTGGCGCATTATAAAGAACCCAACTGGATGAATGGGTAGGGGGAATCGAGGAGATTGGTGATAAAACATCAATGGTTCATAAAAATTTTTTTTATTTATTCATTTAAACTATCTCTTTTGGAGCATAGTCAAGTCAGATCCTAAAAATAATGTGGCAAAAAAAACATTACAAAATATTCAATTTTAAAATATCAAAGAAGCTATGTAATCTATAAAACCAATCTCATCAGATTTTAAAACTTATTAAAAATATGAACAATAAAAAAAAGAAAAAAAAAAGTCAAAACAAATCCAAGATATTTCATCTTGGCACACCCGGAGTTTGAACTCGCGACCTTCTTTGTGTTTGTTAGACTGATCATTTACCTACTACGCCATCAAGCGAAAGCGTCGCGAAGCCGCTATTTCGGCATATGAATGTACATATGTATGTGTGTACATGTATAGCAAGTGCAAGTCATCTCGCTCTTCTAATTTCATTTTTTGCAAGAACAAAATAATTGCAGATACTTTTGTCTCTATCACACTCTCTGATCGTTGATTTGTATAATTCCATTGAACATTTATTGAAATGATTGATAATAATTTCCTGTACTGATATTTGAAGTTTTACACTGATTGTTCCGATATTATCTACAGTGACCAATTCGAACGCCATCACAGGATTATGTACCGATTTGCATTCACATACATACATACATACATATGTATGTATGTATATCTACATATGTGCATCAATGTTTTACAAATATTTGACCAATTTTATGATGTCCTCCCTCTCTTTCTCTCTCTCTCTCTCTCTCTCTCTCTCTCTCTCTCTTTCTGCAAGGGTAAAAAAAAACCAAAAATCAAAGTCATTTGCCTTTGGTTGTTTGCTATCCTTCTCTTTCCCACTTTGGCTATCTCATATAGAGCTGCTGCAGCCGCCGATCAACGGTTGTTCTCTGCACCTACACATGCAAACACATACATACATATACAGCTACAGGGAACGCAAAAGCAGAGGCAAAGACAAGGACAGGAGCACATGAAACCAGTTATTAAAATAAAAGAAAAAAAAACAGCAACAAGAAAAAGGAACCTTTTGCACGATTTAACTGTTAATGCAGGTTTACGACCAGGTGCTGTTGGTCGCTATGACTGTGGCTGTGACGTTGGTCCAGCTGTTAGCCAACTTTTCATGATTTTGCATTGAACCGAAGCAACAACAACAACAACAACAACAAAGTGTTAATACAAATATGGGAAAATGCATAAAGGAAAATTTGTGGCGGCTTCTGCGCAGTTAGACAGAGAAAACTGACAAACAACAACAACAACAACAACAACAACACACACACCCCGCCCTGCTGCTATTGAGATGCCCTCTCTCTAAAAAGGAAAACAGCAAAACAACTTCCAAATGCCGCCAGTTACAATGACAGCAACGAAAAATAAAAACAAGTAAAAGAAAAAAATTTATCAAATTTTACAATTATTGCATACACACAAATTTAACAAAAACTGGCTGCCCACCACCCCTAACCCACCATCCATATATGTATATGTACATATATATGTATGCCTCTCTGTCTTACATTTACAGCTAACTTCCTTTTTGCTCTCTGAAACTCCGGCGCAGCTTCACTACACTACCTTGTTTGTTCTCCTTGTTTTTTGTTTTTTTTTTTTGCCTGTTTTTTAATAAATTTCTTTGCGCAAAAGGAGTGGCGTCCAGGATATCTTACTAGATATCAAATGAATATAGAGAGTCAAATGAATATATATATTAAAGTACATCTATAGAACGCATCGGCGTCTTCTTTTTAAATTATCATTTCTCCGGTTCGTATTGTTTGCTTGTTATGTTTTTTTTTTCCTCCCTGTTTGTTTCATATTTTGCCAATTGCAATTTACAGTTAGACAATTGGCTTCCCTTCTTTTCCCCTTTTCGTTAAGTTTTACCTTAATGACCACAGCAGCAAGCACTAATGGCAAATGTGGATTCCTTTTTTGCCATTAATTCCAAAACAAATACAATAATTGTGTGTTTTTTCACAAAAAAAAAAATAAAAACAAATTAAATTTTTGCCGAAACGGGCGCGCGGACCCACCGTTCAAAGCAAAGGTAACAAAAACGAATATACCACTTCTTTTCGTTCTTTTCCTTTTCCAATTGGGTTTACATATTTTATTCGCGCACTGCTTTGCTTTTCATTTATTGCATTGCACAAATCAGTTTAGTTTATGCAAATCGGCAAAAAAAAAATCAGAAAAAAAACCAATTCCGTTCGACGAAGCGCGCACACGTCTCTCCACCTCGAAAACAAAAACAACACTGAGAGAAAAAAAATACCGACTTTTTAAATTATCATTCCTCATGCGCGCCCACCTTTCAAAGCAAATGACCGACATTCCACTGATTTTGCCCTACTTTGCGAACAATATTTCCCTACTTGCTCCTCTGCTTGCTAACACCGCCAGTATTTGACCTACACATCCCTTTATTTCAGGCTGGCTCCCGGTATTTGTAGTCGACATCCAAGTATTTGACCCAACGCATAACGGCTATCTATCTCTTCATTTATTTTATTTCCCTACTAACCGAACTGTAAATAATGATTGGTTTAAACATATGCTGTTTATTTTTAAAAAAGTGTGTGTCTTTGCTTTTCATTTTTTCTGCTCTGTGCCTTGGATATTCATTCAGCACGCCCTCTATACAACTTCGCAGCGCCACATATCGTAGATGTTTTATTGATTAGATGTTACGATCTCAACGGTTTGCAATTTTTCCCTTACCAGAAATATGACATGTATATTGAATGTTAATATAAAAAATATACCTATAATGTTGGATTGCTGAATCTCTGGATTTTTCAAATGAATGACGAGTTCAAAGAAAAATGTGATAATTGGCCTCTTAAGTTAATAAAGATTTGTTTTGATCAGGTTCGAATGCCGAGTCAATCTGCATATGCGTACTATTCGTACATTAACCACCTCTCAGCATCTTCACATTTGATCGTTTTTGAAACTGCTGATTCGGCATGAGACAGTGTCGACAGTATTTGAAATGAGCAAGCTCTTAGATTTTCCCAAACCCAAATACATATGTTGGAATTTTGAAAAGTAGGAATTTTTCAATTTAATTTTTCTCTCAGTGTGGGTAGCTGGGAAATGTTAGGCTGTAACCTTGTAGCCACAAATACTGGGAGCTGCAGTAACCTCAGCATCAATTACTGGGAGCCAGTATCAAAAACCGGGATGTATGCATAAAATACTGATAATGTTGGATAACAGTGAGGGAAGTAGGGAAATTCTGGTGTTGAAGAAGGGCAAAAACAGCGAAATGTTGGGACTTTCGTTTCAAATTCTTTTTCAAATATTATTCAAAACGTAGCGCTTTTTTCTCTCAGTGTTGTTTTTGTTTTCGAGGTGGAGAGACGTGTGTGCGCTTCGTCGAACGGAATTGGTTTTTTTTCTGATTTTTTTTTGCCGATTTGAATAAACTACAAAAAAGATAGAAAAGGAAAAACAATCAAGTCTAGTGGTTAATTTGTGCAATGCAATAAATGAAAAGCAAAGCTGTGCGCGCCTAAAGTATGTAAGAAAAGAAAAGAAAAATAACAAAAAATTTAAAAGAAAAAAAAAAGCGAGTGGCAGATTTTTTTCCTCTGCTACTCTGTCTACCTACACAAACATACCGAGAGAGTGCCAGAGAGTGGAGAAGAGAGAAGGAGAGAGATAATCGTAGATGTGTGTGTATATAAGAAAACGGAATCAAGTGTTTAAACAAAATCCAAAGAAATTAGAATCGATTCAGGAAAATTGAAATTTCAATAAATTTTCAAGTGTAAATTGTTTATAAGCATAGCTACAAAATACGAAAAGCCCTGCCGCGCCCCGCTCCAACACACACAAACACATGCACGCAAACGCACTTACACAAAGAAACAAAAATCTCATTCACTCTCACACATCCAAGGCTCAAAGCAAATCACAGAGTATGTGTGTGTGAGAGAGAGAGAGAGAGGGAGTTCTTTTTTCCGTTTCAAAAGAGAAATGTTTAATAGCAACAATTTGTTTTGTTAATTGCAATGCTGAAAAATAAAAATAAAAACTTAAGAAAATAAGCGACGTTAGAAAAATAAAACTTTTAGAGTTTGCTGACAACTCTCACTCGCGATAGGTGATTCCAAGTGTGTGCATGCATGTGTGTGCTTGTGTGTACGAGTATTTAATTTTTGTTGGTTTTTTTTTTTGTTTTATAATAATTTGTTGTTGTGTGAAGTAGCAGCAGCACCAGCGGTAGTCGACCGACCGACAACATCATCAGCAGCAGCAGCGGTAGAATAAAACAACAAAAAATAGCAAATCAAAATGGCGCATCAACAGCAGCAGCAACAACAACTGGCTACATCTGTGAATTGTTCATTGGATGATATCGATTTGACAGCTCTTAAAGTAAGTCTCTTTAACCATATCAATTTAAAGCCCGACTAAAGAATTTCTTGCTCTCTCTCCCACTTCTATGAATTTTTAGTGTGTTTAGTAAGTTCATTAACGTTCGTTACCACCCTTTCATACTCATATACAGCACCTCACGCACCATCTCTCTCCATCATCAATCAAGACAAAATAGACCCGCTCCCTCCCTACACCCAACCTCCTGCTTTGGCCTCACCCATTTCCTTTTAGGTGTGGTCTGTGTCTTGTTAATAGTTATAATAAATGTTATTAAATGATATAAAAAATAAGAAAATGAAAGGAAAAAGTGATTTCTCTCACAGTCTTGGGGCAGAGTGAGAGAATGAGTGGCTCAGCTGTTTTGACTAACGGTTTATAGCAAGATTGCCAAAATGCATTTTCTTTGCGTTTTTTTTTCCATGACAACTCTGTTAGCATAACACAACATAACAAATAACGGTGAACATTGTCATTCTCTGACAACCTCACCCACTCACTGCGCTCTCACTCTCTTTCTCTCTCTTTCACCCACCACTTACCGGCCGGTGTCATTTTGGCCAAGCTTTTGCTTTTTTTTCTTTTCTTTTTTTTTTTTGTATTTTCTCAATGAATTTTTCCATCTCACACGCATCCCCACATTGGGCGCCTGCCTGCTTTTGCGCACACCACGCATGTGTGTGTGTGTGTGTGTATGTGGGGTGGTGCTGACTGCTCTTGGGTCGTCGCCTCTCATATAGTCTCGACAGCGTTGTCGACCAAGAAGAAGACGAGACAAAAACGAGACAAGAATGAAAATTGTTTAGTTTACTTTATTAAAAGGCAGCCGCAGCAGAAGCAGAAGCAAAAGCATGCCCATGCATGCATGTGTCTGAATATGACTATGTTCGTATATGTATGTATGTATGTACATATGTATGTATGTGCATGTGTATGTGCTATGTGCAGTTGGAGCAGCAGACAAGGCCCCAACCAACGAACAGTGGGTCAGAAGTTCAATTTTGTATTTGCCAAATTCAAATCATAAATTGACCTACACATAAAATTTTTTTTAATATTTTGAAACAAGATTGATTTAATAAGAATGTTCCCATAGAAATTATGCAAATGAAAAAAAAAGACCTAAATGAATGTATTCTCTAAGTTTACCATTTGCGACCCACTGTACACAAGTAATGATGATGATGATAAAGCAAAATGGCAAAGCTGCGAGTAGGCGTTTGACCTGTCTGTGCGTGTCGACTTTTAAAGGTCATTAAACAATGCGAATAAACCAAATATAGAAAAGATGAACAACAACAAACAGAAGAAAAAAATAACTACAACAACACTTACACAAAAGGTCAGAGTCCTTAACGCATTGCTTAAAGCCAAGCGACCTCATTTCACTGCACACACACACACACACACACACACACACAGACGCACTCGCACACCACCATCAACTCTTTCTCTGGTTCTCTCTACGATAAGTTTACTGATAAGTTTTTGAAGCCGAAAAGGAAATTTTTTATTAATTATTATTTTATACCCAGTAATCATTATTTGGACCTAAAAAAGGGTATTCACAAGCAGTAAATACGATAATATTTTTTCTAAAATTACGTATGTATGTGTGTATGTATGTATCTTGAGAAAAGGATTCTGAGTAGGCATCTTCTCCAGTGGGGAATCAGTTTATAAAGAGCGTTTGATAATGACGAGTAGTACAAACTGATGCACAAGCCATTTAACCGTTTGTTTGTATGTGTGTGTTCTTATGTGTAGAGTATCTTAAAGTCGTAGCCAGCCCGACTTAATGGGCGGAACATTTATGTTTAACTTTTAATGCAGTTTCTTAGAGAGCAACAGAGAGAGAGAGAGAGAGAGATAGGTACAGATAAAGTCTGCTGATTGCCGCCGCCGCCTGCATTTGTTTTTTTTCCCCTTTTGTTTTTTTGTTTCCTTTTCTCTCTTTTGTTTCATTCTGTCTTTGTGTATTTATTTTAATCAACGTTTATTGCATTTGGTTTGGTTTTTGGTTGCGATAAAAACGCGTTCGCCCACATTTGCTTTGTCTTGCTGCTGTCTCTGTCACACCGCGAACTGTCTGCAGTTGGGAAAATAAAAATGCACACACATGTTTGGAGTTTTCATTTTGTGGGTTAAATCAACAGACGCACACACACACACTCACACTCACTCTTGCAGGAAAATAATACATACATACACTTACCAAACACATTTTTAAATGGGTTTTCTCAGATCAGAATGTAGAAAATATTCCCAAATGAATTGAAATCTTTTTGTAAAATTCTCAAAATATCCAACAGTGTTACGATAGAGAGAGAGAGAGACAGAGAAGAAGGGGGAGGGATGCCAATTAGAATCCAACAAAAAATAAACATAAAAAGTAGCACAAGAAGAGTATTCCAATTGGCATTAACAGATACTCAAGCATGAATAACTAATCTAAAGTGATTTATGTATGACTATGACTTACACGAAAATTGCAAAATATGCAACGGGAAAATATTACAAAAAAAAAATTTTACAAAAGTTTCAAAAAGGAGATTTTATAAACTGTAAGGCGTAAAATTCTGAAACTATTTCAAAGATAAAAAATTTATCTGTTATCCCTGTTCCACCATCTGTAGATACATATTTATTGAACGAACATCAGAAATATCCCATTATAGTAAATCGAAGTAAAGACAAAAAGATTCTCTAACCTAATTCATTAAATTAATATTTCTTGTTAATTAAAACAAAATGCTGTTAATCTAATAACAGTTAAACTAGTGTGAAGATCATAATTAATTTCCAAAAATTGTGTAGGATTTACTGCAAGGTCGGTCGAACGATAGATAGTCTTTATTTTATTGATGATATATTCGTGTTAAATTTTAATATAATATCTGATTGATCTGGCATTCCTCTAATTTAAATTGATCACACCGACGAAACCCACACGTATGTACATAAATACATACATACATACATACATTCATACATACATACAAATTAGCCAATCAAATAACTTAAAAAGAGAAATATTCAAACAAATCCCATATCCAATAGACCAGACTATAGAGTTCCGATTTTAAATGCATGGGCGTCTTAATATATATGTGTGTATATGTACATCCATACATACTTATTGTATATGCAGTCAGTCCTGTTTAACCAATCTACTCGAATACTCCATTTCCTTCACCTCACCCAGCCTTCTGTTTCTACTTCTGGCTTTAGTTTTTTATGCTTTACTAACTGGGCCAAGCCTTTGGCTTCTCAAAGAGAGAGAGAGAGAAAGAGAGAGTAGGAGGGAGAGGGAGACAGAATATATAGAGTATGCCTTGCAGTGAATTTTTGCGCTTTTAGACCAGCTAGCCAACCAACAGCAACAACAATAATAACACATAGTAAAACTAAACAAAAACAAGAAAAAAATCCAGTTTTGCCAGCAAACTGTAATAATAATGAAGCAACTAAACCAAGAGACAGACGACAAAGGCAGCAAGCAGCAGGCAGGCAGATGGTAGAGGTGAGGTGAGAGAGGTGTAGAGGCAACGGTAGGCGGCAGGCTTCGCAGAGGGAAAAGAGAGAGAGACAGGCCAGCCTCTTCTGACTATCAAATATACAGTGAAGGTTCGTTTATTCGCAACTAAATATTTGCAATAGATTTTTTAAATCTGAATGATATACACACACACATATGCATGTACCTATGTATATGTATGTACATATATGTACATATGTATCTACATGCATATACATATGTATATGTATCTATATGTTAACTAACTAAATTCTTTGATTTTAAAGGGAGTTTATACCAGAATTATTACAAAGATATGCAATAATGGAGTCGTTCAAATGTCCCTTATTAGTGTGTGTGTGTCTGTGTCTGTGCAGTCAGAGAGTGTTTACTGTATTTATGTTGCTCTGTCGACTCTTGCGCTGCGGCGGCCTCCAACGAGTTGTTAAGTTTTAGTTGTACCCGTTTGGACAAATACAAACAACAACAACAACAGTATAGACAAACAAAGCACAAATGGTCGCGGGAGTTTAGGCAACGGGGTGCGCTGAGGTAGACACATGTGGCAGCAGCTGTAGGCTGTTAGAGTAGTAAGAGGATAGAGCGAGAGTAGCGCCTGTGATAACTGTAACCAAAAGTTTGAAAAAAACAAAAAAGCTGACCAGAACTTTTTCTTGTAACTTGCTGTAACGGCTGCTGCACTCTCTCACTTCTCTCTGTCTCTGTCTCTGTCTCTGTCTCTCTCTCTCTCTCTCTCTCTCTCTCTCTCTCTCTCTCTCTCTCTCTCTCTCTCTTGTTGGTTAGGTGGACATTGCATACCGTTTACTTTTCTATTTTGCTTAACATGTCAACGTTAATGAGTCATGCGGAGTGGCTGAGTGGTTGCTGCTTGCTTCGGTTTTTGTTGTTTGCTGTTGTTGTTGTTGTTGTCGTGCATTTTTAATTGATTTCGTTTTTACAACGTTGAAGTAATCACCCATAAATAGCAGTAATTGCCGTTGCACTCCCAAAAAAAAAAAAACACAAAAATAAAACCTGCAAATGCTTGCTCTTCTCCCCATTATCACCTCTCTCGCATTTGATACCCTGTAACTACATACATACATACAAACATACATATGTACATACATATATAGAATGGAGAGAGAGAGAGCATATTTATGCAATTATTTGTAGCTAAATTATCTCTATTATAATTAAATAGATGAGGGGGGGGGGTATGGCAGGAAGTTTCCGTATATAGGGGGTGTAATATGAAAGTCAGTTGTTTTTCAACATATGTATGTATATATTTGCAGGGTATCTCAATGTGTGGAATGCACAAAACTAGAGTACGATGTGTGTGTGTGTATTCTCTTTGCATGTGTGCGACACACTTTTGTATTTGTGACTGGAATGGGGTGGGGGATGAGCAACATGATGCCGGATGAGGGGGGAGGAGTAGGGTGGAGGAGTAGCTGGTCGGTATTAGGCAGCCATAAATCTACTTAAAGCGGCTTCCCTTAGTTTATTTGCCCTGCCTTGCACTGCACTTTTTTCCCAGTGGTGTTTACTTTTATTTTTTGGATTTTTGGTTTTCCATGTGTTTTCTTTTCCTTATTTTTTCTCCTTTTGCTTTCTAATTCTTCGTTGGTTGTTTACTAGAAAACGCCCTTACACACACACACACACACACACACACACATTCATATGTATGTATGTATACATATGTACATACATACCTGGCTTAAAGGAATCCTGAAAGCAAAGGTTGAATTTACCTAGCAAAAAGGGCGGCGCGGTAAGAAGAGGAAAATGTAACTTCTGGGTGAATGAGCATAAAAAAAAAATAAAAAACAAAATTCTCTTCGTTATACTTAAGTTCTTGGAGAGTTCCAGAGCTAAAAACGGAAAGCCAATTCCTTTTATTTGTTAAACCGTGCGATTTATAAAATGGTTGACTTAATAGTGATATTATGACTAACATGGATCTGTAAGAATTAATAATTGTAGTCAAGAAGTATCTACATGTATGTCTATGTCCCATCTAATTTTTCCTGTCTTTCTATTGCTTTCTTCATGCAATACTCGTATCTATATGTACATACTTATGTATGTATCTCTGTCTCTAAATTGTTACAAATCTTATCAGTTTAGTTTTCAACCACAAATTCTAGTTTTATCCCCTAAATCCCAACCGAAACTCTACTTGTATGTCTTCAATCACCTCACTTCATCACTATATACCCACTATACATTCACATGTATTTAAATACATACATACATACATATGTACATATGTATATACTTGTATATGTATGTGCCTTCCATCACCTCCATCTTTTTGTATTCCTTTTGGTCGTCGGGTATTTGTTATATTGTTAGATGTTGTTTGTTGGCTGTTTACCTTTGCATGTAGTGAATTTGGAGCACCAACTTTATTCGGCTTAACCCTTCCATCCATCCATCCATCCATCCATTCACAGTCAAAACAACACATTCAACGTCATTTGAATTCGACTTCTACGACTCGTTCCCTACTGTCTGCCTACCTGCCCTTTCTCCACGTCATTGTGAACTGTCAAAAAAGTCAGTCAGTCAGTTACCTGTTGAAAATGTTCTTGTTGTTGTTGTTGTTCTTCATGTTATTTTAATTGGCATTTGTACCCCCTGCCACTTGGCACTTGCCCACCTGCCCCCTGCCTTCTGCCCTATACATACCATCCCATTTCTTTACCCCATTCCAGCTTCTCCTTTTACTCCAATAAAAATAGAAAGCATTGTTTTTAACTACTCCTCCCACCCCCTTTGCTCCCTCTTAAACTACTTTTTCTCCTACCCTATATACCTACATGTACTCTGTGTGTGTGTGTGTGTGTCGTCGTCTCCTCGTGTCACGTCATATCGTGTTATCGTTGTCGTCGTGAGTTGCGTGTCAATGAACTTTCCATTCTCACAACAACACTCAACATGCAATTTGTATGGCTTTGGGGGCACGGATGTAAAAGAATCATCCCATCCCATTCATCGTATGTATTTTTTGTATACATATATTGGAATTTTGGTTCAAATATTAGTGGCATAAGGCAAAAGCAGAGGATGGTTGGAGTTTTGGGAGGACAAGAAGGTTTCATGGGGGAGGGGGTGCGGATGATGGGTATATTTTGTCTTTGCTTTTATTTTTAACATTTACCTTATTTGTATTATTCATTATTTGTTGTTGTTGTTGTTGTTGTTGTTTACGTAAACAAACAAACAGGCAAAGAACTAAAAGAGAACTACATACATACATATATACATACATACACACATATACATATATATACGTTAAGTGGCGCTGACGTAGGCGCGTTGTTCCACCTTTAAGGATGGACTCTCTCGCTCTTTTATTTCGATTATAGGCGTTGTCTAATTTGTGTATCTTTTTTCTTTGTTTTTCAGGATCCAGCTGGCATCTTTGAGCTTATCGAAGTCGTGGGCAATGGCACTTATGGCCAAGTCTATAAGGTAAGAAGCTATTACGCAATAAACTTCATATTTGTATACTACAAGTAAATATAAACATGCATATATATATACATAGTATATTGAAAACTCTAATTCTGAAGGTATCCTGAAAACAGTTTTCCATTTATAGTATTATTAAGAGATATATATTTACTAAATAAGCAAATGTATATATACATACATAAAATAAGGTTTATTGTTTTTCCGGACTTTTTCCTAATTATCAGATTTTGAGATATTATATTAGAGTATCTTAACGTCGTAACGAAAAATATTAAAATTCAAATTGAAAATGGAAATTATTCATTTTTGGTTGGTTCCAGAGCAACCAGAGACTCTCGGAGTCATTTTTCTGTCTCCTCAGTCAGTCCCTCGCTCGCACTCTTTATAATTAGCAATCATTAGAGTTTTATGCTTGAATGCGTCGACTTTTTTTGCATATATATATGAATGTATGTAGATATATATATATATACATAAGTATATATATATGTACATATACAACACTTAAATGTATCTCGGGAAAACAAGCTGTTGCTGCTGCTGCGTCATCTTTCTTCAGTTTTTAGTTGCTGTTGTTGTTGTTATTGTTGGACTAGTTTAATTAGTTTAAAGCAGATTCGCCGCTATGTGTGTTGTATCTAAAACTACTTCTGCTGCTTCTCACACATTAACACATTTCTTTCTCTCTTTAGTTCTGTGTTCCAACAATCATCATCATAATAATCAAACCACAAAAACAAAAACAAAACACAAAAAAACAATGCCTAGACTTTGTATTTTCAAAATTATAAGTTTCAAAGAACGAAGTGGGAACGAGTGAATGGATAAAGGGTGGGGGGGAGGGGAGTGGGGCGGTGGGGCGGTGGGGTGGATGGATGCAGGAGGGAGGCAAAAAATGCAGCAGGCCGACAACGACGACGACGACTATGGCGTCTCTTTTGCCTAGTACAAAAATAGACACTTTGCTGTTGTAAGTTTACCGTTAGCATTCGTATAGAGATGGGGACAGAGAGAAAAAGAGAGAGAGCGAGCGAGCGATAAAGATGACGATGATGATGATGATGGTGATGAAGACGTGTGGCGGGCGGTTGGGCCTGGGCCTGGGCCTGGCATGTGCTGCTTGTTCTTGGTGTTGTTGTTAGGCCAACGGCAAGTTCTCTTCACTTCTGTTGGATGTGTATTTTTCGTTGTTGTTGTTGTTGTTGCTGCAACACTATGTGGGGGTCGGGTCGTCACATTATGTATGCGGAGCGCATAACACTAGCAGCAACTGAAATTCAAAGCTCTATGCCCTGCCCTGTACTCTGGAAAAAACAATTCGAATATTTTCTCTATGCATTACTTAACCTCTTTTTATGATCGCTCACTTGGTAATTGCAATAAAATGACTAATTTGAGCAGAAGCAACTGATAACAGAGTCGTCTGGTCTCCATGAGTTTTCTTCTTTTTTTTTTTTGACTTTTTTAAACTACACATATAGAAGATATATACACATATATAAATACACACATATATAAATACATACACACATATGTACACATACATTCTCTTATGTATGTACATATGTATGTAATACTTGGTGACTAACAGGGATCTATCAATTAAATAAAATATGTTTTGGAATCATTATATAATGAACTTCAATTTGCTGTTATTACAATGGAATATTTATCTATGTATGTACATAAATACATAGTACATTTGCATATGTCGAAATATAAGATTATAAATATTTGAATATGAACCATTTAAAAAGATGAAACTCTATGATGAATAGAATTAAGAGACCAATAAAAGCATACAAGCAATTCACATACATATGCCCTTTATTCATAATCGCACCCCTACTCATACCCCCCACCCAACAGTTAATCAGTGCACATTCAACGTGCAAAAAAAAACACTAATAATAACAACAGAAAAAACCGTTAAAATCCGCACTTGTATGTGTGTGTTGCCTGTAAATTCATTTGACTCTCAACGAACGTCTCGTTCCCTTTGTCCAGTCGATCCCCCTGCAGCTGCCTGTCTACCCCTCCCCTCCCTTAGTCTTGTCATGTCGTTGTAGTTAAAATGACATGACTCAGAGTCAAATAAACAGAAGCGTTTAGAAAAGAGTGTTGATAAAATGGGTAATTTCATAAAACGCAATATCATTTTTTATCAATTAAACGGAAGTGATTCGTCGTATAACGTGTTCTCCGTTCGTTCGTTTAGACATGCATATATGTACATATACATACATAGTATGCAGAGAAACTAGCTTATAAATTAGCAAGAAATATCGGACAGACAGGCAGACATATATATACATAGATAATGATAAATCACAGAAAAAAAGGCTTAGCGATTCGCAGAAACTAAAAACAAAAAAATTGACATATGACAGGCGGGTCCACACACTCCTCATCGCTTTCATTTCCCGCATCTAATTAATTGTTAAAAGCCATGTATCTTCGAAATTATTGCAAATATGGTTAAAATGCTGTGACGTTTGATAAGCTGCTGTTGCTGCTGTTAGTCAGTCAGTCAGTCAGTCAGTCACTCAGTAACCGGTTACTGCAAAAAATAAAATCAAAAAATGGAAAAAAAAAGAAAAACCACTAGTAAATAATAAAAATGCCAAAGAAATGAGGCATACAACAGAACGAAACGAAATGAAAGAAAGAAAGAAAGAAATAAAGAAGGAGAAATAAATGTCCCACTGATCAAAACGAACAAGTTGTGAACGTCGGTTATATGGCTACCCGTTAGTTTTTGAAGTACGTTCTAGTCACATGCTCTCTGAGATATGTACGTAAATATAGCTTGGGCATTACTCATGCTAATTTAACACACAGATACAGTCAACCGCAAAAACAAGTTGCCACAACATGTACACATACATACATACATACATACATACATATATAGAAAAAGAGATTACCACGTGCCTAACTGCCTGCCGCCTGCCACGGCACTTCACTCCAATCCACACTATTTGCCACCAATTGCTTTGAAATTGGGCGGATTGACCGCATTTCTATGCTGAATTTCAATTAAATATAAGTATAAATTTGAAAGCTGCTATCAGATTGACAGAGTGATATATTTAATGGCATTTGTGTGTGTGTGTGTGAGAGAGAGAGAGAGCGAGAGAGAAAGAGAATGTAATAAAGATACATATATTAATCCATTGTAATGCCTCAATAACCATATATGGCTTTGAAAACGGAAAACAGGTAAAAGAACTACGCTTAAATCTAAGAAATTAAAGTTCTATTTAAAAGAAAATATCAAGAACAACCTTCATCTGTCCTTCTTTAGAATAATGATTCTAGTATATACATACATACATACATATATATGTACATATATTGTATAATTCAATTGGAACATTATTAGTATATGTGTATCTCAATTTCACGTGGCATTTTCCCGAACCAAATTTAGAGAACCGCCTTTCTCTTAATGGGCGTATTTTCCTCCAAAGAGGAATTTGGTTATTTTTTTTTATTATTGTTGTAGCTATATACCATTAATTGATGCCATTTATAAACAGATTTCTACCATTCATAGCCATTAAATGTCATTTCCGCAAAAAAAAAGAAAAAACAAAAAACAACAAAAAAAATTCGTCTCTGGTTTTAAGGCTTGTCATAAATGTTGCGCCGCCCACGCAATCGTTGAGTCGCCTAAGAATAAACGAGGCAAACAGTTAACAACAACAACCACAACAATAACAACAACAGCCCATAGCAGTTGTCATATAATTAACATTTTTTCTATAGCTAAGCGAACTTTGACCTAGTTACGCAAAAATATGAAGAAGAAGCGAGACAGACAGACAGACCGGAGGGAGACAGAGACAAGTGCAGACAGTCAAATCGACAGACATCATGCATATTTATAAGCAAGATAACAACAACAACATAATGATCATAATCATGATGATGGATAATAAACGCACGCAAGAAAATACAAAAAATACTTTTTGAAAAAAAGTAAGACTCTGAAATATACTCGATTAATACTGTGAAAATACCCTTAAAGAAAACTCCTATAAAAATGGGGCCGCGATCATTCTTTAGCGAACGATTTCACAGTAACGGTCACCGTTAGCTGAAAAGAGTTTTTACTGTACTACATGCAATATTGTTTAAATCCTGCTGGCCGATTGCTAGCTAGAAATCTGTATCTATTTTCCCTTTCTGAGATAGAGATATTTGATTAGACGATAAATGAAATCTATTAATATTACGTGGGCGACTCAGAATTTGTGAATATATATGTACATATGTATATATGTTTGTACATATACATATGTACATATATACTTCTGATTCCGAAGATTAACTTCAATGCGCTTGTGCGCAGTATCACGCAAAGCATGACCAATGGCAAATTTTAATTCACGACGATTACTACTTTTATTTATTTTGGTTTTTTTTTTATTGGTATTGCTGCACCGCACCGCAGCGCAGGCGCAACCACAAGAGCAAAATAACAGCAACAGTAGCAGCAAAAGCCGCAGCAGCAGCAGCAACAGCCGAAGCAGCAACCGAAACGCACACGCAGCAAACATAAAGTTGAAAATAACATGCAAAATACATTAAAGCAAATGAACAAATCAAGCAGGAAACAACACATAAGCAACAAATTAGAGTAACCAAAGAGGCAAGGGGGGGTGGACAGGGGAGAGAGAGAGGGGAGCCATAGGCAGCCACAGCAAAGTACACGAGCACTTAAAAGCAACAAAAAAAAAAAAAAAAATAAAAACAAAGTTTTGCTGCTCTCTCAATGTCAAACTAAGCTAACTAAAATAATGAGTCGTAAAAAAAAAACAAACCTTTAAATAGCCAAAAAAAAAACCTACGGACAAACAATGCGCTAAAAACAAATTATTACGCAAATTTTATTTGTTAAACTTTTTGTAACAAAGAGTCATTGACACATGCTTAGTGATAGAGCATTGGCAAAGCTTTTACGAGGGTTAACCAACAAAGTTTTTAAGGGAGAAAATAAATATGTATGTATGTATGAGTATATGTATGTACATATGTACATATATATATGTACTGTATTAATGTATTAAGTATATATGTATGTACATACACATGTACATATGTATATCACTTGGCAATCCATAAACAGATATGTTCTATAGAATTGCTAGTTCTTAGAAAATTGCACAAGTTTCACGCCATTTCTTGGGTCTCAATGTCTATATTTGATCGAACTATTCATTAGTCAGCGTACATACATACATACGTCTCTTTCAATAAATGTTATCTACAATAAAATTGCTAAAAATTCAAATTGTGAAACTTTTGCAAGAGTTGCGGAATTTTATAAAGTGACCCTCGTTGAGCAGCAGCAGAAGAGAGCGCCAATAGACAAAAAAGATAACAGTTCCCTGTTAATTCAGTGTCAATGGCAGCCTTTCTCTTTCACACAGATACACACACACACACACGTACTGATGAGCAAATTTGTTTTTGTTGATACCCTGACAAAAGAGAGATTATGGTTACAAAAACTAACAACAAATAAATTCTATATACGTTTAATGTACATACATATGTACATATGTATATAATCAGTTTGCAAAATCAATTAAGCAAAGAATTATCATTTAAGCGAAATTGCAGAAATTTTTATTAATTTTCAACTTTGTGTTTTAGTAATTTTAGGGTATAACAAATTTGATACAATTTTTTTTTTTTTGGCTTTTTTTTTATTTTTTGCATAGATTTGCACTGGCAGCCCTTCTTTCACGCTGCTTACCAACAAAACTCTCTCTCTCTTTCCCTTTGTATTTTTAGAGGTTCAATAACTTTGTCGTTGTTGGTCTTTTTTTGTCAATTTTTGTTTGCTTAATTAAATCTCCTAGCCCTGACACTTTTTCATTGACAAGCCAAAAGCAGCAACAATAAATAAATGAGATTTACGTGATATATATGTATTTATATATATGTACATTTATATATACTTAAAGAGATATATTTATCTATAAGTATGTTTGTTCGAATTTTTTTTTTAATTTTTTGCCAACTTAGCTTAATCCAATTGAGAAAGTCAATGCGCTCTCAGAGTTGAAATTTTTGGCGAGGGCGAGGGCGAGGGCGAGGGATAAACGCAATAGGTAGTGGACAGGTGAGGTAAGGAGGAGAGGTGTGATATGTTTAAGCAACGACCTTGCCAAAAGCTGCTAAGTTATGCAGTTTTCATATGCGTGAGTGTGTGTGTGTGTGTGGGTTGATGTTGTCTGTTGTTTTTCACCTTCTTCTTTATTTTTTAGTTGTGTATGCATAAATTTAAGAAAATAAAAAAAAAGACACGAAAAAAACAAAACAAAAATGCTTGTGGAAGTTTAAAATTTATCACTTTCAAATATATATATGTACATACATACATACATACATACATATGTATGTATCGTATGTGAGTCGGTTGGGGCGGCGTGTGAAATTTTTGCGGTCACATTAGCAGTGAAACCACAGTAATAAAAACAAAGATGCTTGAAACTTTAGACCCCACTCCACCTCCCCCAAAATCATCCAAACAAGAGTTTTGTGTATCCATATATGTATGTACATACATACATATGTATTTAAGTATGTGTATCAACATGTATACCTTTATACATACATACATACATAAATATATACATGCATATTTTTAAAGCTATAGAAAAAGCTGGAGCAAAGTTCAGTCTCAGTTGCTAAATTTGCAAATGAATGAAATCATTTGTTTATGGTTTACCTGCAACCCCTCCCTCTATCCCTTACCCGATTACCCATTTTGTTTCATTTTATATAACGAGTATGTATTATTGTTTATTAGAGTTATACTTTGGTTACAAATTTTCCATTAAATATTTACCGTTATTTCAAGCGCTAACAACATTCCCCCATAAAACCCCTCGAAATACTTTGTCTACATAAAAAAAAAAATGTTGATTTAGCGTAATATATCGCTAACATCCTTTAAAGTGGAAAGTAAGCCAAGAAACATGTGCAGAAGCAAACATTCTATCGATTTATATGTACATATTTTACGCTTGTAAACCGATCCTTCTAGAAATTCTAGAAGATTAATAATTAATTAAGTTATATCTTGATTAATTTTCTATGCATTATTAGAAAGACTCGATCAAGATCTTATTTATTATCAACAACATTTAAATTAAAAATTTATTTATTTATTTACTATATATGTACATACATATATTTTTCCAATAGCCCCAATAAAATTCTTGTCTAGATTAGTACTCAATTATAGACCCAAAAGTGCTAATTAACAAAACAAGAAAAAAAGGAATGGTAACAGAATAATACATAGAATATTTCTATTAAAGTAGAGCAAAAACTATGGTTATAACAGACAGTAAAAGATTTCCTATACATTTATTCTTAGTCTAGATCTTGTAATCAAATTGTTTAAAATAATAATTTGAACGAACAATTAATTAATTATTCACTGTCATAAAACAAATAAAACATCTATCCAAAAGAAACAAATAAAATTGATTATTATTTTTAGCATTGTGAAGTATTTGATAACAAAATTCAATATTAACTTTTTCGTTTGTTGGTTTATTTTGGATCCAGTGAATCCGAATTTAATATTTGTTCTTCTTTTTACCTTATTACGTGTTTGTTACTTGTTCCGTGGTGTTACCTAATCCCATGTTGTTAGGTGGAACGACCAATCATATTCAATATCAATCAATAATAAGCACAAATTGCTATAGCTAATTCACTTCATTAGATTTATTAATCATTTAACAATAAAATCACAATAACAATTTGCATTGTGAATTGTCCCTTATCACTGAAATATACATATATTTTTTTTTACCTTAAAAAAAGACGCCCATTTTCAAAAAAAAAAAAAAAGAAAAAAAAAGCATTGACTCATGAAAAGTTATTTTCAAATGTTGACAAGAAAAAATTGAATTTTTTTTATTTTGCACTAAAGATAAGCGCCGAATAAGCAAAAATTGTGTCAAAAGATAATTTTTATATGTATGTACATATAAACATACATATGTATATGTATATTTGTATATACATGTGTCTATAGTTGGGGGAAATTATTGTATGATGATAATAATGACGTCATTAGTTCTTTTGCGGCGTGTCAACAATTTCCGGTTTCTGGCATTCAGTCAGCCAGTCAGTCAGTCAGTCAGTCAGTCATGGGGGTATGTACCACCGCAAATATGCATGTATGTGCATATGCATATGCGTGTGTGTGTGTGTGTGTCGGTCGTCGTCTTGCGGTTGTTGTTTCATAGGGATATTTTAATTAATTGAGAGAGCAAGTCGACGGAACCCTCTCCTTAGTGTAATTGGAAATTAAATAAATTAAGTGGTGGCTTGGCTTGGCTTGGCTCAAAAGTACTAAAAAAAAAAACTACACTTAATTCCCCAATCGAAAGGCAATTATTGGGCTGCGGGTCAACGGGTTGTGTCCGACCGAGCGCCCTTCTTTCTCTATATACCCTGTAACCAAATAAGTGGGTACATTCTTTCTATAGATTAATAAAAATTTAAAAAAAAATTTACTTGAATGTAGAAATGGAAGGAAACGTGGCCCTTGATATTCCTTAACCAGGTTTTGAAAACAGGGGGGTGGTCGATATTCAGGGGGGGACTACCCATGAAAGCAAGACAATTTAATCGAGGAGGAAGTCACTCGATTGAATCAAATAAGTTAATCAACCCCAATCTTGGATACGTACAATATCTCGGAATTCGACTTTGTATATTAAGTTTTCCTGTCATTTCCTTTGTCATATATTTTTTTTTTTTATTTTTTTTTTTTGATTTTTTTGTATTTCTTTTTTATTTTACGAGTATTGTCAACAATTGCACAGAAAAGTGTTTTGTGCTTGTCTTCTATGTTTTTTTTTTGCTTTTCTTTTTTATTATTCGAAAGGCGGCAGATAAGGGACCAGCAGACGGAGCTACAGATACAGATATGCATATAAGTATATAATATATATACATATATGTATTTACATATATACATATATATATGATATGTATGTATGTATGTAGTTAGATAAGTCCGCATACACAAAGACCTTTCTTTGTTTTTCAATGCAGCAGAGCAAATTATGCATGCAAAAAGAAAAAAAAAAAACACAAAAAGAAGAAAAAACCTAAAGACTAAGCAAAACTTTCACTCATAAATTAATTGTTCAAAAAGCTGAAAACGAAAAAAAATTGGAAAAAAAACGGCTGCTGCTCTCCATATGCATACAGATAAAAAAAAAAAACAAACACACACACACACTTAAACTAAATGTGCCTCTGAGTATTATTATAATGAAATCAACTAAAAACCCAAAACACCTGCTAAAGTGAGTAATCCATCCATCCATCCATTTAGACTCTAAGTCATGGTGTTTTTTTTTTTCATTTTGCATATTCAATCAGTGTTAAAATTGCTTACCGAATGACGAATATTGAAATATTTATGTATTGGATCAACAACAACCACAACATGATTTTTATATAGGATTCCGATTTTATTGGAATTGTGGGCGGTAATTTTTTGGTTATTGAACGATTGAATGTGCTTACAAGGAGGGAGGATAGGAGTGCAGAGATGAGGAGGAGGAGTAAGGAGGAGAGGGTAAAAGTAGGTCAAACAAATTGCCAAGTTTTGATAGAAAGGGGCGCTAAAAGTTGTTAACAAAATTTTTTTTTTTTTACTGTTTTGTGATGAGTCAGAGACTCAGTCAGTCAGGCAGTTAGACATACAGAAAGAAGAAGAAGGCCATATAAACAGAAATTGGATTTTGTTTTTATTTATTTGGGAATACCCAAAAATAATCAATAAGAAACAAAAAAAAGTTAGAGCGAAGTTTAATTCCTGCGAATAAAGCCAGATCATCGATCGAAGAAGAAGAAGAAAAAATACATATGAAACCATATCCGGCAAAAGATGAAAATGAACATAAACATTTCTCATAAATTCAATTTTGAAAATAAATTTTAAATGTGTTTAAAAGGTGGAACAAGCAAAAGTAAATTTGAACATCAAACAACAATTTTTGCTAACTAGGTTAACCAGATTCAGGTAGCAGCAGCAGCAGCAGCGACCTGCCAATAAAAGGAAATGTTGTGAAGCTTTTACCAAAAACACTTTGAACTCTCAGACACAACACAACAAAAACAGGAGAAAGAGAGAGAGACAGAGATAGAGAGAGAGGGAGTGAGAGAGAAAAAAACAACAAGAAATAAAATTAAATGAAATGCAGCCATGTGCTAAAAAGCCTGTTAAATGGCTGACAGAGAAAGAAAGAGGGAGAGAGAGGAGTGGCAGAGAAGCAGGGGGAGTTGAAGAGAGGAGGAGGGGGGGGGCATGCAACTAGTCGTCTATTTGGCTTAAACTAACCTATGAACTGAAGCAAAGATGAACTCAACAACTTTTAAATTGAGCATTCAGATAAATTAACTTCAACTGGCGTGAGTATCTCATGGATACATTTTTTTTCTGTTTATTCGTGTTGATTACTAGGTTAATTAACAGAAATAGCAACAACAACAACAAATAGTACTAACAACAATAGGTAATTGATGAGCGTTCAAATTAAAAGAAGAAAAAAAAACTCACTATAAAAAAATGCAAAACAAAAATAAGGAGATATCTGTGTATGTATGAGACATGTATATGTATATGTTTATATATATGTATATATACATATATATATAGATATTTATGTATAAAAGGTTGCGTAAGTTGGCCAAACGCAGCTGCGGCGGCTGCTGTTGCCACAAATTTGCCAAGATACTTGACTTACTCTGGGGCTAGTAGGTTGAGGCAACAACCAGTTGAAGTTGAGATGATAATGATGGTAGAGATGGAGATGGAGACGGAGGGAATATGATGTTGTTGTTGTTGTTGTTGTTGTTGCCTACCACTTGGCCTGGGTTACTTTGACGTATCGCATGGGGCGTGCTGGTGGTGGTTGGTGGTGGTGGTCGTTGGTGGTGTTGCGGTTTTTGTCATTCATGGGTGCAGCAGGCAAAAAAGGGTGTGAATCAATATACATATGTATGTATGTATGTACAACTCTTTTATGGAGAATAATCATTCGATCGAGATTGTTCGATGCATCATTCAACAAAAAGCAACAATGTTGTTGCTCACGCAGCAACTGACTGACTTACCAAATTATCAAGGGGGGATGTGGGGAGGTAATGATTTTGGAAATATCAACCAGTTACTCCTTCCTTTTTTTTTTTTAAAAGCGACTTGTAATAATTAAAATATTATTTGATAAAGAATTTGAAGATTTATCTTAGATTAATTCTTGATTAGTCCTTTTTACAAATTGGCAAAGTTATATATTTAAAAATGGACAACGCCCATGTAGTGGGGGGGCAATTGTATCTAGTAGGAGGCATATCTACCTACTTTATATACATATGCATATAGTACCTATCAATGCCTGTGTGTGTGTGTGTGTGTATCTATTTACATACAAGTGTGTGCTGTGCTGAAATTGAATTGCCGTTGTTGCTTTGCGGTTTTCCTCTTTTTCTTTCTTTCTCTCTTTCTCCCTCTTTCACTTTTTCTCTGTCTATCTCTCTCTCTCTCTCACTCTATCTTTGCGCATATGTGGGAGTTTTTGGAAATTGACTTTTTGTAGGCTGAGTTTATTACTTACTCGCAATTAAATATGACCAAGAAGGTAAAGAGAAGAGAGGCGTAGGGGGAGAGCAGAGAGCAGAGGTTTGGGGGGGGGTATAGGCAGGTGAGTGTGGTAAAGTAAGATGAAATGATACGATGTAAGGTGTGTGAGATGAGTGTGTGTGAGGGAGTAAGTGAATAACATGTGATGTGGTTGAGTTTGATTGAAGTAGCGTTGGGTTACTTAACCCAAAGTCTTTACAAGGTAAGGTAAGGTGTCTGCTGCGTTGGCAGCAGCAAATTCAATAAAAACAAAAGAGAAGGCCTAATAAAAATAGTTGAACTAAACTAAACTAGGGCAATAGTAGTACATAGATTGTAATCTAGGACCAAGTTTCTTCCCATCAAAAACCAGTATAATAACTAGAATAGAATAAAGAAATATATATACAGTATAGTTATGATCAACAATATCAATTTCTATGTAAGGTATATTTCGATATTGTAATTTTCATTTATTTATTATTATTTTTCTTTTTTTGTTTTGGTTTGTTTTGGTTTTTCAAGGGGAGGAGGAAAAGGAAAAAGAAAATTTTTTGATTTTGTAATTTGGAATAAAGAGTTTATATGGCCTAGTTTTAATTTTTGTTGTTGTTTAGTTGTGTCATATACACTCACGGATTTCCTCACGGTCAGCAGCACAAGCAATTGCATCTGTACATATTTCCTTTCCATCTGCTTATGTTTTGTGTTTATCTATATACATGTGTATATGTTTTTCTTCTTTGATATGTCTATCTCTAAAAAAAAGAAAATCAAATCAAAAATCCAAAATTCTCATCTGCAAACAAACAGATGGTTTTAGCCTGGCCCAAGTCATTCGTCCGTCATTCGTCATCATCATCATCATCATCATCATTATCATCATCATCATTAACAACGTCATCATATTCATTCACTTTTGTTTAAGGTGGAAGAGGGGAAAGGGGCTTATCGCTTGTCTGGCCAGCTGTTCTTCCCCCTGACCTCTCCATATCACTCCCTCTCTCTCTCGCTCTCTTTGTTGCTCTCGCTTTTAAGTGATTTCCGTGCCAACTTGACGGGGTCACCAAATTGAAAACATGTCGAAAAAGTTGATCTCCACATTTATTCGCCTTTTTTTGCTTATGTAATCGAAAAAAAAAGCCAGTTCCGAGTTGGAATTTTGTTTTTGTGCCTCTTTTCTTTGTTATCACACACCAAAAAAGAGAGAGAGAGAGAGAGAGGGCGAGACAGAGAGAGAGAGAGAGAGGGGGTGAGAAAGTGAAAGAGAATGATAGCAACGTCAGCTGCTGCAGTTTTCTCCTCTTCTTCTTCTTTTCGAATTTACATTCTCAAAAGTTTTCATTACAAACCGAATAAGAAGAAGTACAAAAATTTGCCTGATTATGCAGTTTTTCAACAATAACAAAAAAAAAGTTGGAAAAAAATATGATTGTTTTTATTGTGTGTTTGTTTTTGCTTTCGGAGGCATTCATTGTTGTATCTGTCACTCACAAAAAAGATAT
Organism: Drosophila sturtevanti; assembly: GCA_018150375.1. NCBI lineage: Eukaryota > Metazoa > Arthropoda > Insecta > Diptera > Drosophilidae > Drosophila > Drosophila sturtevanti. The sequence continues at coordinate 5,734,053 of JAECWJ010000594.1, forward strand.
TTGTGTACTTGTGAAATTGAAAACGGAGAAGCAAAGCAAACCAACAACAACAACAACAACCTTATGCATAGGTAGGCTAAAACCAATTGGACAGCTGGTGCAATTGCCACCGACGACTGACTGACTGACTTTACGTCCGTCCATTCGACACTGACACCAACACCAGCAGCAGAAGCAGCAGCACTCCATTCCCCACCACGGCACGGAACGGCACGGCATTGCATTGTGTGCGTTACCTTTTTTCAACAATTTCCTCAATTTTTTTTATTTTATTTTATTTTATTTTTTTTTGTCTTTCTCTTGTTTTGTTTTTGATTATTTTTACAAATTCAATGATCATTTTTTTGTTTCTCGTATATGGGCAGCAGCAGCAGGGCCCCACAGTTGCACACTGGAACACATTTGATTTGATAATAAGTATAAGGCATAGAAAAGGATCGATTAAATGGGTAACTTTCCCAGAAAATAGTCGCAAATAAAATCTAAAAGAGTCAAAAGGGAGATGCTTCTGTAATACATATGTATATATGTATGTATGTATATCCATTTACAGTGGCTCAAGATAGCAGTCGTTCTGCTTGATGTATATGTATGTATATATATATACGTATACCTCTCTTCCAGTGAAGCGAGAAATGATATCTTCACATGAATGAATCTCTATATTGCCATAGACCAATAAAAGAGCTCTGGCTCTTGATCTGACTGTGGATTCTCTGTACACAGTAGTTATGATGGATGAATGGATGGATGGATGGATGGATAAATGACAAAAGTTAATTCAATTGTGGTGCATGGCGATTAAAATTCCTTCATTTACACATTGTTTAATTGGTCCCACTGTGCGCAGTGTCATCAGAGTTTTGTATTGTTGCTGTGTTATGTTGTTCCCTTATTTATTCTCTTTACCCCAATGTCGCTTTGTTTATTTATTTGTTTCTTCTTTGCTTTTTTGGTTTAGCTCTATTTGCTTTTTAACTTTAAAAGCTTTAAAATCAATGGATGGGAGTCCGATGGATGATTACAATGAGAGAAGGCAGAAAGTGGAGTGATGGAGTGGTGGAGAGAGGAGGGGGTGAGAGGGATTTTCTGACTACATACCTACCTTTTATTTCACATTCCGTGAAATGCAATGAATCACAAATAAGTTTTTTTTTTCCTTTGTATTAATTGCGGCAATCGTCGTCGCTTTGACTTTTTTTTTCTTGTCTTTGAATTCCCAAATGGCAATTGGAGACGTTGTCGACGACGGCGTAACAAGATGACAAGAAAGAGGTTGGGTGGGGAGGGGAGGGGGAGAGGGGTAAAGAGCACCTGCCTGTGCATCATGGCCAATCCACAAGATACTTAAAGCGCAATGTTCAAAGTCAGGCTCCATTAGTAGTGCATATCATTAATTTGCATATGGCCGTTAGAAAGAAAATAACTCTTTCTATTTCCATTCTCCTCCACCTTTCATCCCACTTTAGATCGTTACTCACTACTCTTCTCTTGCTGCACTCCTCGCTTCATATACTGCTTAATAACATTTTGATAGTAATCTCTTACCAACTAATCAATAAAACAGCCAACGGGCAACTACTCATAACATCATCAACTATATCAGCATAGCCGGCCGCATCATCATCGTTAGCATCCTCTTTCCTGGTTGTGGTTCTGGTCTCCGGTTCCTAGTCAGACGCATCGTTTCGTTACTTTCCAAACAAATTGTTATCATCTTTAGTTAGCCTTTTGATTTATAGTTTAAGAGGGCCGGAGCAGGCCAACAGCAGGAGCAGAAGCAGGTGCAGGAGGAGGAAAGGTGGTGGCACTCCACTCGCTTCGCCTGCCATAACATGGCCTTCTTCTTCTTGCTCACTCAATTAAAACTGTATTAAATGTAAAATGACTTTTAAGCGGCTTAAAATTTACTTTACGTTGATGATGCAAATATTCTAGCTATCTCTCTCTCTCTCTCTCACACTCGCTGTATCTCTATTCCTGTCTCTTAGACAAACCGGTCAGGACAACTCAATCTTTCTGTTGTGCTAGAAAAATATGCTCCTATACATATATAAATATATATATACATACATATATATATATAAAAATAAGAAAAACAATTTGCAAGTTTCAATTTAAAGTGGCAAACTAATTGAAATGCAATTTTACGCCTCTGCTGCTCCCCTTCTCTTGTCCCGCCCTCTTTTCACCTAAACGGTTTTTTTTTAATAAATGGGTTAAGAAATTTTCTGTGTTTTTTTAATTATGTGTTTTTGTCCAATCAGATTTTTTTCACTCAATCTATTGAACTTTTAATGCAGTTTCTTATGATACCTACTTAAATTAACTACGAAATTAACTACTAACAAATTAATTACTAATTTAATTGTTATTTTGTTTTCATAAGACATCGAAATTTATTGCATTTTATATATTACATTTTAATTAAAGACTTAAATTTGAAAAGTATAATTCGAACAAAATTGAAAAAAAAAAAAAAATTTCATTCAATTGCTCTCAATTTTATTTCAATGCGAATTCATTTGAATCTAAATTTTAATATACTTTTGTTTTAAATTTAAATTAAATGGAACTACTCAATTACAGTAGAAGCTAAAAAATTGGAACCACTTCGTTCGAGAGGGGGGGTTTTTTTTTTAATTTATAATCTGTAATAAGACAGTAAACAAATTCCATCAGTTTCACAGCAGTGATTCAAATTACTTTAAGCTACATATCTATGTATATATAGAATATCTTAAGATTATATGAATTCTTAATAAATTATTATAAAAATGTAACAAATGATAAGGTCAGGAACTAATCTTAGTTAAATTTCTTTGAGTGTTTAATATCTAAAGAATTACCAAATTGTGACCTTTTTTTGTGGATTTGTTGGAGGTCACTTGCTCTGCATTCTGTTTTTCAACACACATTTCCTTCCTTTTTTCCTTGGATTGGGTGTGATATATTTATCTTTCCGCTTATCGCCTTTTTATATGAAAATGTGCCCCAGCAGCCTTCACATGGGTCGACCTCCATTTTTTTTTTGTTTTCGAGCAACACCTCAGTTTCTGCTCCTTGTGGTGGGTATCCATCAGTTGCTCCTACCTCTCTCGCTCTCTCTCTTTACATCATCAACATCGTCGTCATCATCTCCTCCTTCCTGTTCTATTGTTTGATTTCATTGACGACGATGTTGTTGATGTTGATGTTGATGTGGTTGGTGGCAGCTTTTGTTTACTTAATCACTTTTTATGCGACGCACAGTTTGTTGACGCCAATCCATAGAGAAAGAGAAAGAGAAGGAGAAAGAGAGGGAGGGAGAAAGAGAGAGAGAGAGAGAGAGAGAGAAATGAAAGAAGGAGGGGGGAGGTATAGAAAGGCAAGTGATGCTAGTAGTAGTAGTTAGTAGTAGCAATAGTAGCCAACGATGTCGCCAACGCCTCCATCATGGCCGACAACAACAACAACAACAATATCGTTGCATTGCATCTTGTTGTTGCTATTTTGTTGGTGTTGTTGCTGCTGTCAAGTGCATAAAAGCGAGCGTGTCGATTGCCGTTGAAGTGCATTAAACAGCTTCAATGTCGGCAATGTAAATTGATAAACAAACTTTTTGCCTCACCATAGTAAAATGGCCTCCACTCACTCAAGAGAGAGAGCCATGCAAATGTTTCCCCCCGTCCCCCCTCTCCCGCTTGCAATCTTTGTCGTCTTCTTCTTGTTCTTCTTCTCCTTAGTGAACAATCACAACACACACACACATTCTTTTTTCCTTTTTTCTGATTTTCTTGTTTGCTTTTTTTTCTTCCTTTTTTTAGGGCCGCCATACAAAGACTGGCCAATTGGCTGCCATAAAGGTGATGGATGTCACCGAAGATGAAGAGGAAGAAATTAAGTTGGAAATCAATGTGCTTAAGAAATACTCAAATCATCGTAATATTGCCACATATTATGGAGCGTTCATTAAGAAATCACCACCGGGAAAGGATGATCAACTATGGTTGGTTATGGAATATTGTGGTGCTGGTTCCGTAACCGATTTGGTTAAATCAACAAAAGGACAAAGCCTTAAAGAAGAATGGATCGCTTATATATGCCGTGAAATATTACGTGGCTTAAGCTATTTACATTCAAATAAGGTTATACATCGCGATATCAAAGGACAGAATGTCCTATTAACAGATAATGCTGAGGTTAAACTAGTGGATTTTGGTGTCTCAGCCCAATTGGATCGTACGATAGGCAGGCGGAATACATTTATTGGTAAGTACAACAGCAACAGCAACAATAACAACAACAACAAAAAGAAAAAGAATTACAAAGCAAGAGAAAGAGAGAGACAGACAGAGCAAAAGATACAGTCATACAGATATATACATATATATATATACTTATGCATATGTATGTATGTATGTATGTACATATGAGTCATATGGTTTAACCTGTTTCACTTTTATTTGTGTGATTCCTTATTTTTTTTTTTTTGCTTTCTTATTCCTTTCCTCTATACAGGTACACCCTATTGGATGGCTCCTGAGGTCATTGCCTGCGATGAGAATCCCGATGCCACATATGACAATCGTTCGGATCTTTGGTCTCTGGGAATTACGGCCTTGGAAATGGCTGAGTCACAGCCACCGCTTTGCGATCTGCATCCAATGCGAGCCTTATTCTTGATTCCACGCAATTCACCGCCACGTCTCAAATCGAAAAAATGGTCCAAGAAATTTCATGGTTTTATTGACACGGTGTTAGGTGAGTCACTAGTAACCAAATACATATATATATATATAGATGGATACATACCTATGTACATTAAACTAATTTTTGATTGTTTGCAATGTTGCAATTCTTTCTGGTTATTTTTTGTTTTAATTTGTAAATTCATAGTCAAGGACTATCATCAGCGGCCTTATACCGAGAATCTATTGAAGCATGCCTTCATAAAGGATCAGCCCACAGATCGTCAGGTACGCATACAGCTAAAAGATCATATCGATCGCTGTAAGAAACGCAAGCAGGAGAAGGAACGTGAAGATTATCGTTATTCCGGTTCTGATAACGATGACGATGATCCACAATTGGCTGGCGAGCCTAGCTCCATTATACAGGCTCCTGGTGGCGACACCCTAAGACGCAATTTCCAACAGATCCAAGAAGGTCGCTTGGCTGCCGAACAGCAGCAGCAACACCATCAACTGATGGCCCAGGCCCAAGCCCAGGCGGCCGCTGTACATGCTGCTGCCCAGGTTCAACTACAACAGCAACAACAGGCAGCTGCAGCAGCCGCGGCAGCGGCACATGCCGCCCAACAGGCACAGGCTCAGGCAGCTGCCGCTGCTGCTGCTGCACAACAGCAGGCCCAGGCTCAGGTGCAACAACCACAGGCCAATCGTCAACAGAAACCGACATCGGTAGGATAAAATGATGAAATTAACATAAATATAATATTATTAATTAAAATTTTCATATTCTCTTCCCAAACACTTTCTTATTCTCTCTCTCTATCTATCAATCTCTCTCTCTCTTTCTCTCTCTGTCTGTCTGTCTGTCTCTGTCTCTATTAGCGTCAGCAGATCGAAGACACTGTCCCAGCAACACGCCCACAATTGCCACAGCGTTTAATTGTGGTGCCCGATCCACCGCATGCCAATCGGCCATTGCCACCAACACCCAAGTGTGGCGGTGGAGGAGGAGGAGGAGGAGGTGGCGAACCAGCCACAGGTCAAACGCCACAGCAGCAGCAACGCAATTCGCAGCAAAATAATTCTAGGCCATCGGTGCGTATCATTCGACAGAGATTAAGAAGGAAAAAACGGGCTTACGAGTGGGAAATTCTTTAATAACAGTATTGATAAGCTCATTAGAGATGGACCCGTGCTGTGCCGTGAAATTTGACAACATTTCCGAGTACTAATCTCGATTAGATTCGATAGTTTTCCAATCACTAGCTAGAACATTTAATGTAGGATCTTTTCGTGGTAATTCCTTATTAAATCGGGTTAATAATAAAATAGGTAAAGATCAGAATCTGAACAAATTTCTTTATGGTTGCATGTATATGTACATATATACATTTTGATTCTCAAACGATGCAAAGTTTACCAAAGGCACAGAGAGCCAGCCAGTACACTGTTATCTCTATCATGTTTTGGATTTCTTTATTTTTATTCTGTAGGATTGATTGTGGCAATGAGAATATAAATGGAATATAATTAAATAGGACCCCAGGGAGAAGTTAATCTTATAAATTGGCATAATAAATTTCAATTAAAGTCTAATAAATTAATGAATTTCTGATAACTTTACCTGGGTTAAAGGAATTAATATACGAAGTGAAGTTCTAGCTAGATCCCGTAACTATATAATACATATTAATATATATGTGTGTGTTTCTTTTTGATGTAGTCATTAGATCTGTAGAATAAAACCCCTCCCTTCCCCCCTCCGCCCACTATATCGATGTTAATGTAGATAGATATCCCAAATACAATTTTTTACTTTAATTTATCTCATAATCGAACCTAATTTTATATGTATTATCTTTTTTTTAATTTCATGCATATATGTGTGTATAACCGATTTATGATTTAACTCATGTGCGTTGCGACAACTCCCTTCCATGTATGATTTCTATATATGCCCACACATATACACATACACGTACACACTCCAACAATCAATCAATCAATCATACAACAGTTACCACCAAGGAGACCCGAGGTATGTCCTTTATGTTTCTTCTTCCTTTTTTTTTTCTTTACAAACAAACCACCTGTGTTTACTTGTTAATTATTATTTTTTTTTTGCTTGAAACTCATATGTACATAGATATATGCATATCATATAATTAAATATACATATATATATATATATATACATATACATATATATATTTATATTTGTATATGATATGATTGTACCCCTTCCATTTGTTTTGATACCGTATTTGGAAAAGCATTTTGCCCAAAAACATTTTTAATTCAATTATCGTATGTACAGTTTGATGGAGGTACAACAACTACAACAAATAACATCCTTATTGCACGTGCCACACACACTAATACACTACCCCCTCTCCAGTTAGTTGCATCTACTGGTAACAAAAACACTTACACTAATACTTCCCTCCCCCCAAAAAAAAAAAAATACAGTTTTTTTCCTCCCCATGATCGATGCATTTTTAATACCAACTTTCCCGTTGTTCTTTTTCCTTCCACCGTCGCGTTCCGTAATCGATCGTGAAAACTAACCAAATGATAAGCATTAGATAAAAAAAAGAAAAACCATCATCAAATGCAACCGAGAAGCGCATAGCGCGCTACCATGAACCGGTAAATAAACGGTTCTTTGTCATAATAAAATTCTGTTATAACTGCTATAACTTGCTTTAGAACAACAAGTGATTTACTCCTACATACATACATACATATATACCTATATATGTATGTTTCTATGTATATTAAATTTGATTAACCGAAACTAACTGTTATATTTGTTCTGTATGCCTCTACGGTAACATAACGGCATTTTATTCTGAAACTTTTTCGCATTCGTTTCTGTTGCATGTGGAAAGAGTATATTTTAGTATATTTCGGTATATCGGCGGTCTTTAATTACATACATGTATGTATGTATGTTGAATATTCCGTTACAAGTAGCGGTTGCATTATCTAATCAACAAAAACAAAATTGCTTATAAACAAAATTTTGAACTAACCATCGAAGCTTTTCACATAATTAATTGTTAAGCAATTTGCTTGCTGGCTTTGACTATATGTTCTATATCTAGGAATAATGTGAAAAGAATAACGAAAAAATCAATCTAATTTCTCTCTTACTTTTCGTTCCCTCCTCCCTCCAAAACAACACACACACAAAAACAAAATATCGAATCTTGATCAACAACAATCAACAAAAAAAAACAAACTGTGGTATCATGTGCAATCTACACACACACACATATATATACACAACACACACATATATATATACACAACACTCACACACTACACGAAAAATCCTCCTTCGAAAATGTGTGCATTTGACTTCCCTTCTCTTGAAAACCGAAAAAAAAAACAAAAACAAAAATGTATTATAATACGAAACGAAACAAAACAAAATGAAACGAAAAAAAAAAAACTGTAGGATCATTTGGATGTGTTAGCAGCACAATTAAATGAATTGGGCGTGGTCTCCTCTCAACAGCCGCAGCCACAAACGGCCACCGCAGGGCAACAGGCTCAACCAGAGGCACCACCACGAAATAATCGTCAATCGAGTGGAGGAGCTTCATCATCATCATCATCATCGAAGCCAGCGGCTGCATTGCCACAATCGAATAATCATTTGGGTCAGCCAGTAAATCCCTTGGATCCATTGGATAGCAGTGATTCGGATAGTGAACCAGATGAGCCAAATGATCGGGCAAGAAACGATGGCACATTGCTGGCCAGTGATCCACCCAAACCACTGTAAGTACACAGACAGAGACAGAAGAAGAAGTAGCAGAAGAAAGGGCCTGGCAGCCAGCACGTAGACTTGCGACGATCATCAAACTAACTCAACTCAATTTCTTTCTCACCTTATTATACTCACCACAAACCACCCAACCACCCAACCATTCAACCACCACAACATACCAACCTTACATATCCTCCATACATTCACATTAACTCTTTCCCACTCCACATCCACATCCATATTCATGTTTTTTTTTTTTTTTTTTTTTTTGTTAACTGCCGCCCTTTGTGTTGCTCTTTTTGCGTTTTCTTTTCGGTTTTCCGTTTGTTTTTTTTTTTTTTTTTGTTTTTGGTTTTCTGTTTGTTCAGACCCGAATTTTCATATAGACCCGGTTTGGGACCTGTTTCCGAGGATAGCTCGACCACAGCAACTACGACACCGTCAGGCCATGGCAGTGGCGGCCCACCAAATCGTCCTTTGCCCCCAACGCCCGATGATGATGATCAGGCTGGAGATCGCACCTTAATCTTGAAGCGCGTAAGTAATAAATTTATTAATTATCAATATCAAATTCAATTTTTTATATTAAATTAGTTTAGTTTAGTTTTTTTTTTTAGTTTGCCAAAGATATAATTTTTGATCAATCAGTTGTTGTTAGTCACAGATATTTTCCAATTTTTCAGTGAGGAGAGTCTCTCAGGTACTTTTTCTCAGTGTACAAAGTGTATAAAATTAGCTTGACGTAGGGTTAAAGGTCTAAAAATATCAACAATATAAAATATTAAAACAACAAAACAAAAACAAAAACTAAATTAATATTAGACTTACGAGTAAAAAAAAAAAAAAACAAAAACAGATTTATTTATCAACTTGTGGTTGTGGTTCTCTTTTTTCTTTAGAAACACTATTTATTGATTTGATTGAGTTTTATTTTTCGATTTAAGTTTAGTTTAATACTTAATATATAAATATATAAAGTTCTTTTTTTTATTATTATTTTCTTAGTAAGTTGTTTATGAATGCCGCAAAAAGCGTGTGAAAGTATTTTCCGTGAATTTTTCCTTATTTTTCTATCACTTCTATTTTGCCTTCGAAACAGTTGTGTTGTTGTGTATACTATATCTATTCGTTTTCTGATTTTTCCTTCATTTCGAATTTTTTTTTTTTTGTTTTTTTGTATATATGCAAAATGAAGTATTTTCAAGCAATAATGTGTAAAGAGAAAAAGCATGTGTTGTACTTGTTAAATTTGATTTGATTGAAAAACTCACATATATTTTGTAACTTTATGACGATAAAGTGTCGTATGTATCACATCAAATGTTTTTGTGTTATCAATTTAAGCTATATGCATATAAAAATCAATCTTATACAGATTCTTTTTGTTACTACTCTGTCGAGCCATTAAAAACTTCAGATCCTTATTAAATTTTCGTTAAAAATTTAATTAAAGAAACGTTTTCAAGCACTCTTTCCAAATATTAACTACATCTGCTGATATTTTGAAGCAAAAAGAAATATAATATTCAGAAATTGATATCGAATGATAGTTAAACACAGATATATAAATATATATAAAGATGCCTTAAGATACGTCAATCAATATTATTGCTAATTTTAATGTACAATGTGTACATCCTTAAATGATAACGATTTTGATGCTGATGTGAGTCAATGATAATGCACGTTGCATATGTATATATACATATACATATATATATATATACTCAGAATGTATAAATACCTATAAATATACATAGATATATATGATATGAAAGTGTATTATGCACCTTATTGCACATACCATACATACATATAGAGTACACACACACACACACATATATATATACACAAATATATATGTATATATACACACATATATATACACACACACACACACCTACGAAGATTATATATACATACATACATTCAAGAGGGAGAATTCATGAGAAATAATTTCCATGCTGTTTGCAGTAATATATACATACATATATTGGTGGGGAAATTATAATTTGCCTAGATACATACATATGTAATGCAACAGACAACAAACTTAACACCCAATAAAAAAAAACAACCCCCCCCCTTCCAAAACAAATACAAAAGAAAAAAAAATCAACAAAAATACTGAAAAAAAAACCAACCAACAAAAATACAAAATTCTTTTCTTGCGCGCTGCCTACTTACCAACTGTACAACTATACTATACCCTACCACCCAACCACCTACCACCCATCAACAACCACTACTACCTTCTCTCTACCAATATCCATTCTACCAACTACCACAACAGAAACTAGAACAGAGCATAAATCGCTTGCAAAAATCTGCCTCGACATCTCATGCTAATTTCGGAGTTGGACAGAAACGTGGCGATGATGCGAAATTACTGCGGGATTGGGACTTTGATAGATTCTTTAATAAGAATACGAATGGTAATCATAAGCATACGACGAGCAGCTGTAGCGGTAGCAGTGGCAGTAGTCCAACCACAACGGCGAGCTTAAATCGCAGCTCACAGCAGAGCACATTGAAAGTGGAAACCAAATTGCAAAGGGCCAGTGTAGCTGAGGCCATAACTAGACCAGTGCCAAAAGGATATCAGCCATTGAAGGGGGCTGGTGGAAATGCCGCTAATATTGCCAAAGATGGAACAGCAGCTGGATCAGGAGGTGGATGGCTAGCAGCCTATCGACAAAAACGACAAGAGCCAGAGGTTGACTCCAAATTGCCAGTCAATTTTGTGCGTGGCTTTCGTCGTGAGAATTCCGATTTCTTTCCTCTAACCAAACGGCATTCGGCTGTCCTAAGTGGAGCTAGTTCATCATCCGTATTCTCGAATCGAAATCAACCGCTATCACAGCCATTGGTTCCAAACCAAAGACCTCCTGGTGCCGTTTACCAAATATCCTACAAAAGCAATAAAAATTTACCAACAACAACAACAGCTGCAGCAGCAGGAGCAACAGCAACAACAACAGCGGTCGCTGGAAAGGATGCTGGAGGAGCTGCCAAATCGAAAGCATCAGCTGGATCTGGCACAACTGCCACACCTACCAAATCCAACTGGCCAATAGATTTCTGGCGTCCGCGTCGTGAAAAGACTGAATCTGTCATTGTGCTGCATAATGCAGCAGCTCGTGCCCAACAGCAGCAGCAGCAGCAGCAACAACAACAGCCGCAGCAGCAGCAGCAACAGCAGCAATTGCCCCAGCCGCAGCAGCAACAGCAGCAGGTAAACGTTCTCAGCTCGCACGTACAGAACAGCAGAAAGGCAAAAACAGAAAAAAAAAAAACTGTTAATCCAAAACTCGCTACATATTATTGTGTTTTGTCTTGGCGCCCCTCAGATAAAAAAAGAAAAAAAAAAAAAAAATCAAACCAAACCAAAAAAAAAAATGCAAAAAAAAAACACAAAAACAAATTTTTCATTTGGCTTTTGCTCTTACCATACTCACCACACCAATGCACTTACTCACATGCACACACACACACATACACATATATGTATATATCCACCCACATCTCGCTGTAGCCTGACATACTGTTAATAACATAAACACTAACAGCTCGTAAATAACAGCTATGCCAAACAACAGCTGGATTCATGCGGATAAAAAATTGAATAGAATTGAAAAGTAAAAAACCTGAATATAAACCAAATACAACAAAAAACTAGAAATGAATATAAATAATATTGTTGCTTGTAGCATGTTTTTCATTTAATTCAGAGAACCCACGCCTCCATAATAATCGTATTATAATAAATCAAATATCAAGAAAAACTATTCTCATATATGTTACAATTACAATTTTAGAGTATAAGTCTCATTAAAATTTATATTTAAATCGATACATACATATACATATACAAATATGCTGCTAGATCGATCGATTGATGTATTATATGTATACTATAACTTGGTCTATCCTATAATCCATTTTCCATAACCCTCTCTCACACACACATACACACACTCCCAGTTCTAATACAAGGGTTTGCTATCTAAAATTGATAATATCTGAGGCACATTTAATCCATTTTGTTGTACATATATTTAATTCCTAACTTTTGTAAAAATGATGTCATAACAAAAGAACACCCATTCGAATGCTAATGAGATGCTATTTATAATTAAATGTATAACAATTAAAAGGTGTAAATACATTTGCTTAAATATTAGAAAACAAAGTATTGGAGAACAAAGAAATTTACATTTTAAATAATAAAAGATTTTAATTTAGACCAGTTTTAACTTAGAGGAAACTTTGACACAGACCTAATTCCTGTCTTAACCAATATATATTTTTGTTATTTAGAAAGAACTATTATACTAGTTAGGATCTGGCTTCCTATTAAACGTATAATCTTCATATTCATTACAATTTGCCCTAGCCATGAAATAAACCCTCCTTTTAGATAATCAGATTCTTACTCGAACTTTTATTAAAAGTTTCGAAATGTGAAGAAAAAATCATTGTACTCAAAAATCCACCCACCTTTTGGACTCATTTAAGTTTCAATGAATCAACTCATCATCTAGATACTTACAAAAAGTTATAGATACATATTCCGTCCTTAAGATCATGAAGTACTTTATTAACTGTTATATATTTTAGCTTACATATTTTGAATTTGAGCAAGAAATAACGGTTCCATCTCAATTTGAATCAGCTCAAGCTGCTAGTAGATAAGACGATAACAGAGGTCAGCCTATGGATTGCAAGTCCATCTAATGCTTACATAACATGGATAAATTAACATTAAAGTAACAATTAGGAAATGCTTTCTGTTATATGTACATATACAGTGTATGTAACGGTTTTATTTCAAATCGAATAGAATGAATAGGAATTGTTAGATAGAAAAGTATAGGACATATATTCATATATATATGTATGTATATAACTATATAAACTACAAATATGCTGCTTTAGCTTCTACCACTCTCTTTCTAAGTCTCTCTCTCTCTCTCTCTTTCTTTCATTCTACTTCTTTCTGCCAAACATTTGCTCATGCTCAAAATTGTTTTAAAGCTTTATGTACAAAAAAAATTAAAAATGAAAATTTGATGCAAAGTTTATTATTGGTTTGGTTAGAGCATATTTGAATTCGAATCGAATAAAACTAAAATCCTATTTAATATAATCAAATATTGTGCCCCCCTTTGCTAAAAACCCCATCTGAGCAACGTTTGCCCGCTGCTGAGCTGATTGACCGATGTGCCAGCCGAATGGAAATGAAAAGAAGCTAATTTTTAAGTGCCCTAGCTTTAAAACAATTTTGAATTGAAATATCCATGTGATCTGATCTGATCTGATCTGATCATAGAATGTAAGCCCACCTAGACACAGTATACACACACACGCCTACACAATCTACTCCTAGCTGTCTCTCTCTCCCTCTCGCTCTCTCTTTCTCTTCTCCTTTACCATCCATTCCTTTATATCCTTTTGCTATAATTAGGCTTTTTCTTTTTTTGTTTTGGTAGAATATATAGAAATCGATTCTCTTTTAGGAGTTATCTTACCCATTTAGTGTCTCATTGGCATTCATTTAAATAATTGAAAATTTTTTACACACATTCTTTTTATGTTCGTTTATTACCGTTTCTTTGTTTTGTTTTTCTTTTTTTTGTTTATCTGTTACATTTAAATTTTGTTCTTATTTCCGATAACCCATAATTTCATTTCGATTTATTTGTTGTTTTCTTTTCTCCTCAATTTGAATACGTTTTCTCTCTAGTTCTAACAAAAATATCTTCTTGGATTTTTTTTTTAATTTTTCCACCAACAGAATCGTGGAGGTGGAGGCGGTGGCACCGGCGTTGGAGGAGTCGGTGGCAGTGGCAGCGGTGGCGGCGGCGTTGTCGGTGCAGATGCTGGGGGACTTGGTACACCTGGTACACGTACCAGCAGCGTTCTGCCCGATCTACTCAGTCAGGCATCGCCAGCAACACCACCGCGTCACGATAAATCATCCAGTGAGGAGGTGAGTAATATTGAAAAACTATTCAAAAATTGCAATAAATTAAATAATACGATCATAAAATTTCCATTGCCATTGCCCTTGCCCTCATTTGCCCCCTCCCCCCTGATATTTGTTTGTTAATTCGTTCCTTTTGTTATTCACGTTGAATTTGTTCAAAGTTTCCACATCCTTCCATTCCATTCCTTATACTCCTATCTACCTATCTTGGTTTTTTATATCCACTCCCCCCCCCCACTCCTTCTCCTTCTCCTTCTCCTTCTTCCTCTTCCTCTCTTTATCTTTCTTTATTGTGATAATGTTTACCATAAATTTATTTAATTAACGTACCTCATTTTGTCGTTTATGTCTGTATATCCGATTGAAGCATTCAACAAATTTGACTCATCCAATCATTATCTCTAAGTCGTAATATAACTATGTTTTCACTATACATATATATCTAAATATATATATATTTAGATTGCATTGTCAGTCAGAGAGTTATTTCCGGTTCAGATAAAACATACGAAGAAAACCTTCAACACAAACAAGGAAATAATGTTTACTTGCTGAGATCTTGATTCTATATACCTACAGATAATATGATGTTAATACAGTTTAGGTTTAAAAAAAAAAGATCAGAGTTTGAATTAAAATAAAAATCAAATAAGTTGCAAAGAGAAAAAAAAACCAACTACGGCATAGCCGAAGTTAGTCCAACTTCAAGTTTATTTTATGTACTAATTGACAATTCAATATGCATATAGAAGTACATATGTATATGTATAATATATGTATTAGAAATTTCATTAACCATGTGACTAATCATTGAGTCGAATTATCGAAGGTTTAGCATAGAAACTACATATATACAATTTCTTTGAGACGTGGAACACAGAGTTCATTATGATGAAAAGATCATTTAGAGAAGAGAAAAGAAAAAAAAGAAACAAACGAAACAACAAATTAAACAATAATAATAGCAGCTAAAATAGCAACAACAACAAAAACAATTATTGCATGCCCAAAATAAAAAAAAAACGAAGGGAAAAAACCAAAAACCAAATGCTGCATGAGATGATTTAAATAATTAAATTAAATTTAAAAAAAAAATTTGTTTAACATACAAAAAATTTCTCCTTCTTTATGATTGTGCTTTGTCTTTCCGCAACGTTTGAGCTGATGGCCTCTGCGATATACATACATATATCTATACGTTATATATATATATATATATATATACATCCACGATATATATATCCAACATATATATATATATATATATATATCTATACATATACAATTTAATGAATTACAAAATCAATACGATCTATACATGAAATTAAATCAAATCAAATTAAATCAAATTAAACAAAAATCAAGATCTTATCATATATAACAATAGTAAGTATAAAACAATAACTGTAACAACAACAACAACAAAAGCAATCCATTTGTAAAGTAAAATCTAAAAAGTATATATATATAAAAGGAATATATGTACATACATACATATATAAATGTTCTCTCTTGTATTATTTTGACTCTCTATCAACAATAGCAACAATTGCAAAAAATGCAACAAATGCAACTTTTGTTCATAGTTTTTATTTTCCACCCAAAATTCTCATCAATATTATTTTAATATATTTTTCTCTGTTTGTTTGTTTGTATGTGTTCAGGGTATAATGATAAAATAACATCTACCGATTTCCACCTATTCTTCAGTTTATCGATCTTTTATCTTCATTTTTTTTTCTTCTTATCTCTGTATATATGTATGACAATCTTCATAATTATTTTATGCCCTTACTCGAAAGGCTAGTCACTGTAACTAACCTTAGTACATTTCATATTTATATAAACACATATGTACATACATACATACACACAACAAACACATTCTATATACATATACATATATATATATATATATACACACACACACACACAGGCATATAAAACATGCTGTTTCTCTGTCACGGAATCGGTTGTTTATAATACTATATGTATATATATGAAAATCGCAGAAATTTGTAGTCCTTATATAGACCATCTATAATCACTGTGACTGGATCAGATACAGAAAAAAATAATATAAAGTAAAGAAAATATCTTAAGAGATATGAAAAGATTCAAGAAATAAATACGATTCAAAACTATTCAAGATTGGATAACGAACGATAAAGAACGATTGAAGATCTATTTCAGTATAGAATATGGAACAGTTAAACATCATACTTGGAAAATCATTTTCAAAACAAAAGATTTATCTTCTCTATTCTATTTCCTTATATTATATACCATATCCATTGATATTGAATCATCATTTCGGAATGAAATTTTACTTTTGAAATAGATAAGGAATGTACATACATACATACATACATACATAGATACATATATACATACATTCTTACATGCATACATCAAATTCTCTCAAATTCTATTTTCATTTGTTTTTTTCAAAAATATCGGCCTCTGGGGAAAGACTAAACACATTTTTGTATTGTTTAACATTTACATACATACATACATACATATATTAAATTTCATAATTTTAGTTACTAATTATTGTCAAATTATTGTTTAGTTTAAGCACTTGAATGTATATAGATATATAAAATGTAATCACAACCATTTATTGACCCGACCCCGAGCATGTATATACATACATAGATGTAAAGCAATATATATATATATATAGTTTTTTTTTAGTATTTTTTTTTTTAGTTAATTATTGATTTTGATCTCAAAAAACTAATTGAAACTTTTATTTTTTCGTTTCTTTTTGCACTTTCTTCTATTTTTCTTTTCTCTCTTTCTTTCTTTATCTCTCTCTCACTCTCTCTCTCTCTCTCTCATGTATATATATATATATATATATATATGTATATGTATATATATTTCTCATTTCTATCTCTTGTGAATACGAATATCAATGAAAAAATGACAAATATAATGAAATCAATAAAATAATCAATCAATCAATCAATTAATCAATAATATAATAATAATAATAATAATCGAATTTAAATCGAAACGGGTTACAAACACACACACACTCAAACTCCCACACACACACAAACAAACAATAATGCAACCAGTATCAAGCGGCCATTAGCTCATCCGTGCATTCCACGCCATCGAAATCGTTTATAGCCACTAGCTCCAGTTCCAGTTCCATTGGCGGCGGCCATCATGGTTTAGGCGGTGGCAGTGTTGTGGGTGGTGTTATTATTAGTAGCAATAATTCACCACAATCCACCATATCGCTTGCCTCGTCATCCACATCGAATTCGCGACAGAATTCACCAAAGAATTCGATTAGTAAAACGCGTTCATCCAGCAGTATTACTAATTTATTGCATAAATCTGCTTCTTCCTCTTCCGCGAACATTCTACAATTGACGACGACACCATCATCTTCCGCAATATCATCATCATCATCATTGTCGCAACCATTGCCACCACACGCGTATGCGTTGCAACAGAAACAGCGAAGTTTCTTAACATTTGGCTTCGGTGCCGGTGGTTCGGGTCCAACGCGTCGCGAATCCCATGTCAATGTCAATGTAACGCCCACATCGCATGAGGTGTCAAATGATACGCCCGAAATTCGTAAGTATAAAAAACGTTTCAATTCGGAAATACTATGCGCCGCCCTATGGGGAGTCAATTTGTTAATTGGCACTGAGAATGGTTTAATGCTGCTCGATCGATCCGGTCAAGGCAAGGTAAGATTAAGATAAAAATATATTATATACATACATACATATGTATATCATTATAATATTATATCTAATATTCCACCAGGTCTATCAATTAATCTCTCGACGACGTTTCCAACAAATGGAAGTACTAGAGGGACAAAATATCTTGGTTACCATATCGGGTAAAAAGAATCGTGTGCGCGTCTATTACTTATCCTGGTTGAAATCCAAAATTTTACGCACCGATGGTCTATCTGATGTAAGTTAATAATTTGAATGTATATATGTATTTGTTATATTAATTATATATATATGTATATTTATAGCAAGTTGAACGACGCAACGGTTGGATCAATGTTGGTGATCTACAAGGTGCTGTACATTTTAAGATTGTCAAATATGAGAGGATTAAGTTCCTAGTGATTGCATTAAAAGACTCTATTGAAATTTATGCATGGGCTCCCAAACCATATCACAAATTTATGGCATTTAAGGTAACGTATAATAATAATTATAGTATGTATATACATACATACATATATAGCTATTCATTATGTATACTTATGTCTATCTATCTATCTATCTATCTTTAAGAATTTTGGTGAATTGGAACATCGCCCACTTTTGGTCGATCTCACAATTGAAGATCAATCTAGACTGAAAGTTATCTATGGTTCCGCTGAGGGTTTCCATGCGGTTGATTTAGATTCAGCTGAAGTATACGATATATATCTTCCTAAGCATGTAAGTTTATAATATTAATTGATTCTATATATATGATTACTTATCATATCTATATGTATTTATATATATATATATAGACTCAGGGTGCAATCATTCCGCATTGTATTGTGGCGCTTCCAAATTCAAATGGCATGCAATTACTTTTGTGCTATGACAACGAAGGCGTCTATGTGAACACTGTGGGTCGTGTTTCCAAGAATATTGTGCTACAGGTAAATAAAAAAAAAGAAAAAAAAATTAAAAATATAATTAAAGTAAAAACAATTTATTAACCTATTTCGTTTCTTTCTTCTCTAACAGTGGGGTGAAATGCCCACTTCGGTTGCCTACATTGGCACTGGACAAATCATGGGCTGGGGCAATAAAGCAATAGAGGTAAGTTTATAGATATACCTATCATCTATATCTATAGTTCGATCTGTGCAAATAACTTTGTTTGAGAAACGAGAATGAAAACTACAATATGCATTCTAAGTTAGTCAGTTAGAAAGAGAAGCAACTAGTTTATTAGCCTTGTCTAGATCATGCCATAAAAGTGAGTGAAATGGCATGCTAAGATTTGAGAGCGAAAGAGAGAGAGAAAGCTATTTCTATATAGTATAGAGGGAGAAATATATGTATATTTTTAGGGATATTAATTTCAATTTAATCTTTAATACGTTATATATTAATCGATTTTTCCCCTTTTAGATACGTTCCGTTGAGAGCGGCCATTTGGATGGTGTTTTTATGCACAAGAAGGCGCAACGCTTGAAATTCCTTTGCGAGCGCAATGATAAAGTATTCTTCAGCAGTGCCAAAGGTGCTTCATCGTGTCAAATCTACTTTATGACGCTCAACAAGCCGGGCATGGCCAATTGGTAAAAATAAACCAATAAACATCCACTGCTTCCCTTTACCCACCCTCTCCTTTACACACACACATACACACACTCACAGAGAAAGAGATACACGCACTCATCGGATTGATAATGATATAATGGTGACGATATGAAAACAAAAGAAACAAAGCAACAAAACAACACAAAAGAAACAAACAAAAATTAACAAAATAAAACAAAAACAAAAACAAAACATCTTAAAAATTGAAAAGAAATATTAACATTTTTTAGATGATTTAAGGAGAAAGAAAGTAAAAAAGAGTGCATAATATAATTTTTAAGTGAGAAAATGATAAAAATCATCAAATATCATGATGATTATATCCTATACAAAACACACACACACACACACACACCTTTCAACACGCTAACTATTTGAAAACTTTGTGCTTATGATGAGAAATAATTTGAAGAAACAGGAAAAGTCACACACACCTATACACACACACACCCACACGACAACGTTTCAATTAGTAAATGTGCTAAGATTAAAATGAAAATTCAATCACTAATAGAAAGAAAAATCCATGCAAAATATATTTAAAAAAAAAAAAAAACAGTGCCGCGATTTAGCTAGGCACATAGATAGATATATATATATATAGTATATATGTATATCTGAACACTATATTTAACATTTAGCGAAACGATAACAAAATTCAATTTTTGAAGCTCACTCGCCGAGGTTTTTTTATGCCCGCCCTTAACCATGCCCATATAAACAAACACACACACACACACACACATCCACACACCCACAACCACACACGGACACACAGCAAGAGAGAAAAATAAAATTTATATATACATATATCTATATATATATACTTTCGATATATGATGTACGATGTATGATGACGATGATGATGATGTATATGTATAATGAAAGTTACATAAAAATCCAATTCATGAAAAAAATTTCATTTGATTAAAAAAAATTTTTTTTCTGTTTTTTTTTCTTTGCTTCCAAGTTAAACTTAAGTTAAGAAATTGAAGAAAATGAAGCAGCGGATTATATATATGCATATATATATATATACATATATATATGTATAAAATTCTATGTATATCTAAAATATATATATATATATATATATATGTATATATATGTCTAATAGTTTTGTCGTCTTGATAGAATTTATTTGTGCGTTTTCAATAAAAAGAAAGAAATGATAATGGAAAGTATAGATGGAAAATGTGAAAAACAGACGGAATAAATCAATGTCTCTTATCAACTAAAAGCTGCTCATTTTTATGAAAACCAGAAAACAAAAAAAAAAAACAAAACAAAAAGAAACGCCATTGTAAAAACTAAGTGATAAAAATATTAAAACAAAACAAAAAAGAGAAGAACAATTAAATAATATTATGTAAAATAAACAAAAACGAAAGAAAAAGGAAAAGAAAAGAAAATGAGAAAAGTAAAGAAAACAACCATAGAAGAAAGCAACACAAATAAAAACTGAAAAATCACAAGCTTAAACGAAATTATTGGAGAGGAATCATTGAGGAAAAACCTAGTTAAGCTGCATTTTTTTACTGAACTTTTATACAGAACCATATAAAAAAAATATAAAAAAACGAATAACAAAATGAAACAAAACAAATCTATTAAAAAGAAAACGTAGAAATTTAAACAAATTAAGTAAATAACGAACAAATTTTTGCTTGTTGTCCAAATTTTCATGTAGGCATTTTCTTTGTGTTTCTTTTAACAAACAAAAAAAGAAAAAAAATGGCAACATTTATCCACACACACACATATATATATATATATATATATATATATATACATACTGATCTGTTCACAATCGGCTTAAACACACACACATACACACACACACATATATATATATATATATGTATATGCATCTGTAATATGTAATATCTTCCTTTTGTGTTGTTTTCTCTTTATCTAAATTCGTCCCCCATGCAAAGAAAAAAATACTGAAAAATTTTATTAAAAAAAAAAATATTTCAAATATTGTTTGTTTAATTTTGTGTTATAAAAAAATAAAAAAAGAAAAACAAAAAAAAAACCTATGTAATCCCCCCCATATATTTAATAGTGTTCTTTAAATAAAAACAAAAAGAAAAGGAAAGAAAAACAAAAAAATTATTAATGAAAATGAAATGGATAGAGAAACCCTGCACTACAAATGCAAAAATTTAAAACAAAACCATACAAAAAAAAAAAAATATAAAAAAAATGGAATTAGTAATAAATGCTTACTTTATTTCTAAAATAAAACAAGTAAAATGATACAAGAAATGAATGTAAATCTAATTATTATATATATAATCTCAAAATTTAAAAACGAAAAATACAAAAAAATTTCAAAAAATAAAACCTTTTTTCTTTCTTCCGCATTTATGTCCTTGGATTAGTTTTGAATCATCAATCATTCTGGAATTCGTTTGACCAGGTTGAAATAATTATTGATTAGCCCCGACTGACTTTGGATCATCCTGAGAAAAAAAATTAATTTTCCTTGCAACTGTTGAATAAAACTTTGTGTTGCATACTTTTTAGGGCTGCGGAATTTCTATTTTCAAATTATCTCGTATATATCCCGGCTACAACCATCGGATTCATTCCCAATTTAGCCTTTTCTATAGAAATGAAAAACATTTTGGAGGTTTTTTTTTTGTTTTTTACACATAACTTTTATTCCGCCAAATCCATTAAAATGCTTATGACATTGAATGCATGTACAATTGAATCAATTAACAGCGCAGCAATACACTGACGGAACCAGCTCCATGTCAATCTCTACCTAATCATCGTTTAGCTTATTTGTCCTTGGCGTCTCCCTTGCCACCACGAATACGACCAGTACGACGGGCAGCAATAAGACCGACCTTGCGACCAGCGGATGTGCCACGCTTGACTGTCGATGCCTTACCAATATGTTGATGGTTACCACCACCGTGAGGATGCTCCACAGGGTTCATGGCAACACCACGCACCTTAGGCCAGCTGTTGCGCTTCACCTTGTACTTGTGATAGGCACGACCAGCCTTCAGGATGGGCTTGTCAATACGACCGCCGCCGGCAACAATGCCGACCATGGCGCGATTAGCAGAGGGCACAACTTTCTTGGCACCGGAGGGCAGCTTAACACGGGTCTTCTTGGTATCAGGATTGTGGGCAATCACTGTGGCATAGTTGCCAGATGTGCGAGCCAAACGGCCGCGATCACCAGTCTTCTCTTCCAAGTTGCAGATGATGGTACCTTCGGGCATCTGGCTCAGTGGCATGACATTGCCAATCTGCAGGGTAGCTTTGCGGCCGCAGTAAACGAATTGGCCAGTGTGCATGCCCTCGGGGGCAATGAAGAGCTCCTTACGGATCTTGTAACGATAGGGGTCACGGAAGTGAACCACAGCCAAGGGGGCACCACGACCGGGATCGTGAATGATGTCCTAATTAAAAATTTAAAGTATTAGTTAATAGACAACTCTTATGGGTTATTGGCGCGTTCATTGACAAGTACTTACCTTCACAACACCGCGAATGTATCCAGAACGCTCGGCGAAGTCCAGAGAGCGGAGCTTGGCGGCTCCCTTGCGCTTCTTGACGTGCGCCTTGAAGACGGAACCGGCGCCCTTACGTTGTGCACGAATTACACGACCCATTGCTAAAAACCAGAGAAAAACAAATCAGTATTAAAATTCAATATTTACACTCGTACTTTTTCAATAAGAATATTTCACTCTTAAATTGTTATAGACAATTAAATATCTACAGCATCAAGAACTAGTTTAGATGATTTCGACTTTTTGTTTATTATTTTTATCGGATGCAGAAGATTTGTTTTTAAATTTTCAAGATTAACAACTTTAACAACCACAACCTACCGAATCTCGGGTAAAAAAGAAAAGAAAGAGAGAGGAAGATATAGGCGAATTGTCAAAAATGACATCTAGTGCAGCCAACTTCACACTGCTGGGCACACAGTGTGCTGTTAAACGCACTGAAACAAGCTGTTAACTGATTGTATGATTTATATTTTAGATTAAATCAAGTTTTAAATATTAGAGTCTAATTAATTTTGGTATCTAAAATCAACAATTTTCATTTATTTTCTGTTTTGTTACGTGCTGAAAGCTATTCCAAAATAAAAACCCTCTGGTTATTGAATTTTAGTTTCATGCTGTACATACATTTCTAATCAAAATTTGTCAATAATTTGCTGATCAGAACAAGGTTTTACGCATTTGTAGAACAATTACCAAACCAAGTCCATATATTTTCCGGTTTCTATTAATATAAATATAATTATTTTGAAGTAAACGAATATTAAAATATTTTTATTGTATATACGAAATTATATGTACAAACAAATTGGCAAGACAATATTTAAATGATGGTAACAACAAGTAAGAAGCATTTTTAGCATTAGAAACGGGCTAATTAGGCTTACTACCGTGCTAAGCTATACGACTGGCTATGATTTCATTTGCAATTAAAATAAATAATATAAACTTTATTTCAAAAACTGTGCAAAATATCATGATTTATTTTACGTCTATTTCATGAAGTCCCCTACCAAAATTTCCACTGTTAACTCAATATGAGCTGCTCAATTTTGCTATTAACAAGCTTTTAACTTTATAATAGGGTTGCGTTAAGTGTTGTTATGTTTTCGTGATAATTCAAAATGCCCAAAAAATAAAAACTTTCCCACATTGGCCCCAAAACTTTTCGTATTTCGTGTTTTGCACGAAATGCCATAACACAGATTTAACGTAAGCATCCGATAACGATATTATTCTTATCGACTATTGATTTCTAACAATCGATTATATTTCGACTCGGGTATCGATTGTTTTTCGACTTAGAGAACCGATTATTTTGTTGCTTGAGTGTTTAAGTAAATGTAGTTGCCGCTGGTCCTAAAATAACAAAAAGAAGAAAACGCGAACAAAATAGTTTTAGAAAATTTCATAAAATGGACCGCACATTTTACGAGGGCTGGCTTATCAAATCACCGCCCACCAAACGCATTTGGCGCGCTGTAAGTGTTCAACTTTTAACCACAACTCCAACGCCATTTCCCTTCTTGACCAAGTGAAGCAATTTTTTATAACAAACTCCCCCCCTCAGCCCACCTTAGCCACCAAGAACATCAAAACACTGTTATAAACATTCCTAAAGTGCAATTGCAAGAACAAGCAAAGAGAAATGGAATTTCTAACTGTTTTTACTGTTATTTCCTTCTATCATTCTGCACATTGAGTTGAGTCATGCAAAGAAACGCACCAAAAACAGAAAAGCAGGCAAAAAAAACAATAATGTTAGTGGCATTTTTTCTACAATTACTCGTATTTAGTTCTTTCTCTCTCGCACGCTTCAATCCGAGACCGTGTGTGTGTGGCTGTGTGAGTGTATGTCTGTGTAAATAAGTATGTGTGCATTTGTTTTTTGTTGTTGTTTGCCAGAGATAATCATTTTTAATTCATTAATAAGCGGAGAGACTCAACTCAGTCATACTGGCTGTATGACTAACTGACTGATTGACAGACTGACATACGCGCTCTGTGGAAATTGATTGAAATGGAAACCAAACCACAAAAATGCGAGCAAATTATTAATATATGTAGTTGAAATGTTGAATGAAAATATATTTCCGAGACTGTGTGTGTGTGTTTACATGCGTTTGTGTGTGTGTTTGGCGTGGGAACATGTTTTGGGTTGCTGCTGTTGCCTTTGCTTTTGCTGTTGTTGCTGTTGCTGTTGCTGTTTGTGGGGTCTAAATTTACGCTTAATTAATTTTTACGTTAAATGTTTACTTTTTTCATTTCCCCCTGCTGCTCCCCCCGTTGGCCAGCCATTAGGGCGATCAAGTATTAAATTACCATCAGCAACTGTTGCCTTTAATCAAAATTTTGTTTCATGTTAAAAGAATGGCCCAAAGCGGCACGTATGTATGTATGTACATATGTATGTACGTATACATACATATGTATATGCAGACAAAAATTATATACATACATATGTATTGTATATCTTTGCATGTATATACATATGTACATACATATGTATGTATGCATCCATATACAGTATTTATGCATCAGCGATAAGCCACGAATCATCATCATCATCTTGGTCATCATCATTACCATCATATCACTCACAAAGCAACTAAAGCAACACAAAAACAATGACGCACTTGTCTCTTGTATATTGCTGTTGTTGTTGTTGTTGTTGTTATTGGTGCCGTTGCCATCTCTGCTGCTGTTGCTGCTTCTGCTGCCACCGCTGTTAAGGCAGACCCTTTTATAGGGGCAGGCGGGCTGACCATAAGCACAACTCTAAGAATACCCCTCTTTAGCATACCATTCGAAACATCAGACAACATAATTTTCAAAGTATCCAGCGGCATCTAGCGGTCAATAAATCAATCTATTATAAGTTTCCATTATAGGACTGGAAATTTGATATATCTACATATGTATGTATCTATCTATCTATCGTTAGAATGAATCATTAGCTTTATCCCTACTGTGTGCCATACATATAATAAGCATATCTGGCACATTTCTTAAGAATATTAGCTGCGTATTTTCTGCTCTTAGGGGGTGCCAATTTATTGCATAATTTGTGTATACATATGTAGATGCGAATGTGTGTACGTGTTTTGTTTATTGTTTATAATTCAATTAAGCAGATGAAATTCAACTTACACGTCAAATGAGCCAAACAAATAAAATAATGCATATATTTTATGAAGAGGATTAAAGTCCAGCTAACCACGCATAAACCACCCAATCACTCGCCCACTCTCTCACTCAGCTGTTAAGCAATCAACAACTGGGTGTGTGTGTGTGTGTGTATGTGTCTCTGGCTCTGTGTGTGATGATTACCCAAGAAAATGTCAATGCAAAACTTACAATTCTGCGGAAAAGCTACCCAATGCCGACGTCGCCGACGCTTACTCATCCGCTGATAGCCAGCTCCGTTAGTAGTAACGTATCGTAAGCTGTAAGCATTGTAAGCGTATCGACCTGCACACCTCCCCCCACTCTCTCCCTCTCACCACGCAAACCCACCCACCCATATACACATATACTGCCATATACATATGTGAACGAGGGTTGCTTTAAATCCAACGTTATTGATTACAAGCGAATTGAAGTGCATACATGAAACTTATCGTACAGACCTCGCGTTTAAATTTACTGTTTACTAAACTATGTTTTTTCTTTCTGTTCTGTTTCTTTTCGTTTTGTGTTTTGTTGTTCTCTTCTGTGTATTGTGTGTTAAAGCGCTGGCGTCGCCGTTGGTTTACACTGAAACAATGCGAGATACCCGAACAGTTTTGCCTTGAATACTATACTGATCACAATTGCCGCAAACTGAAAGGTGTCATCGATTTGGATCAATGCGAGCAAGTGGATTGTGGCCTCCGGTTAGAGAATCGCAAACAAAAATTTCAATATATGTTTGATATAAAGACACCGAAGCGTACATATTATTTGGCAGCGGAAACAGAAGAAGATATGCGGGATTGGGTGAATTGTATATGCCAAGTGTGTCACTTGCATGACACCAAACAATCGAATGAGCTGCCATTAAGTGCTGCCGGTGGATTAGGTAAGCGAAATCCTTAATGGTTACAATTAAAAACATAAATATTTTAATCCCAATCCAATGAATTTTAATGATCTTATATTATAGATGAGAATCGAACACAACACACAAGCTCTAGTGGTGGCCTAAGTAATTCCACACAAAACACTACAACCACTTCATTGCATTCATCGGCTGGAACCGCTACGACTACCACAGCAGCTGCAGTGGGAACAGGAGGAACGGCAAGCACACAATCCCAAAGTGGTTCCACATTGTTGCGTCGTCCCCAGGCCGTTATAGATCAGCAACCAATGCCTAATTCGAATACTGTCAATGTAACCAATAACAATTCCGACTCGGTCTATGTGAACACCAATAGCACGGACTACAACAATCGTTTGACATTGCTCTGTGATGGTAATTTCGAACAGCAGCATTTGCTGTCGGCTGCCCAACAGCAGCCGCCGCCATCACCAGCCACCGCCCTCTATTTGAATCACAGTGCACTGATCCAGGCGCAGGCACAAGCTGCTGAACAACAACAGCAACAACAACAACAACAACAGCAGCAACAACAACAGCAAGCAGCAGCTCGTTTGGCAATCAGCTCAAATGGTGTTGTACGCAAATTACCCGAACATTTGGTTTTAACACAACAAACATTGGCAGAGGCAACAGCTCAGTCACTTGTTGGCAATGCCCAACAACAACAGCAGCAGCAACAACAGCAGCAGCAAGCACCATCACCAGCTTTGAGTACAGCTTCAGGACCCTATATACCCATTAGTGAATGCTTCTCGGGTAGTCCAAAGTTCTTAACAGATACGGGCCATCGCATGGATATACCACATAATCCGACAACACCATTAAATAATTTAGATCCAAAATTCTATGATACACCCAGAAGTCATAATAATATTGGACTCAATTTAACCAATGATCAATCCTATTCTCCAAAAATAACCAATTTGAGTTTGGTAAGTAATGCAAACTATAAACATATACTGATATATGTATGAATAATTATATCGATAATATTTATTTTGATTTTAGCAGCAACTGGCAGCTAATGCCACTTCTGGACAAAAGCAACGGTCTGATTCCGATTCGGAGAGTGTGTTTACTGACGATGATGAATGGGCACATCCCTTGCCCCTAAGGGAAAATGTGGGTAAGTAGCAAAGGAGGTCCATTTGTAAAGTGAATGCAGAATACGTATTATGATTTTGATTTTTATATGTATTTATATATATATAAATAGATCGAAGTACCCGACCCTCGGATAGTTCCATTGAAAACGAGTCATTCGTTTTGACCTATTCGCAACGTTTCTCGAAAATGCCCGAAGATGGTAGTGGAGGTGCAACGACTCCAGCGGCTGCTGCTACAGCTGCTTCAGTACCGCCACCGAATAAGCAAGCGGACCAACATCATACGTTGGAAAAATTGGCCAAAGTATTGAAAAATAAGAATAATCTTATATTGGATTTTAAGGATAATGAAAAGTAAGCGAAAAAATAGATCAGCAGATCAAATGCTGAACGTCCACCAAACTTCATTCTCTTTCCTTCCTTTTTTAGAATTCCACGTGATTTGCCCCAATTGTCGGATACGGAGAATACATCCCCGGCCATTGTGGCTCGTCGTCATGCCAATTCCTCGTTGATCGAAGAGAGCTATGACATTCCACGGTCGCATCAGTTGCCCTATTATAATGTTAATCAATTGCTTGGCGAGCGACCAATGACCAGTCCACATAATACCAATCCCATAGCTGCCTCAACGCCTAATCTTATGGCAGATATGGCTTCATCATCAGCGGCTGTAATTGCTGCTAGCAATGCTAACAACCAGATTCCAAATCCAGCGGCCACATCACCCTCATGTGCAAGTGCTCGTACGCTGCCACGCCCCCATTGTTATACAAATGCAGCGCCCACCAAAATGGAGGGCAATGTATTCCGATATGATTTCATAGAACAAAAGGATTGCCCGCCAGTTAACCGAAAGCTAAAACCAAAAGTGGCTACCGCAAGTGGCTTAGCCACTGTCGAGGATAAGCCACCAGAAGAGTTTCCAGCCAAACCACCAGTGGGTGCCATGGAGCACTTAACCACAAAATTGTATGTGGCTCAATTGCAGCAACAACAACAGACAGGAACTGGTGCTGGACCACCAAGCGTGGATCGTAAATGCAAACCAAATGCCTACAAGGTTAGTCTTTCTTTACATCCAAAATTCAAGGAATTTGACTTATGGGACAAATGCATTTTCAGCTTGGATCATCGGCCACCATGTCACCAGCGACACGTCGCTCTACAGGAGCACCTTTATCTATGGTGCTGCCGTATGAGACGGATGTGCATTCGCCGACAGCTGCCGCCTACTTCCATGAGACGCGCACTCTACCCCGTCAACAGCATCGGCCGCATCCCAATAGCCCAGGCAGTCATTCCGTGCAGCATCAACGCACTGCCTCAGCAGCGGCGGCCATGATGTCAACATCTTATTTGGGATCAGCAGCCGCCGCCGCTGCTGTAGCATCGGCTGCAGGAGTGCCACAAAAATCTCAACAACCGCCCGCCGCCCAGACAGAGCATAAATTGCAATACTTTGATCTGGATGTGACCAATAAACCACCACTTCTTAATCGTCAGAGCATGAGTGTGGGTAATCTTTATACACAGGGTGCCGGTACAAGTGCAGCCTCTGCTGTTGCCATAGCGGCAACCGCTCGTGCTCCTGTCCCCAGCAGTGTGGTTTATAATTTTGTAGATTTTGTCAAAACTGAGGCCTTTAAGCGTATACGTGAGGAACGAAACAAGGAGAGCAGCGAAACTAAATGAATAGAATAAGGAAAGCAGCTCCAAGTCAAAATGTCAACGACAAAGTGCAATAATTTTCAGTCCACGTGTTAGTAGTAGTGCCTATATACATACATACATACATACGAATTCATATATATGTATATCAAAAAAAAAAAAAAAAAAAAAAACAAAAACATATATATATATATAGGATATTTCTGAGTGTTCGGAAATATTTTGCAATTCAAATGCGTAATACCAACCCAAATTGATGTATGACAAGTTTTGATTCGTAAACGTTGTTTCACAGACTGTCAAAATAATTGATTTAGAAACATATTCCTCTCTTTATCTCTTTCTATCTCTCCCTATCTCTTTCTCTCTTAAGACTAGAACAATTTTTTTTACGATTCAACATTCGATTCGAATTAGAAAGAGCTCTCGAAAATTTGGATAAGATTTGAGATTATCGTCTTGTATATCATTTTAGCCGTGATAAGTTTTATGCACCTTGTGCTTATTTACAAACAATATATCAAATCTGTTGTGCTTCCAACACTTCCACAAGCTAATGCTAATCTATTTTATATATATATACACATACATATATATACAAATATACACACACCATATACATTTGTATTTAACATTATTAAGGCTTTATATATCGAAATCAAAAGTGACAAGCGAATTTTAGTGCTAATTTTACAATGCAAAACTGCAAACATTTTTTATACATGCATTTTACACATACATATATACATATACACAAACACATATATGCGACATTATTATATATATATATACATACATACGTGAATTTTATATGATATCAAATTCTATACAAAATGTTTCATTTATTATTATTACAATTTAATGTGAATTTATCTCTTAATGTATAACAAATGTCTCTCGTGTGCAACCACCAAGCTGTGTCTTGGATATTTGTGCTTTTAAATTAATAAAAGATTTATAACTAAATATACAGCATAACCTATATTTAATTATTGGTGAAAACATATACATATATATACATATATGCTGATTAGCGTAAATACAAATTTTAACATATTTGTAGCTTATAAAGAAAGAATTGAATTTGAATTTTCGCAATTGCATATATATGCATATATGTACATATATTGGTTAAACAGTTTCTCCTTAACTATAGCAACCTTTTTTTATTATTGTTTTTATAACAAAACAGAGTCTGCTTGGACGCACTTGACAACCAATAATAACAACAACCAACAAACGAAACAAAAAAAAAGAGGAGCAACACTCACTAACAAATCTTTTTAAAAAAAAATATTACTGCATTTAGTTTAGCCATTGAGCTACTACAAGTTTCGATTTTCCATCATTCATTTACCATTTTTTTTTTTTTTTACTAAGGAAAAAAGCCATGTCTCTTGTCTACATAACCCATCATGATGAAAGTATCTTTGATGTAGAGCGGGAATATGCATCACAAGCTGGAACAAAGCAATCGAGTAAATTTGGACATGGTGAGTAATGCATACATATACATATATGTATGTATACATATACATACATATCTATATGGAAGATCCATTAGATGAATAAATTCATTTTGCAGCATCTTTGAAGGCCACACGTTTTGCTCAGAATTTGCGGGATCGCCTCAATACCGAGTACAAGAAGCAATCGGTAATACTCCAGAATGATGGTGTACGACTTCTGACCGATGCCAAGAAGGCGTTTCATCGCACCATGGGCTGTGCCCACACCCCATTGGATCCGCCATGTGCATATTTGCGAAAAAATCAGGGCGTCAGATGGCGTCGCGAGAACACTCATGTTTGTCCAAAGGGGCCGGGCATGCCGCCGATGCCGCGCCCAGAGAAATCCGATGGGAAAACGAAAGCGGTAACAAATTTCATACGACGCAATATACAGTGCGCTCAACGTACAGTGCCTTGTCCACCACCGCCACGCTATGTGGACACCCCAATTGGTACGCGTCATAATTTAATCAATTCCGGGTTGCTACCACAGTTCATTTGCCGCAAGGATTTCGGAAAAGTACCCATCTATATTGACAAGACTAAGAAAATGTTGACCAGTATGCGTGCAATTTGTGACAAGGAAGAAGCCCGCCTACAGGAGTTATGTGGTGGCCATAAAGGGGGACATGGGCGTGGATCTGCTGCAGCAGCTGCCGCTGCCATGTTTAAAGGTCAACCAGTGCCTGGCATGAGGATTATGGAACAGGCGGAACGGAATGAAATACTAGAGGGTTTGCGTCAACATCTAAGTGAGAATACCAAACAATATCAGTCAATGTCACTGCTGATTGATAGTGTGGCCAAGCGTCAGCGCAAAGGGAAATTGGAATCCGATTTGCGTCAAGTGGAGCAGGATATATTGCTAATTGAAACCAGTCCCATTATTTATGTTTCACAGTATTGAAAATGTGTTTTAAAACTTCAAAATAATCTCAAGCCACCATCCTCATCCATTCACTTGCATACGCACGCACACACACACACAACATACACACATAATATTGTAGTTTGCGAATAAAATTTAATGTTCAGCATGATATCAAATCCAATGTATAACTACCATGACAGAATGGACATAAGAGTATAGAACGTGATTCAGTATCATATAGTTGTTCAAGATTTTTCTTCTCTATTAAAATCTGGCGATAACACATGCTGCAATAGCAGCGATCTAGGCTGGGTTCCATCTAAAATGAAATCAAACAATCAATAAACCAATCAATCAATCAGTCAATCATTTAATGTTACCTCTACATAGGATATGCTACAATGGAACAGTTGCTTATGCTTCTCTTCTTTATGCTCTGTATCATGTTTTGATATATTTAACTGATCCCGCAAATTATCGAAATGTATATCCATGCGGAACAGAAAGTGTTTGGTTATTTTATTATTAGGTTCGTCCTCTATATTCAGATTCCCTTCCAATTGCTGCTTTAGTCTATTGAACTTTTTGAACATCATCTGGCTGGCTAGTCTTTGGAATGGAGTTAATGAATCTGCGCTTAAAGTGGACAAATACTGTAATCTCAGACGCATATGGGTTGTCGCCAGCATGGCTAGTAGTAAATCCATTTTACATTTAGTTGTTCCCATTCGGCAGGAATATTGATATATATTTGTTTGCATTTCAAATATTGGCGTTAAGGTATGATATATTAACTGAAGCTGCTGCAATTGTTCCTCTGTGGCCATTCCTTCAAATTCCAAATTTTCCAAAGAACTAAAGTTCAGATATTTTTGCATACTCTTTTTAAAGAAAAGGGTAAGTCGCACTTCCACAAGCAGATCTGTACAGGAATTGATCGGTTCATTGAGTTTCAAATTCTCAGCAAGTTTAATCAATGGATTATTATGATGTACACTGCCGACATGTATGAGTAATTTATGTCTCAATTTTGCAGTGGTTTGCAAATATTCCTTTTTGGGATAGAGAACAGCTGTACATAGATTCTTATGCCGGCTGCTAAATAGTCCTAGAATTTGGTAACTCTCACAGTTTTTGATCTTCATGGGTTTCATGGTGAGAGATAAGTCATTGAAAGATTTCTGAACCACTTGAATCTTATAGAGATTAGTCTGAGCTGTGGCCAAGGCGTAGCTGTTGTCGCTAATAGAGCAAAGAGCTAAAAGATATATAAAGTATGTTTATATATAGTTTTATACACAAATTATTATCTATTATTATTCACCTGTAATCTTCATGCCGCCCACGTAAAGGCGTGTCTCCAGCCAGTTATTGTTCTGATTGCTCCATGTTAGCATATGTGATCCCTTACAGAAGGTTATGTAAGTATAATTCCCATTTGTACAATGTGTCATCACAGCTTGCTGTAAACCCATGCGATCTGGTTTCACCCAAAGATTCTTAACCAAAGTTAGTTCCAACGAGTCGGAGGTAAAGCTATATAGATTCACCAGACCATTGACATCACCAACAAGTAGTAGATTCCGAAAAACTTGCAAAAAGCAAATGCGATTAAGTTCGGTCCGCATATGCCAGTGATCCAATAAAGACTGGGCATCGGCAGTCAAGCTGAGGACCCAAATATGACCACTAGCAGTGCCCAATATGAGAGTGTGACCACACAAATGATCCTTCCTTGCACCCCAGGCCATCATAGTGATCCAGCTGCGATCTAAAAAACTTTGATATTGTTGAAAACTTTTTATTGCCGACGGATCTACTTCAAAGGGCCCCTGCAAAGCGTCTCTAAGATGAACTGCCAAGTCCAGACCGTTTAGTTCTTTCCATCGAGTACATTCGGCCGGTTTTGTGAGCAACAAAAATACTCCGTGGTTATTTAATGATGCCAAAAGCATATGTTTATTGGGTAATGTTTTCGGTGCCCATTTGGCAGCAATCAGTTTGGCCTTAGGTACCTCTGTGGAGTACACAGCCACATATGCAGGTTCCAGGGTAAGCTGTTGAGCCTCCAGGACATGGCAATTGTCATAGACATCAAGAAGATTGACTTGTTTGGCCAATTCATCTAAGGGTCGGCTTCTTATGTTAGCTAAATCTACACTGGCCACAATATAAGGAAAGGGAATTCGGCAATTCGCCTTGGTTGTTATCTCCAGTGTAATAAGTTGCGTTGTCGATCCTACGAGGGTTATATGATCGCCATCCATGGAAAAGGATAAAAATTCATGTACCGAATTTTGTTTCACACTGCCTCTGTATAATGTTCGAAATCTTAAGGCGCCACCACCACCACCTGTAAGTAAATCATAATTTGTTCACTAGTGTAAGAGGAACAGACAAGCAAAACAAAAAGTGCAAAAATCGTCAAAGTTTTGTTGTTCTCACGAAAATGTTTCTCCGTGTTTACAAATGTGTTTGTGGGCATGTGTGTGCGGGAGCGTGTTTTGTTGTTGTTGCCCTCTTTAATACAACCCTCACTATTACCATGCTCTTCTAGCGTGCGGCCATCTCCGACGTCGCCAGTAGGTTTTGTCATTGCGGGTAGCAAAGTTCAGCTCATCAAAAAATCAACAAAACGCAAAAATGGCATCATCAAAAAAAGGTCTGGATTTCGTTAAACAAGTTGCTGATTACCTCAGCAAAGGCAAAAGTTTTGATCGCGTTACACAAATGGTAAGACGTAAAAGGAACTTCTCAAATTTGAAACTGGAAATGCCGAACATGATGCTCCACGAACAGCTGTTCGGAAACCGATTACATAACGATGGACAATTATAAATCGATGAATTAGGCGCATATATTGAATTTGAATCTTCTATTCTGCAGATAAAAGTAACCGGCGGCGGCGATGGACGTTGTATAGGTGAATTCACTGTGGCCGAAGAGCATCTTAATCGTATGGGATCTCTGCATGGTGGCTTAACAGCTACCATATTGGACAATGTCACCACATACGCTCTTATGTCCAAAGGCTCACATCCTGGTGTTTCTGCCAGTCTTAATGTCAGCTACTTAACAGGAGCCAAACCAGGAGATGTGGTTGAAGTAGATGCCAATACGGTGAGAGCAGGCAGAAAATTGGCGTACATTGAATGTGTTTTAAGACGGAAATCGGATGGAAAGGTGATTGCTACTGGTGGACAGACCAAATTTGTTGATATGCAAACAGAGGCATTCAAGTAAACCAAGCTTATGTTAATCTAAATTAAATAATGATATTACTGGCTAATACCAATAAAAGCGGTTAACGGTTGTATTTTGTTGTTTGAACTTCACATACAATGTTTGTGTTATCGATAATTGCATTGCGATGTTAATCGATTGTTAAGCAGCTGTTCTGCACTTTGTTGTACCCTGTATTCTTTAGGTAAGTGTTTTATTAGGGATTAAAATTATACTTATTCAATTCTAAAAATTTGAATATGACAATCCGTTCATTTGAATTGCCCTAATATGTTTTGAGCTAATATGTTGTTATATATATGCATATATTAACCTGTTCGTATGTATATGTTTCGCAATCTTAGGGTAATCTAACGTCGACGCCATGATTTGCTGTATGTGATTGTCGATTATTTTTCATATTCTCTTTCGTTTCGTAATCTATCGGTATGGGCACAAGGAAGAAGGGCTTGGAATTCGCCAAGCATATAAGCGAGATAATAGCCAAGGCAACAGGATTTGAAAGGCATTTGGAGAAGGTTAGCTGGAGATAATTTTCAATGAACCTACAATTATAAAATTGTCCCTTTGATGTTTAGGTGCAAATCACGGGAGGAGGCGATGGCATTTGTACTGCTGAATTCAAAGTTGCGCCAGAGCATCTGAACAGAGGCGGTGGCCTCCATGGGGGCTACACTGCCACTCTGGTGGACATGATAACCACATACGCTTTAATGTCTAAGCCTAGTCATCCCGGTGTCTCAGTTGATCTGAGTGTCAGTTATCTGAAAGGTGCCCGCGAGGGTGACGATGTAGTGATCGAGGCCAATACGATCAGAGCAGGCAAGACTTTGGCCTTTATTGATTGTGTACTCAAGCACAAAAAGGATAATTCGGTGATAGCCAAGGGCAGCCATACAAAGTATGTGAACTTTGAGTAGATTATATGTGATAAATAGACCATGAAAGAGATTTGAATGTGCTTTATTTTATTACATTGTGTAGCAGTACATTTGGTTGTTGTTGTTGTTCTTGTTGTTAGTTAATTTGTTTTTGTTTTTGTTTTATGTGCGATTAGATTTAATGTGGCTACTACGGATTAATTATTAAGTCGATATGCATATTTTGGGAGATGATTTACTTCTGTGGCGGAGATGGGGAAGGAGGACAGTGTGGGCAACAGGCCTCGGGCGGCGTTAAGGGCTCAATGCCCACTGGGCAGCTAACTTCACCGCACTTTTCCCTCAAACAGTTCACTTGGCCATGGAAGCAATTGCATTTGGTGCAGACATCCGGTGTCCAAACCTCATTATTAAGACGAGTAGTGCCTTTATCATCGATGCAGTGACTACGTTTGGGTTTAACTGAAACTGCTGGAGGTGCTGGTGCTAGCTGAATTATCTGGGGCAATTGTTGTGGTTCCGAATCGACGGCGTTGCATCCCTCCTCCACTTTTCGTAGTTTTTTGTGCACCTTCTTTAATTCCTTTTGGAAACTTCCGATAAGCTCCTCAAGCGCACTGATACGTTCCTCATTCACGTCGTACAAGGCTTCCAGGGGACTGTCATAGCTTTCGGCTGTGGTTACCTCTGGCTCATCAGAGAGATCTCTCTTTTGACGCCTCTTCACATACGTTTGGGGTACATAGGTATCAAAAATGGGCGGCAAACTATTGCAATTGCCACAATCTTGCCAGAGATATAGATTAATGCCAGCAATATCCTCACATTTCTTATAGCCACCCTGATGTTTGGCCAAGATGAAGACATTCTCAGTGACTTGATCGAAATTGTCACCAACATCGCACAGGACACGACCAAAATTGGCTTGTTTTATTTGGACTAGTTGCTCGGGCAAAAAGACACTCGGATTCTCGTAGTAGAAGCGATCACCATCGCGTAGACGACGGAATTGCTCTATCAATAGACACTGAAACAGTGGACCTACCTTGCCTCCCTCAACTTGATCTTCCAAAATGCCACCCAGCCAGACATCAATGTTATCTGGATGCCCATAGAGTTCCTTCATTTTTTGTCTAATCTCTGGGCTGCTAATCTCTTCAGAAAGATCTTCAAAATCATTGGCAACAGAAAGATTACAGAACTTCCTATAAACGTTGTAACTAGGAATACCATGATCTCGTCCACGTTGTATATTAATGGCAGCCAGATCTAAGGCAACAGCGTGTGCAGTTTGGAATAACTTTTCAGTTAACTCTGTATTGAGATTTTGGCCAGGTGTCTTAAGTTTGGCAGGCACAGCCAACATTCCCCTCATTAATGGATCAACACCCCCCTCATAGGCCAATCTCCAGGGAGCAAAAAATGCCTTATGCAATTGCAGATGACCCTGGGCTATGGGTTGGAAAGTCTCATTCAAGCGATGTAAAATGGGATTAATGATCGTATGACCAAAACGTAATGCAGCTGTAGCAAATTCATTGGCTATGCTTGGATTCAATTGAGGATTGTAACCCCGATATTCACCCATTTTATCCATGCCACTTGGTCCAATTATCAAGGGGAGCCATTGCTTGAATGTGATATGCTGCATTTGGGCTCCAACAATCTTTCGAGCCTCTTGATACAATGTATCGCCATCCCAATGTGGATTGATCTCCTTTAGCTTAGTGGCTAAACGATTGTGCTCCCTCATCCAAACAGTATGCATGGCTAGGAGACCAACTTGCTCATTTACCCTTATATCCCCAGCCACAAAGCAATTCATTTTATTCTCATCCAAATTCCGACGACAGTCCATTCCGTCTTGAGGAGCAGCAAATGGTAGCATTGCCTTTTGTTTGGGAAAATGAACACCTTCACGAAGAAGGCCATCATCTGTGCTGAGGTTACGCAACTCTTGGCCAAAGGGACTGCTATAACCATAAACCTGTGAGGCATCTATATAGGAGGTCAATTGATTTATCTGTTCGCGATGCTGGACACTGTCAAAGAACAGCGATGTCATGCCCGATCCACAAATAGCACTAGAACGAACCACATCAATGCAGCGTCGATTCTTCACCCGAGGATCATTGGGGGGCACCTCAATGGGATAGCATGGTGGAGCCATTTCACATGATTTCTTACAATCTATGCCATCCCAACTTTCTGAACTAACCGAGGGTATAGCGTGATCTAGATCATGATCTAAGAATTGACCCCATTGCATAACCATATGAGTAATCCTAGCATCTGGTGTTATTTCTTTGGTGGCTACCAATGTTGTGGAAACAAGTCGAGCACTGGGCTTGGTATGGCCAGCATAGAGCATTCCTTTGGTCCAACCCACAGGCATACTAAAACCATTCTCATAGATGGGTGGGGCCAAGCGACGGAAGGCCGTTAGCGAAGCACCCCATGTCGGATGCTGTAAATTGTTGCAAGTGCCATCCAAACTGCGGTATTTCGAATGATAGCACATGTCCGTACAATTTGGCATTTCCCGATGCTCCATACAGCCGGATAGCTCGGCCACTAGATGCAAATGCTCCCGTGACAGTAAATCCCTAAATTCATATTGTTCACTATTCATGGTAAGATTATCACCTTGCTGCACATGCTTCCTTATATTGACCAAAGTTCGTTCATAGATCTCTGCCGCTCTAGCCAATTGCCTTGCCTCGCCTGTGGGAAAACGGAATACACGCAATAATTCACCATAATTTGGTGGAGATTGAGTGGAACGATTCGAGAATAACGTATCCAGGGTATTATTAATAGCCAAATCGATCTCTTTGGCTGCCTCAGCAAAAGCAATGCGGACATAACGATCTCCTGGAGCCAAATCCACATTGTTTCTACAAAGAAAGTGAGAGAACCAAGAAAGTATGTAAGTAAAATTGATATTATAATTATTAGTTTATCTAGGGATCAAGATATATATTCTTCAATCTATCTATCGCCCTTTTTTTTTAATGTTGCATTATAAAGTTTTCAGTCTTATCCACAGTTTTTATTAATAACCATAATGCCCAACACGTCAGTGAATGGGTTCATGGGTGGGAGATACGGGGAAAGAAGATGCCTTCCAAACAGTCATTAAAAACGTCGGCAATGTCTAATAATAAAAAGCAGTAGGAGTAGGTTACTTTTTTTTTTTTTTTTTTTTTTTTTTTTTTTAGTTTGTTTGTTTCACAGTTTTGAGATTCACCTTTTTTCTGGCATCCTAAGGGCACAGCCTGACTTGCTGGCACCTCCAGCATGCGAAAATTATGTGGCAAAGGGAAAATCCGAGCCTCGCGCACAGCATTAACAACAATTCATGCCTTACATTCTTCTGTTTTGCTATTCGCGGTCGCACGTTTGCCCGTCGTTTTCGTTGTCGTCCTCATCGTCCTCATCGTCCTTGTCGTCCTCGTCGTCCTCAACGTTCTCATCGTGGTTGTCGTTAAAGGAATTTCCCTTTTGGAAAACTTTCGCCTGTGTAAACTTTGCCATTGTGCTGCCGATGCAGATTCTAGGGCAGGGACAGCGCGGGCGGGGTGGGTAGGTAGGTAATAACTTAACGACCATAATACACACCCTGTTGCACCACAGAACCGTTGAACTAGTAGTTTAGAGTAGTGGAGCCAAAGACTACTTACCACTATGTTGGTAGATTGCGCATACATATATTTATATATGTATGTATAGCTATAGCTACTGCATAGACCCCCCCCCTCCCCCACTCTTCAACCCCCTCTTCAACCCGCTCTCCTCATTTTACCCTAGTCATTTGCCACCATGGTGCGGTTTTGCTCTTTTTCTGCCACTTCGTTGTGGAAGCTCTTCCCGCTGTGTGAAACTATGCGGTGGCACATTGGCAGGGCATTTGTTATTGTGTCCAAGAGTTTGTCCAAAATTAAGCAAGTTACATTACTAGTTACTAAATATATACGAATACTTCTTCTATCTGTAAAAACTTTCTTTTATCTATATCTTTCCGAGAGTTGCAATAAAATCTTTATACATATTTCCCTAAAGAAAAATCTATTTTGAAATATTATATTGATCAATTTAGGAAAATAGTTCTAAAGTAATTACTTTCGTTAAACTGAGAATCCTTTTAGGAAGGATTCTTGATTCCATTGAATTACTAAAATAATTTTAATTGTTTTTTTTTGTTTAACTCCTTTGATTATTGTTTTTTACCCTATATCGGATTATATAACTTAGCATATGTATATTTAAACAATATTTAGTACGTTTAGTAAGGGTATTCTCATACATACTCCTTGAAAACAAAACAAAAAACGGAATCAAAAGAGAAAAGGAACTTTGGTACACTATGTAGTTTTAGTCCTGGTTTTGTTTTTTTTTTCTCCTCCCTTGCATTTCTTTTTCTTGCTTTCTTTTTCCTTTTTTGTTATTCTTGTTTTTTTTTTGTTCCTTGCCGTGTGTTTCGGTGTGTTGGTGTTTACTATGCCACATGCTGTGCGGCATATGGTAACGTATTTCCGTGGCTAGCAGTACTGGATGAAAAACCAAACCAAGCCACACCAGTAGCAGGACCAAGGACCAAGAATGAAGCCTCCTGGCTGCTGCCAGTAACAGGATAAGCTTTTGTTTTACGCCAGGCATTAACCACAACTTAGGCGGATTTCTGTGTGTTGACTGCTGGGTGCTGGTGCTGGTGTTGGATACTGGTACCGATCCCCCACCCACCTCGGCTCCACTGGCTCTGTCCCTATCAACACTCCTAAACGCCGCAGTCTTTTGTTGTTGTTCCTTCGCCGCCCGTCTTTGTCTTGACGTTAGCTTGGGGCTTTCAGCGCGGTTTTCGTTCACATTTAGTTGGAGACTCTTCGTTCCCTTGATTTTTTTTCTTTTTTTCGGAGCGTTAGTTTTGCTCCTTTTCGTTTTTTTTTGTTTTTGGTTTCCGTCTTCAACATAGTTTTTCACTTTTAACGTTTTTTGTTTTTCAATTTTTGCCTTTCTTTGCTGCGGTCTGGCGACTGAGGTTGGCAGCGTAATGAGTAAAGTTTCTTCTCTTCTAATGCTGCTGGCGCAACTAACAACTGTAAGCCGTTGCCCCAGCCCCAGCCACCGCCGTTGCCGTCGCCTCATCCAAAGCACCACCAACCACCACCAACATCCTTCCTTCCTTTCTACTGCTTCGAAAAATACAGACACACGCATATGGATAGAGAGGGTGCGGTCGGTGCGGTTTGTGCGGGCGGTTGTGGTGCATCTTCTTCTCCATTTGCTCTGGTCTCTGCTGTATTATGCATTTAAAAATAGTCCTGCGTATGCAGAAAAACGCCTTTTGGTTGCTTTTGTGGTTCTGCATTGGTTTACCACCTTTGTCTCACCCAATCACCCAATCAGACAATCTCCAATCCCAATACAATCAACCTCCCATAGGCCCACCTCCCCAACATATCTACTTTAGAGAATCAAATTGATTTACGGCCTGTGGCATAAAATTTACGTGAATATCCTTTACGACATTTGCTCTATAAATTTCGCTCTCTCTTTCCGCCCAACAACAATTTTGAAAACTTTAACAAGAGGCAAAGGCGCGCAGAAGAGGCAAAAAGAAGAAGTTACAGAATGAGAGAATAGAGATGGGGATATATATGGGAATGAGTCTGGAATTGGAGTTTGGTGTAAAGCAAGAGACAGGCGGAAAAACCCCAATTCCTAGGCAAGAACACAACTTGTCAACTCAATTTCAATTTGGGCAATTTGGCTAACTTGTGCGGTTGTCTCACAGAGGGCTCCCCCCCCTTTCCCTTTACCCCAATACCCCAATACCCCAATACCAACACTAACACCAACACCAACACCAACATCATCACCATCCTTACCCTTCCCTCTTTTTCTGTCACGTTCCTTGTTCTGGCTTAGCACGTTTTTGGTTCGGGCAACTTTTGTGCTTTCGTTTGCCGCTTTTTGATGTTCTTTTTGATGGTTTTTTTTTTTTTAGTTTTTGAGTGCATATTTTATATGCAGTTTAGCTGCTTTGGCCGCACAGTGGTTTAAAAATGATGAAAGAATAAGTTTTTTAACGTGTTATATATAGATGTACATACATCTAAGCGTAAAGATATATGAGATATATATAAATTATTAATATAAAGCCTCGGAATTAATGCTAAATTCTTGATACTTTTACTTGACTCCCCAATAACTGAAATTACCTTAACTTACATATCTAATTGTTGGGAAAAATCTGCTTTAAATTTCTTATAAAACTTTTACAATTTGCATAGCAACCGATATGATTTCTCCATCTAACCGTTGCGATTTATAATTATGTTCGCTTTTTATTTAATTGGATATCGGTGACCACTGTTTGTTTATTTGTGTTTGTGTGTGTGTTGGCTTGTGCAACTTTGTAGTTGTTGTTGTTGTTGTTCTTGTTTTTTTTTTCTTTTCTTCCTTTTTTCAATTAATTAAACAAGTTTACCGCACACTTAAATGCATTTTAAGTGCTTCGTTTCCATCTACAGCTTTCCACAGGCTTTTTTCTTAGGGTTTCTGTTATTTCCTTTTTAAATTTTTTTTTTTTGTCCTGGTTTTTTTTTTTTTTTATTTTGCTTTTTCTTGTTGTTGTTCTTTTCTCTTTTCCTTTGAGTAAAAGTTGTTCCTTTTCATTTTAATGGAGTTTTATGGGTGCTTCTGTGTAGGTTTTTTTTCACATTTATATTTTTTTTATTTTTTTTGCTTTCTTCCTTAACCGTTTGCTGCGCAATTAAAGTTTTTGTGAACTATTTACTTTTGATTTTTCACTCTTCTGAAATTCCCTTTTTGATGGACTATTCGGCGTTATTCGCACAACAGAATGCGAGTAGTGGAAAGGGGTGGGGCAGGCAGGAGGAGGGGATATAAGAACTCACCTAATGGTGACCAAAGCGGATGCCGAGACACGACCAAATTGATTTTTCAGTTGGCATTCATATCGTCCGCCATCGAGAATGGAAACGTTCTTGACAAACAAACTGCCGGTTCCACTTATTTGATATTTCTCTATCGATTGGACATTTGGATCAATCAGACGACCATCCCGGCGCCAGGCAATCTGAAAAGTAGCAAAAAACGAAACGATGCGGAAACGTTTGTGGTTGCAGACGGTAAAAGGAGTGAGCAGTGAGCAGTGAGGTTAAGCATCTCAACAAGTGGCCAAAGCAAATAAAATCGACCAAAATGGAGTTAACTTTACCTGAAGACCATCCTCCGGGTGTTCGGCACGGCAAGGCAGCTCAATCGTTGTGCCCGTTATGGCCACCAAATTGGTTGGCTCAATAGCCAAACGCGGTGGGAGTTGAGAAGCTTCCACTTTAATTGTGGCCTCGGCACTTCTCTCACCATTCTCGTTGCGGGCCAAACATCGGTAAACGCCTGCAAAAATGGTAAAAAAAAAAATAAAAATAAAAAAAAAGCGCGAAAGGGAGAATATGTATGTATGTATGTATGTATGTATATATAAATCGG
This sequence comes from Drosophila sturtevanti, assembly GCA_018150375.1. Lineage (NCBI taxonomy): Eukaryota > Metazoa > Arthropoda > Insecta > Diptera > Drosophilidae > Drosophila > Drosophila sturtevanti. Next base: position 5,778,235 of record JAECWJ010000594.1, read on the forward strand.
TTTAATTTCCTTTGCAATTTCAACTTACCAGCATGCTCCTCCTTGGCAATGCTAACCACCAGTTCTGTATTCTCGTTCTCCAATAAAATATCCTTGGTACTTTCCAGCAATGGTTGGCCATTGAACTGCCATTCGATAGTGGGCAATGGATTGCCATCGGCGTCACATTCAAGCACAAAGGCTTTGCCCAGTTTGATTGTTTGATTTTGTGGTGCCATTAGAATTTCGGGTAAATCTACAAAAAGGGTTTAACAGAGCGTACAAAACGATTTAAGCAAATTTTGCTTGCTCTAAAAAGCAGCAACAACAACAACAACAACAACAACAAACACAAATACAAACACACGAACAAGCCACAAAACGCCTGCAGTATAAATTTGCTGCTGCGTTTCTCGTCTTGCCTCATCGTTGACGTCCCACGGGTCGTATGCATAATATGCAAAATATAAATTTCATTGCATACTTTTTGGCCGCCATTTTTACTATGTGTTTGTATGCATGTGCTGTACTGTGTGTTTGTGTGTGTGTGTGTGTGTGTATGTACTGTGTGTTTGTTTGCTTGTATATTTGTTGGCTTAATTATGCTGACCAGGCTACTCTCCACGCCTGACTGCTTTAAATGGGGCCAAAAGTAGCAGCGACATTTTTTTTTTTTTTTTTTTTTTGGTGGAATGGTTAGGTGACACTTGTGTGGATACGCTCAGTTCCCCACACACCATCATTACCATTCCAGGTAAACTTATTCTCCATAATAGTTTATAATTTTTGCTTTTAATTTTGCAAAATGTGCGAAATCAAACCACAATTTATAATGACCCATTGTCACTTCAAACTCTTACTCTCCTTCTTTCTCACTCTCCATTTTTGGTCTCACTTTATTTCTGTCTAGCCCTCGTATATATATTTTTTCTTTTTAATAGGGGAGTACAGTCACGTACAAACGCTTGAACATTCAACATAACGAATGTGATAAAAAAAAAAAAAAAAAAAAATACATATGTAATAATAGTACAAGAGCAAAGTGTTTGTTTTGGAAACGAAGAAATAACCAAAACTTGAATGCACTTTAAACAAAAACCAAAGAAAAGATAAATCTTATGATTAGAATAGATATATGTTTGCATCTATTTATAGAACAGATAGAAAGAATAAGCAATTTATAGCCCTTGGATAGATTCTACAGGTTATAAGGAAAGCATTTAAAGGGGTTCGGAGATTATCTTTTTGGAGTGCTCTACCCTAATACCAGAAACTGTTTAATTACTCTATCTGTATAGCATAGTTTTAATATTTCAAATTGAATAATGTCGATCAATCTGGATATTTTTCTAGTGTAATTTGATAGACAAACTTTATGATAAAGTCCAACAACACCCATCAACAAGTCCATGTTGTATGGGAGCGGGTTAAAGAGAGAGAGAGCGAGAGAGATAGAGAGAGAGAGAGAGAGAATGCTGTAAGCCAACAACACACGACAACAAACCTTTTGGTCGCACCAATTCCCGTTAGCGGCCCGAGGCCAAAACAAAAATTAAATCGACTGCAAATTGAGTAAAACGCGACAGTTGTGTCAGTGAGTGAAATGCAATCCGTGTCTGTGTCTGTGTCCATGTCCGTGTCCATGTCCGTATCTCTGTCTACGTTCCATGTCCATGGCCATGTCCATGCTTGTGTTTTCTGAACACTCACCCTTCACCTCGATTCGTGCACTAGCCTGAATGCTGCCCAGACGATTCCGCGCCTCACAGCGATACGTGCCCGCTGTCAGTTGTGTGGGTTGGACCAATACTAGACTGCCATTCGACTGCAATTGCTGTGTGGCCGTAGACTGGGTTAGTTGTCGACCATTGATGAACCATTGTATGTCCGGCTGTGGCCAGCCGGAGGCTGAGCAATCGAGCAGCACATGCTCGACACCACCATGAAGGGCCACAATTTGGTCATGTGGCTGATGGGTAAATTGTGGTGGCAATTCAGTATCCGCCCACACCTGATTGCTATTGGGAAGGTTATAGAGGTTGTTGTCAGTGTTGCTGTTCCCGTTATTGCTATTGCCAACGTTGACCACTAGCCGGACTGGCTGCGATTTTACATCGCCCATTTCATTGCGTGCAAGGCACTGATAGATGCCCATATCATTGGCATTCACATCGTGTATCATCAGTGTCCCGCTTAAGAGGATTTGTGTCTTGAATTCAGTCTCAGTGATCTCATTGGTGTTGTGCATCCAAGTGATTTGAGGTCTCGGCTGGCCGCTGACTTCGCAATTAAGTTGAACCGATTCACCGCTAATTACCTCAACATCTCGAGGGGATACCAACAGTTGGGGTTTGGCTAAGAAAACCAAAAAACAAAAAAATGGGAAAAACAAACAAATGATTTATTTAAGCATTTTATCGTCGTTGATCAACACTGCCGTGTAGATAGTGCGACCCAATTTGATTGGTAGCACTTTTTATGAAAACACTTTTAGGCCCTCTGTCACATTGTGGACCATCGTTTAAAGCCCTTCAAGCCGGCTTACCGCATTTGAAATGTTGCTCAGTGAGACTGGCAAAACTCTGACGCTCCAAGGACTTGGGCTCGGCACAGCTTAATGTTATGGTTACCAACTGTCGCTGGACATCCAAATGCCAGCGACGCCATAGTGAAAAGATGGCGCAATTGCAATCAATAGCATTCCCATCCAATCTCAGACGCTTCAAGCTATGCAATTTGTTGAATCCATCCACTGGCAATTGGTTGAGTTTGTTGTTGTAGAGAAAACTTGAAAAAGAAAATTGGAAGAGAAAATGTGTGTACAAGAGAGAGAGAGAGAGAGTGAGACAGAGAGAGAGAGAGAGAGAGAGATATGATAATAGATACTTTTAATTTGCAGTAACTTACAGTCGATTGAGATGCGGCAGGTTTCTAAAGACATTATCGGGCAGCTGCCATAGGTCGTTATTTTCCAAATATCTATAAAAAAAAATCAAGAATATAATTAAAATTTCCATCTTACTCACTTACGCAGTCTCTCGCTCTTAATGTCTCTGTCTCTGTCTATGTCTATGTCATCTCTGGGTTACTTACAGAGCCTCCAATCGGGGCAGACGCTGAAATATGTCCTCCGGTAATCGCCTTAGACGATTATTGTTCAAATAGAGGAACCTCAACGCTGGCAGTCCATCAAAGGCACCATCCTCTATATGCGCCACCTCGTTCTCATTGAGGAACAAAGTTGTCAGCTGCCCCAGACCACTAAATGCATTCGCAGGCAGCTTCTCAAAACGATTGAAACGCAAATCTCTGAAAAAAAAAAAAATTGGAGATGGAGAGAAGGAGATATAGATACATATATAGATACAGAGTGAGATGGTAAATGGGAGATATGGTTGATGGTAGATGGTAGCTGAAGATGGGAGATGAAGAAGTGAACAAACATGACGAGCAAAGGATGACAGCACCAAAGCAAAATGCATCGGGTTACGGGGCAAAATGGAGGTATATATGGTGGGTGGGTTATCTACTGACAGGGTAAATCAATTTTTGCTTCAAGCTGCCAACTCTCCTCTCATGCGGGTGGATGCATATGACTGAGTTGGATTGGGTTTAGATTTACGTTGGCATTGCTATTGCTATTGCTATTGGTTTTGGTTTTGGTAGGGGCAATTGTCATATGCAATTAGTCCAATAGTTTTTTTTTTTTTTTTTAGTTTTTTCCACATTGTCAATGGGTTTGCCAGAGAGTGTGGGCGTGGTCCTATTTCAAGGCAAAATTTTGTGAAAAGGATTTGTGATTGCAAAAAAAAAAAAAAAGAAGGAAAAGAAAAAAAGGAAAAAGAGGCCAAAACCAGAAGTGATGATGGAAGCCAGCTTTCAAGTTGAAATATTAAAGAGTTTGGTTTAGGGATTATTAACACATCAAAATGGAATTATGTTAAACATGATTGATTTGTAAAATGTGGCTCAAGTCATTATATATTGATAATTCAAAATCAGGCAACAAAGGGAAATCCATTTTGCTAGAAATGTGTAAATCTAATACATATTTTAATTAACCATAATATCAATATTATTATTAAAAGTATATAGACAATAGTAAAAAAAATGTATATTCTTATATAATTATATTCTTATACCAAAACTTTCTTATCTCATAGATTTTAATTGTTGAATTTATGTCTACAAAATGGAATATCAATTAGACTTTAATAAGGGTAAGTAAATTTTTTTATTTATTAATTTATACTTTAATACGCTATAGATGCATCTTAAGGAGGGGGAAAATTGGATGAATTGCATATATGTATTTATTTATGGCAATGACAATTTATTGTCAGTATAGTTTCAAATCATTTGAAGACCAGACATTATTATGTATATATTATACATTATCATTAGTTGTCCACAATTTCTGAAAGTTATTTGTATTCAAATGTTAATGATAGATAGTTTTATAGATTCATTTATATATATGTATAAACGAACGATCAGAAGAGAATGAAGTGACACCGAATCAAATCTAACTCAATGCTAAATTAATTAGTTTAGTTAAAATCTAATTTCATCTTTTCAATGATTTGCTCAGTGTAATTAAATAGATAAGCATGTCCGTGTTAATTAAATGGTTGGTTTAATTTAATAAATAAATAAAAAGAGAGAGAGAGAAAAAAAAGAAAAAATAATGAAAATAAACCGAAACGCAAAAAGTTGAACATATATACATAAGTATTCAGTTAATCTAAATGCTCTTAAAACTTGCTTACCGCCTTCCTGTTTATATGGATGGGAGGGGGGGGAATGAAATAAGCATCAACATTTTATATACTTATTTACAAAACATTTTGCACACATTAAAAATTAATTAGGAAAAGTTTCATATGTGTATATATGATTATGTGTGTGAATGTGTGTCTGAGTGTGTGTGTGTGTGTGTGTGTGTGTGCTTGTTTAGTTTATGCTTAGCGACAAAGCAGCGAAGCGATAAGCTAAACTCAGTCAGAAACCACGGATTGAGGTTTCGTCTTTTCTGACTCCCTCTCCCTCCCTTCCTCGCCCACTCCACCCTTTACTTGGAATATGCGAGAGACCTCCTGAAGAGGCAACAACAACAACAACAACAGCAACAGCAATGGCAACGGCAGCAACATCGTTGAATGAGGATGTGGCAGACATAGTAGCAACTGACTGAGAAAAACAAAAAAAAAAAAAAAACTTTCTAATCAACTCGTGGGAGTTTAAAAACAGCAACGGCAAACCATATCCAGAAACAACAAGAACAACAACAGCAACAATAATTTGCTTGGCAGCTAAAAAGTTTCCTCTTCAACCAAAAAAGTGAAAATTATATCCCAACCGTATCGCAGCACACACACACACACACACACACACACCCATCTAACCCACTACATACGAACAAACCACACACTTTAAAAATGAACCTTTGTAGGACAAGCAAATGGCAGCAGCAACATGAACGATTCGTGATAATTATGGCCCAGTTTTTTTTTTTCTATTTTTTGTTGTTGTTGTTTTGCAGAAATAGGAGAAGAGGATATTGTGGGTACACAGGCTCAAGCAATAATAGTAGTAGTTATACATACATACATACATACATAGTAGTAGTTTATGTAGTAGAATAGTGTATATACATATATGTATGTATATATGTAGTAGAAGAAGCTTTGTCTAAACAAAAATTATGTTTTGTGGCAACTGTAAACATGCAACGCACAAACAAAAACTGACTACATAACTAACTAACGAACCAACGAACAGGAGCAACGACAACGACAACGACAACGGCAACAGCAACAGCAACAGCCAAAGCAACAGCAACGCCAACAGCAGCAGCAACATTCAAGCTTAATTGGTGTCAGCTGCCTTACCTGTGAGCATGTGAAATGTGGGGGTGATGGGTGAGGGGGGGCAGGGGGGGGCAAGGGGGGCTGGACTAAAGGTAGGGGAAAAAAAAGGCAACACAAACAAGACCAGGACAACGAAAACAACTTAAAAATCCAGAACAACACTAAAACCACTCACACGTACAGCTTGAGGGGCCACTATCCACAATCAACAACAACAACAACAGCAGCAACCACAGTAGAGGCAAAGGATGTAGATGCAGAGATGTGGACGAGAGAAGAGTGAAACAGGAGCAGGAGCAGAAGGAGCACAGTAGATGTGGCAGGACATGCATACGCCCAAATGTGGCATCATCATAAACAAAGCTACCGCTGCAACAGCAGCAACATCTTTTCTCTGCTCTCCTCACCTCACCTCACCTCACCTCACCTCACCTCACCCCTTCTCCCTTGCTGGTGAAAAGAACGAAGCCTTTGGGCAAAATCATGTGATGGCTCTGCTTGCATCTCCTTCATCTGTCCATCGCCCATTGCCCTCTGTCTTGCTTCCTTTACCGCCTTTTCCTTTACTCTCTTCTCACTCTACCTCTCACTCTTCCTCTCTCTCCCTCTTTCTTTCTCTCCTTCTGTATGTATTTGTGAAGCATTGCCTTCACTTGGTAACCGCATGGACGTTGCGGTGGGCGACAGAGAGAGGGAGAGAGAGAGAGAGAGATGGAATGAGATTGAGTGAGATGGTTGAGTTGCTTGGAGACGGATATGGTGGGGCTTACAGGCGGCAACAATTTACAAGTTGTGCTTGCTCCTATTTCCTTGCACCAATCCCTTGCCAAAAAAAAAAAAAAAACAAAAAAAAAACCCTTCCCTTCCCCTCACCCGTTAACTTGCTCTTGCAAGAAGAATCTTTTGTGTGAATGCTGCCTGCTGCTTGATCCACATTTTATCCTCCACTTCTTGCAAACTCCATTAGCCCCCCCCAAACACAGACACAAACGGGGCTAACCAAAAAGGAGTCAACAGCTCAACCAAGAGCTTTGGTAGAGAGTGCCACAAGAGTGGTACAGTGGGTCATCCCAGGATTGGTTAGAAAATAGGTGGATTGAGATGGATACGGAGATGGGGACGGGAACGGGAACGGTGACGGAGAAGGGGGGGAGGGAAGGGGACAGGGAGAATGATAAATTATGAAATGAAATTCATATTCAAATAATTATACACAAATATTTTGACAGCAATGCAATAAAACTAGTCAAGCAAAAAGGCACAAAAAAAAAAGGGGGGATAATAGAATTTATTAAATGTTGATTCAAGAATTTATTCAACACAAGAGTGAACGGATGATAATCAAAATAAATATATATATGTATATATATATATGAATATTCCACTATGCAAAGATAAATAGAAATGATTTATATTCATAATTAATACATTAAATTAAAACCAATTTGACAATTTATCTCTTTAATCATATATTAATATCAGAATATTGGAGAATATGTATATATATATATGTATAAGGGAGAACATATATATTTAACTTAAAGGTCTCATTCAGATTGCTCTCCTCTTGGTTGTATTCATTTAGAATTAGAACAAAGTGTTATCAAGTGGATTTTATCTTGTTCTTTTTGCCGACAAAAGCGAAACCGATAACAACTAGCAACGTGTGAGAGAGATAGAGCAGACAGAGGGAGAGGGAGAGGGAGACTGAAAGGGATAGAATAAGGATGGATTTCTATGTGACACACTATTTGCCCAGATATCATCCACTTGAAAATTCTATTCTAATTGTGAGAATCTTTTTTGCATATCTAATTAACCGACTGCTCGTACACACTCATAGTTAGACCACAGTGCCCACATATGATGCAGATGCTGACCCTCTTCCACTCTATCTCTCCCTCTACCCCTCTCTCTCTCTCTCTCTCTCTCTCTCTCTCTCTCTCTTGTCTTTGTCCTTCTTTATCTGAAACTCTGATTCCAACGCCCACGCAAATAGACCAGACGATGGGGCATAGAGAGCAACCGCTTGGCCCATTCGCTTGACGTGTGACAAACGATGGCGTTGGCTCTTCTTCTTCTGCTACATCTTCTCAGTCTAGTTCTGGCTATGGTCCTCCTGGTCCTCGTCCACTCCAATGTACATAAATTCTGGAGTGGAAGTCCGTAGCCACTACCTATTTGCCCTCCCCCCCATACATCTTGCCGCTGCATCAACTTCAACTACAGCCTAACCAAACTGCAGATGCTTCTCCATCTCCTTTGTCCGTGTGCCAGTTGCAGGCTGTAGCACATAGTTTGGCGTCATGTCAGTTGCGCAACTATTTGTCGAGCATCAACCAGAAGAAAAAGAAAAAGACAAAAAAAAAAAAGAGAAAGAGAAAGAGAAAGAAAGAAAGGGAAAAAAAAACCAAACAAACACACACACAACCACACACACCCACCACACAGACAGACAGACAGACAGACAGAGACGGAAAAGTTAGAAAAAGGACAGTACGCCAAACAGACGAGCTCAAAGGAGCAGGACGAACAAAAAAAAAATACACCAACTCTCTCCTTCATTCACATTCAATCAGCAGGTAGAGGCAGTGCCAGAACCAACAAAGTCTTTCACCTGAGCTACGCATGCCACACCATGTGGCATGCAACCAAAAAAAAAGAAAAGTACAACCGTAAAGGAAATTGAATCTGTTCTCTGTTTCTCCCCACTTTGCCTGACAAAGTGATATTTGATTTGCATTTTGTAGACCGTTTTCCGCTCAATTTTCTATTAAATTATGTTTAGCATATATTTGGATAAAAATATATATAAGAGATAGAGAGAGAGAGAGAGAGAGAGAGAGAGAGAACAAAGATAAATACCAATTATCAAAATAAAACCGAAAACAAAGAAATGAAACAGGATTTCCGGACTTTTTGGATTGAAATTTGTTTGCTATAGCAAATTTAGATTTCAATGTCGTTATGGCAAACCTCATATAATATCTCTGGCCCCATATGTCATTATATAATTGTTAAATTATGTTTTTTTTTTTTGTGGCTTTTGCTAAATTTAGTTAAAAGATAACGTTTATCTATATGTTTATTTTAACATTGAAAGATTAAGCTTTATTTACAAACTCGATGAACAAAATGAAGTTTGTTGAAGAAAGATAAATTCTATTTATTGCAGCAGAAAATAACGAAAACTAGAATAATTTAAAAAAAAATTATATATGTACAATTAATTTACATATAAAAAAATAATTCACAAATTAGTTGACAAACTTCTGTTAATAGAAGAACTTTTGAAAGCCTTTAAAGCGATCTAAATTCACTAGTGATCAAACTATATATGTTTTCTCTGTGTCTGGGCATTGTCATCGTCATCATCATCATCATCGTCATCATCATCATCATCATCATTGGATGGTATCCATGTCTGCACTTAATTAATGCATATTATTGACAAAAGCATACTCCTTCACACACACACACACACACACACACACACACACATATGGAGCCATGTTTGTCTATTCACGCATGCCTGATCACACACATATTCTAACACACTCACACACACACACACACACACACACACATGAAAGCCTCCCACTCCCTACGATGGCATCCTTCTCTCTCTATCTCTCTCTCTTTCTCTATGGCTTTGATATATCCTGACGAAAATTTATGGTTTGACCAAAAACTAAAGCCAAGAGCCATATATATGTATGTATGTATGTATGTATGTACTCGTATATGTATAATTTTAAAGCAAATTGAATGAAAACAATTGGCATTGCGTATAGGGTTTATGGTTAGCTTTAGCTCACTATATATATATATATATATATGTATATATATATGGGTGTGGCTGGGTGTTGCAAGGCGTTGACGTTGCTACTAGTATTCCTAGTGATGTTGATGTTCAGCGAGCGTTAAACTGTTTAGTGGCTTTTACTAATTTGATTTCAATTAGTTGTCACAATTAGTGAAGCCAAAAACCGCAGCAAGTAAATTAGTGAGGGTTTTCGTAAAACGACGACGAATATGCGCTTGTTAGGGAAAGGTATATATATATATGTATGTACGTTTGTATGTATGCATTTCGGTTGGTTGAGCTAAGCTTTGCCACTAAATGTTTGCGGTAAGCCCTTTTGAGAATTCAGTTGATTGTTAAGCAACAACTAAAGGTTTTGCCAGTGGGAGATATAAACAAGGATAGAGAGAGAGTGTGATAGAGAGAGAGAGAGAGAGAGCGATAGAGCGAATGAAATAACACTATCTCAGAGTTAGAGTTAGCGACATATAAGTTTTATCCAAATTATTTCCCTACGAAATTTAATAACGTATATTCAACTAGAAAATAATCGATTCCCTTGTGAAATTTCTTTTTTATTTTTTCCTTTTTTGTTGTTTATGCCATTAACAACACTGATGTTGTTAAACGCTCTTATTGAACAATACTGCCGGGTCGAGGGTCGGGGGTCGGGGGTATCTAATGTGACCTATAAATGCATTAAATTGGCAAATCTATCGTTCAATCAATTTTGAACAGAATTTTGTGATGCGTAAAGTGTTTATATTTGCCATCAGACATGAATTAAATGAAAATCGATGCTTAACATTATTGCACATTCTTTTTGTCGTCGTGACCTCCTCCTCCCCCCCCCCGCCCACTCCTCCTCCTCCCAGAATGCTAATGTCCTTTGCATAGTTTAATAATTAATATGTTGTGCTATTGTAAAGAATTGAAAAGAAAGAAATTAAATTTATAAAATATTTCCTCAAACGCTTCTTTTCGAACATATTTGCAACATTTAAATTGCTTTTCTGTTGCTGCTTTCACACATTTCAGTTTGCTTTCAACGTCAGTTAGTTTTATCATTAGGACACTATATTTTCTAGTTCACTGCATTTTCATTATAGTTAACAGTGCTTGTTGCTGTTGTTGTTGTTGTTGTTGTTGTTTTTATATTTTTCCTCCTTCACACACACTCACACATACCCCTACAGACACATACACACATATATATATATAGACACCGCAAAAACCCACATAACATGCGCACACTTTTACACCCTGACGCCATAAAGTATGCAACATAAAAAGAACATTATAAACGTGAGCTTTTTATTTGCCTTGGCAAGAGAGTACGGGAGGGCTGCCAAAGAAGAAGAAGAAGCAGAAGAAGAAGATGAAACAAAATGCAATGGAGTAGTGGAGGCTGCAATGTTATCAATGTGATCAGCCCCTTTTTCCACCTTCTCTCAATCTGGCTTGCTTGTCAGGGTAAAATTGTATCTGCTAAGCAAAGGGGGTGGGGGCTTATGTAGAAGGGGTTAGCTTTAGCCTCCTGTTTGTTGTCTTTGATTATGATTTGTCTGGCTTATACACACTTCTACACCCGCCCCCATACACACGCACACACACACACATACTGATTCTCTACCTATTCTCATTTCTCTCTTGAGCTTAACTACCATCTTATGACACCGCTCGTCTGCCTCTGTCTCCCTCTCTCTTCCGTTCTCTTTTACCCGGTCTGTTGCTGCTGTTGCTCCCTGGACTGCCTTTATGGCAAATGTGACAATAAAAACATGATTTAACTTTGGCCTGTCACAGACACAGGTATATACATATATATATATATACACACACACACACATACATGTACATTGCACATTATTGTAATAACATGGCTTACAAACACGCAAAGCAACAACCACAACAAAAACATCATCAACAACGGCAAATAAAAGCTGCCTGCTACAACATTTCTCTTGGGTTGCCCAGGTGATTTTCAACTGCTTGACAATTGTGTGTGCTCTTACATATACATACATATGGATGTGCCTCTTTGTGCACGTGTGTGTGTGTGTGTGTGTGTGTGCGGGAGTGTGTAAAATGCTACAATCAGACACTTGGTAATGTAATCCTTTGCCTTCTCCTTCACCTTCTCTTTCTTTTCATTCTTCTACATACTCGTCGTTTATTTTTCTATAGTAGAATTTTATTAAACAAAGTTGCCAGCAGATTTCTTTTTTTTTTATGTAAAGCAAACCTTGAATACTCTGCAATCAAAACAATATAAAAGTATACATAATTAGTCGGATGACTTTTAAAGAATGCATTTAAAAGATATCCATTCTTGTGCTTAGACGAATTTTCAACTGATTATTTCATCATTGCAAAGTAATAAGCAAAAATAGAGTTTGAAAGGCAATATACATATTATTATTAAAACATATTTATTGAGCACACATTAAACATTGTGAAATAATGGAGTATGCCCGATTGCAAGGGTAACGAAAAGACATATCCTTCGTTTCTTCAACTCTTCAGTTTTATTTTCGCTATGCATTTTGTTTGTGTGCGTAAAAGTCTGTCAGTCAGAATGGAAGTTCAGGACAACAGTGAAAGATGGATACTCGTAGAATGAGTGAAGAGGGACAGAGACGATGGAGTCACTTTGTCATTTTGACAACTGTCGAGGAAGGAATGCTGCTGCATAGTATCTTCTTCTATCTCAGTTTTATTTACTGCTTCTAACTGCTGCACTTCTAACTGCTTTTCTGGGCTTATTTTCAAGCTTTGTAGCTTTGATTTAATTTCGTTTCGTTTCGTTTTATTTCTGTATGTTTGTTTGCCCTCGTTCTAGCTGTATTCCTTCTCATGCTCTCGCTCTCTCACTTACTTTTTTCTATCTATGTGTGGGTGTGTGTATGTGTGTGTGTGTGTGAGCTAAACTGTTAATGTAATTGTGTCCAGTTGTTGTTGTTGTTGCTGTTGTTGCTGTTGTTGCTGTTGCTACTTCTGTTTGGGATACTTAGAGCACTTTGCGTAATTGGCTTGTTGTGTGCATGCATAAAACGCTTTGTTTTGTTTGCCATTTGCCCCTATGGAACATAACAAGAGGAATATATATATGTATATATATATATTTTTTTTTTACCCCTGTTTTTTGGTAAGACGAAAAGCGGCCATGGCAAATTTTTAACCTAGTTTTTCGTTTCATTTTTCCTCTTCTTCTTTCTAAGCTCTCATCAGGCAATCAAGATAAGAATATTAAAGTAAAAGGAACAAAATGTTAGCACACTTAAAACAAAAGCTCAGTGTTTGCGGAAATTGATAATGAAAATGGTCCGGGATTCGCTCTTCTATAGTTTGCATACAGACAAATCTTTCAACTCTTTCATCGTTCCCTTGCCAGTCAGTTCAGTGAAATTCTGTTTTCATAAAATTATTATTTGGTTTTTGGTTATTCCACTTAGCCCCGAAGCACGTTCGTACGATACTTAGAGAGTTAAACACTGTGCATATATACACATATACATATATGTATATAGTGTTTGCCTGTGGGAGCATAAATGGAAACAAGAACTGATCTTGGAAAAATGATTAATTTAATTTAATTACTGGAATGCTCATGGTATTGAGTCTACTTAAGATAAAAATCGCAGCATACTTACTAGCATACTATGCTCTGTTAATAGACTCTCATTTTCCTGTTATTTTGGCTTATTACAGATTTGTCTATGTCTGTTTTAGGCTCAATTTTATTACTTCTGTTAAAGTTCATTTCTTTTATGGTCTGTTAATGGGCTCTCCTTTTCCATGTTATTTAGGCTCTGTTACTGAAGTCATTACAGCTTAATTTCTTTAAGCTGTACCACATCTTACTTATTCTGTTAACTCTGCTTCCTGTATTGTAACATGATCTTTTAATGGTTGCTCAATTGTTTCTGTTATTTGTATTTTTAAGATTTCTTTGTTTGTTAATGGTATGTTATCTGATGATATTTCAATAATATTTTATTGACATTGCACACAGCTTGGCACATTCATTTGCCAAGTTTTGTAATTTTGTAAGCCACTGACGTGGCTTTCTTTCTATTTGCACCAGTTTATCTAAAATTGATTTAAAGTCTACCTTAAGTCAAACCCCAAAAGTTAGGCAACAAAAAACTATTGTACTGTGCTCTGCACACTCACACATAGACATAGTGGAAAAAGGATAAAGGCAAAACTTTTTCCAACTGACCAACAGCAATAACAACTACAACAACTTGCAACAAGAAGTTAAGTATAAGCTGTCCGCTCACACGGAATTGATACGTTGTCGTCGTAGTAGTCGTCCTGGTTGGTTGAATTCCTCCATGGCATTGTTGCAGTTTATCTGTCGCTGCTGCGGTTACGCACAAGTGGCCATGGAGCAGGAACAGTTCCCCCCTCCAACCCCTCGCATTGGCCACAAAATTGTTATATTCAGTAATTATGTCCAATAAGCGACGAAGCGTGAAGCTCTCCTTCATGATGCATGCAGAAGGTGTAGGCGAAGACAGAAAGTGTGTGTGTGTGTGTGGGGAAAGTAGAAGCGTTGCGATATGCCGGAAGGAAAACGTTGTCGTTAATGTTGTCGTTATGTAAGCTAACCCAGTTTTAGCGTCGACATGGCATTTCCTTCCTATGCTCCGCCTTCTTCCCACACTCTAGATCTGCTACTGCTCCTGCTTCCGCTCGTTTTTCTCCATTGCTGTGCGTTAAATGCAATGCTGGAAAAAATTATAGCAAAAACAAAAAAAAAAAAGGAAAGAAAAACCATGGGAAGAGTAAAGGAGGGGCAGCTAGAAATGGCTGACTACATGACACGCAAGACTTGGCCTAAAGCCATGGCTCCAGCAAAAGTTAAGCCACGTGCATGGGCTAGCAAAAATTCACTTCCGAATAGTAGAGAAAAGTACACACACACACACATACACACAAAAGGAGAATCTAAACTTGCCTGGTCTGACAGCAAAAAAAAATGAAGTAAGCAAGTCGTCCCTGCCGACTTGGAGTATACCCTGTACCAAAAAAGGATTTTTCATTTAAACAGACTCCTTCGCAATCCTCATTAATTGAATAAAATTTTTCATAAAATTCTCTTAACAAGCCAAAACAACAAATTCATGCTTTCTCGCTCACTCATAACAGTGAACGAAACTAATGCGTCATTCGGTACGAAGCAACATGAGCATGCTATCTCGCTCACACATTTCAGTTGCTGCTGCCCATAGAATTTCCATACAAAACATATATACGTATTATCTCCGATATTTATTAACCGATTTCGGTCAAATTCGGTCAGACGGTACATATTGGCTATATAATTGAGTCTACCAAAAATAAATACTGTAGCTTTAATACAACACTAGTTATAGTTTTTTCTAATTTGCGGGGGCGGAAGTGGGCGTGGCAAAAATTTGAAACAAACTTGATCTGCGTATGGACTAGACGGATGTTGACACCAAGTTTGATTACTCTAGCTCTAATAGTCTCTGAGATCTAGATGTTCATACGGACGGACGGACAGACGGACGGACAGACGGACGGACAGACGGACAGACGGACGGACAGACGGACGGACAGACGGACGGACAGACGGACAGACGGACATGGCTATATCGACTCGGCTGTTGATGCTGATCAAGAATATATATACTTTATGGGGTCGGAAAATTTTCCTTCTGCCTGTTACATACATTTTAGCGACTTTAATATACCCTTGAACCCTATGGGTACAGGGTATAAAAACTAAAAAAGAAACGACTAGAGAACCAGAAGAAAACAGAGAGAGCGAGCGAGAGAGAGAGAGAGAGAGAGAGAGACGGAGGGAGGGAGGAGGGAGGGAGAGAGGGGAGAGAGAGAGTAGGGAAATGTACTCGAAACCAACAAATTTCTTTTGTTGCCAGCCCTTTGCACATGAGTTCCAACAGAAGGAGTTAAAGAAACGAAAACTGCTCTTATTCCAGCCTGAGTTGAGCGTCAAATTTCGTCCGTTTTTCTTGGTTGCTAATGTGTTGGGCCTTCTCCATTTCATCCATCGTCGTTTCCATCTCCATCACCATCTCTATCCAGCAATACCAACTGCAACTAGTGCGCCTCATCGACATTTCTACAGGTGTAAATATCTTACAAGTGCCACTTCCCCACAATCCCTTCATATCTCGAATATATCCTATACTATCCCATCCTGGCAAAAATTGCCTTACTGTGTACAAGGAGTTGGTGTTGCCGTTGCTGTTGCCGTTGCCATTGCTAGTCCTGTACTCAGTTCCCATTTTAGTTCGAGTGTGAGTCCTTCAACTGCTAAGCTGCTTTCGCCCAGCCCAGGCAACTTAACTCCTTCTCTTAGTCCTCTTTTGCCTTCCCCCTGGTTATAATTCTCACATTTATAGGCAACTCATGTTCCCACACACACACACACACACACACACACTCACACTTATTCCCAATCTCAACATCACAATGAGTGTACGTACGTGTGTGTGTGTATATTTTTGTTGAAATAAATTTTATTTAAACTTTCTTTGTTTTTTTTGTACACTTTTTTTTTATGTTTTACTTGTGGTTTTTTTTTCCTTTTTTTGTAACGTGTGAAATTCAATTATACAGCAGATTTATATGTTGGGCATGGCGGTGGCTCTTGGATTTTTATTTGAAGAGTCGAAAATAATACCAGATAGAGGAGCTGCTCGGAGATGGGAGCTCGGTAGGATGAATGGTAACGAATGCAATAAAATCAGCTGCTCAATTCAGTTGAAAACTGTTTAATATGCGTATAAAAAGCGTTTATTATTTGTATTTCAATATGAATGCACGGAAAATGTTCACATTATTTGAGCAATTTTATTTGATAAATGTGTAGATTTTTCCAAACTGTGTGTGAGTGGATTATACATATACATATATATAAATACATATATGGATATATATATAAAAGTGATGAAAATAATCACGAATACTGCAAATATGTTTCTATAGATACATGTACATATATATAGAATACATTACATATTTCGTTCAGGGTTTTTTAGCCGAAAAAGAAGCAACTTTTATGAATCATTTGCCATATTTTATTAACATTAAGTTAATGCAGTTTTTTATATTCAAAGAAACTATTAGAAATTTACAGATTTCAAATTGTTATAAATCATATATTGCGTATACGCCCTGATAATGGCTTATTGAGATTTTGATTTAACAGTTTTCAATTTTCATATATTACGTATACGGCTTAACAATTATTTTTCTGAGTTTTTTGATTTAGCAAAAGTCAAATTATTTAAACAGTTTTTAAACTATATATGTATGTTGTTTTATTGCAAACATTACGTATACGCCTTGTTAATGACTTTGTTATCGGACTTTCAATGCAAAGTTGGATGAGTGGACTGGATGGCGGATAGCCATCTGTACATTCGTATTCTTTCTTTTGTATCTGAATGTACGTGGTCTGGCCACTTGGCATGGGTTACTTAGTTTACTGCTTGGACGAACAGCAGCATCAGCGGCGGGCATTTCCTTTCCAGTTTCGTTTCATTCATTCATCCTTTTCTTTCTTACCTTTTTTTTTTTTTTTTGCTGCCGCTGCTGCTGATGTTGTTGACTTTACCTGCGCCACCTTGCTACATGCATCTCCTCAGCATGTTGGTGTATCACTTCTTTAACATTCTTCTCCTTTTTCTTTTCCCTTTTTTTTTTGTTTTTTGTTGCTGCCAGTTTTTTCTCTCTTTTTCTTTTTTTTTTTTGCTTGTGGTTGCCATAGCCATAGTATACTTATGGGCGTTTGGTTGCTTGACCAGCTGACAGTTGCAACTGCCGATTGCTCCACTTTGACATGTTCTGGTTGCTATCTGAGGACTGCAACCCCCCCAACCACATCCCTTATGCCTCTTAGCCAACTCAGGCCACAAACCACGACCACTGTTGCAACTTTGCTTATAAATTTGTGGCATGTGTTTGTGTTGCTGTTGGTTGATTCTGCTCTACTATCTTCCTACTTTGCATTCTTTGCCTTGGCACTAACGAGCATGCGAAATGACAAAGCGTCTGAGAGAGGTGGGGCGTGGCCAAAGGCAGGCAATGAACCAAGTGCCACTTTGTTGCATTAAAGTAAAAGATAGGAAAAAGAAAAAAAAAGGGGAAAAAAAAGGAAAACTTTAAATGCAAATTGCTCAGCGTGGCGAGACCAAAAAAAAAAACAAAGAGTAAAAAAAAATTGTGGAGAAGAAGAGGCGAGAGTTGTCTATGGAGATGATGAGATGAAGAAATCGAAGAGATTTCGAGAAACGAAATCAATAGAAGATTTTTCTATGTCAAAGTGAAGCCTGGCAGACAGCTAGAGGCTTCACTTGTCTTTCTCTTTCCCTCTCGCTCTCTCTCATTCTATATTTCCTGCCTGTCTCGTTCTCGCTCTCTCATCTCGCCTTTTATCTGACACTGACAGTAAATTAAAAATTTATATCACTTGAAAGGCGAATGTGGTTTTTCCTTCATATATCTATCCATAGATATAGATATTTATATGTATATATCGGTGGGTACTTTAATGACTTTAATTTTGGAGTCACATTAAGCACTGGCAATAGTTTTCCGGATTCTGGTCGACCGCTTCATTTGCATAATTACAAATCATATTACAAATTGAGTGGCATTTCCATCTGCATTTTCATGTCCTTGTTCTCCATGTCCATATGTATGTATGTGTATGTTGTATTTATTTATTGTTCAAAATTTGTTGCCAATACGCACACAATTGCACATGCAATATATATTATATATACATATAGATGTATATATGTACATATGTACCTATGCACATACGTATATTTATTTTTTATGCAAATGTTTGAACAATTGAAAAGTCAAACCAAACCCAGACCCAGAGCATGAGCAAGCAGCCAGACGCAGCCACAGCAACAGAAAGTGTGGGAGGAATGGAAGTTGGAAGGCTTTTGGCAATGGTTGAATCTATACAAATTCCCAAACCAAATACTATAAATAACAACAACAATAACAATAACAACAATATCACATTTCACATGTACATTTAAAAAGTCATGATTGCTCGGGATGGGGGGGTGGGAGGGTGTGTGTGTAGGTGTTCGTGTTGGTGATGCAGAAGTAGAGGTACTTTAATGACCCTCTCAAATGACTCTTTAGTATCCGTTTCCAAAACAAATTTAACACATTTTCATCAATTAAAAATATGTCTTCAATTCTCAATATAAGTAAATATAAATCGTAATATTATCGATTACCAGGATAAACAAATCGATTTGTTTGCATTTCCGTTTTTCATGTGTGTCTGTATCAATTTTCCTTTTTTCTCTATTGTCACTCAGATGACAAGTGTTTGGACCTCCTCCCGACCTTTTTTTACATGTCAATTTTTGCAAACTTTTTTATATAGATATATAAATATCTGAATCTGTATATCTGTAACCAGATCAATATCTATTTTCATACTAAAAACGCTTGTTAATAAATTGTCTGCTAATTAATTGATACCAATTTATTTTATACACACATATATGTATATACACTTTGCCCCTTTGTTACCGATTTGAGAAATCAGAAAATGTTATTGACTTATCTATATAGAATGTTTCGAATTAATGAACGTTTTTGTGTTAAGGTTAACATTGGAATTGACTATGTACTTATTTTTTTAAGTGACAGTGTTGGTAAATATTGCAAACTAATATATACATAGTTTGAGTAGGATATAAAAAATGTTTGTTACTTATATTTTGGTTCTTAGATTGATCATACACTAAACTACTAGGTAGCATTTGTTCTCTCTCTCTCTCTCTCTCTCTCTCTCTCTCCCTCTTTTCATATACCTATATCTTTCTTTATGACTTTTTAGTCATCTTGAAATTAACATTTGTCGTACATTTTATAATCATCTCAAAAACTGACTGACATGGAGTTCATCAAGAACTTAACTATACATAGATCCTTTTTGTGGATTGTGTCAATTCAAATGAGTTGTCGTTTTGGGAGCGATGGAAGAGATGCAAGAGAACTCCCTGGGAAATGTATTTTCCCTAACAATTTCAAATATTTTCCACCGACAGATAAACAGCAAATGTAAATGTAAAACTGTAGCAACAACTATAACATCGGCAGCTATGGCAAAAAAGGAAATTTATGCATATTTAATAACAACACAGGAAAGAGTAACAACAGGAAGGGGGCCTCAAGGATGCTACAAAGGGGAATTGGTGGTGCGAGGGAATGTATATCCATATATATATATACATACATATATATATATATATAGAAGAACCTACTACTACTACTACTACAATATACTATATGCTAGAGCTATAAAATACAAGGCATTTTCTCACGCATAAATGCACTGAAACGAGATGAGATATTCAGTTGGTGAACAGAGGCGGAACGGCAAAAGGATTGGATGGCAAAGGGGAATGGAGTATAGGAGTTAAGGCATAGGGGTTGTTGAAGTGGGAAAGGGTGGGGGGGGAGGGGGAGGTTGTTAGATCTGTTCAGAGTCAAAACTGAAACAATTTTTGCTAGCAAATAGTTTTTGCAAATAGTTTTTGTGCACAAAACCATAGGAAAAATATATTGTACCATATTGTTTCAATGTATGTATAGATGTGTAGGGAAGGGGAAAAGAGAAAGAGAGAATTGGGTGATGGGTGGAGAGGTGGAGAGGTTAGCGTTATAGCTACTGGGAGTACCTCGGGAAAAGAAAGAGAAGCGAGGGAGGTAGAAAGGCGTTGCAAGTGCAGTGAACTGGTCACTAATCAAACTTTTTAATATGCCGACCGGGCAACGTGCGACTTTTGTTATGACAAGCAGCAGCAGCATCAGCATGGATTCACAGATGAGAATCGTGAGAAGGGGACAGAAGAAGGGAGAGAGAACAGGCTAAGCCAAGACAGACATTATGAGATTTTCTATATATGTACATATGTATGTATATACATATACATATGCAGTTATATGTATGTACTATATACATATATATATATATATATATATATATATGTATATATATAATGCTTATGTTATTAGATTGCGCAGGCATATCCACATTTAGCTCACATGAGCTCCAGCTGCATTTTACGAGCACTCTGGCAAAGATGGCGAGTGGCTGCGGAGATGTGTGGGCGGTAACAGAGTGATATGGTAAGTCAAAAGCCCCCCTCACCCCTCGCATCACCACCCCTCTTGTGTATAATGACAAAGCAACCTACAACTACATATGTACAACTGCCTGGGCATAAAGAAAACTGAAGATGGAGGAGGCTAGCTAAAAATGCATCATCATGAAATGAAATCAAGTGCATTTATTTAGCAAAAACGAACCAAAAAAAAAAAAAAAAAAAAAAAAAAAAAAAAAAGTGCAAAAAGCGAACCTAAGCTGCCATCCGTATATAGTATGTATATATCTGAGTGTATGTGTGTGTGTGTTTGTGTGCGTGGGTGGAGTAGAGGCGTGGCAAGATGAATGATGCTGCTACTAGTTCGGCCGTGCGCCGTATGTTACTCGGTTTGGCCTTCCATTAAGTTGCAAGTTTTAAATACAAAGTCAAAAGGTTTGGCCACAGGGCTGGAATAAGCCTTTTAGAGGAATATTAAAATGACATTAAGAATTTAATGAAATTCCGATTCGTCTTTTTAAATGAAATATGTATCTCTCAACTAGTTTCACATTGATTTCATTAATTTTTGAAATACTTTTATTGGGAAATTTATTCCATCTATTAAATGTCTTTCATATATTCTATTCTCGTTATTTTATTTATACCCTATTTATTCCATCTATTCCCCGCCTGAAAGGTGGCTTGTGTCCTTGGCCCGAGACCCTGTGAGTCAGTGAAAATTCCACTAGTTTTTTTTTTGGGTTCCACTTTCAATGGAGAAGACGACTTTATGCCTGATGGATGGACAAGTTCTAAAAGAACAAAAAATTGTGTCGTTTTGGCTAAGCGAAAAATGTAAAGCAAAAAAAGGGAAAACTTTTCGTTGAAACTTACGCGAGAAAGTGGATCACATGAACTTGGAATATATATATATAGGCGGGCGAATTCCGAAATATAGTTTAGTATATAAAACTGCATAATTGATTTGGAATATCATTGCTTTATCCTTACTGTATACTTTTCTTATCCTATTTACTTATGTATGTATAAATCAGTTTGCCAGATTAGATAAACTTTTTTTGTTTTATCAACTTTATGTTGCCAGATCAGAATGTTATATGTATGTATATAGTGATTAAGGGATTTCAAACTTTCAACCAAATTGGCATTGACAAATGACAGTGATTGCTGCCACTAATTAAGGCTTTTCACACGTCATCGACACGTTGTTGATGTGAAACAGTTTGAATTTTATTTTTGCTATTTTTTTATTTTTTTACTGGCGTTTTTTATATACTTATTTTCCCTTGGAAATTTGTATTAATAATAATGTAAAGCATATTTCAACAAACTATTTACTTAACTTTTCTCTCTCTCTCTCTCTCTTTCGTTGTTCAAATGCCGCTCCGGGGAAATGCAAAATAAATATTTTTCACACATTTTTTCTACCCCACAAGGCGGGATACAAAAAAAAGAAATGGGCAAAAAAGTAAAAAGAAAAAAATTGTAAACAAATTCGTGCACATTAATAAAATTAAACCAAGAAGACACAGAGAGAGAGAGAGAGAGAGAGAGAGAGAGAAGGAGATAGAGTGAGACAGAGAAAAGCTAGAGGACAGGCAAGATCGAGCCATGTGTGTTGTCGAGTTTCATAAAAATGTTTTTGTTTTCTGACCACTCTGCTTCTCCAGTTCCAATGCCTTTTGCTGTTCCTCTGCCGTCTCATCTAGAAAAATTCATTTTAGACTCTGAACATATGCCCAGAATGCAAAATGAGAAATGTGTGAATTTGTGTTAAATGGTAAAATTTAAATAAATAACAAAACTATTGCACATACAAACACACACACACACACACACAGATTTGAATATGTTGCATATAAACATGTGTTTAAATGTAGGAAAATATGAAAAACTTTTGGCAGACAAACAAATTAATTAAAAAGTGTGCAACGGTTCGGCAACGAAACAAAATGGAATCAGCATCATCAAAATGAGAATATGGAATGGGGAATGGGGAATGAGAATGAAAAAGTTGAGAATGCAGTTTTTCTGTTACTGTTGTTTACAGTTAGTTGTTGCTGCCGCTTTTGGGACATAATAAGTTTCACAGTTATTTCCACCTTTTACGAAAATTAAGATTAATTTAAGTACTGGATAATTTTAATTACCCTTCATTGCTAATGAATATAAATTAATTAGATTATACGATGCCACTAGCAACTTGCCACTTACGGATGAATAAACGTGGCAAAACATTCAAAGTATTATAACCACACCGTTATATGTATGTATAAATGAATTGTCTGGTAATCCAGATCTAACCCAATAATTTTTTAATTATTTTTAAGGCTTGCCACACAAAAAAGGAATTCCATATAAGGAACAGGATATCACCCAATAAATGTAAAAACACCTAAGATAAATATGTGATGAACGGTGTAAGAAAGTTTGGCAAGGATGTGAAACAGTTGAATATGAATACGAAATGTTGCAGAACAACATTTAAGGTCAGTAAAAGAAAAGTTAAATGTCCTTAATGTATCTGTAGTTAATATAAGTTTATTTAAACTATTTCTCGAGATTTGCTTTGCTTAAAATATTTATATTTTAACGCATAACATCTATAGACCTGACTAACTGATTAACTATGCTGTATTCATACATTTGACCTAAATGTGTATGGCTTTATAAATTGTGATCATGGCAAATCGGCGTCAGCATCTGTATCTGAAACTACACCACCATCTGCCTCATCTTCTGCTGACGAAACTTTTGATGAAAATTGAATTCTGCATAAAAATGCCACAGAAAGTATTTCATTCCCGCTTTTCCAGAGCTGCATTCGTTGCACATCCCACGGCCTATATAAATATGCATATGTTCCACAAACATTTGCCAAGTCATCATCAGACTCCACCTCCTGTGCTCCCTCCGCATTCCGGTGCAAAAATCCCCGCCGAAAAATTCATGCGAAAACTGCTGACATTTTTCGGGTGGCATTGAGATAGGGAGAGAGAGAAAGAGGGAAAGAGAGATGGATTGGAGGAAGAAGGTAGGAGACGAGGGGATAAAAATAAATGCAATGTCAGTAAAATATTCCACATGCATGCAAATATTTCGCGATAAATATACAAATCCCCAAAAGAGAGAAACGAATTCTCTATCTATCTCTGTCTTTCTCTCTCTCTCTTTCCCTCTCCCTCCCTGACTGCTATGTCACTGTGTCTCGGTTAGACGACGACGACATCCATTTAATTGAGTCAACACGCAGATTGCAGATAGAGGATGAAGGATTTCGGTGATGCCTGAAGGAGGGAATTCGGGTTGACTGACGAAGTAGTGGAGAAGGTAGAGCAATAGTAGGAGATAGAAGGTAGTGCATAGATGACAGATAGAAATGGCAGGCTTCAAATTAACGCCAACTTGCAACTTTCGTCGCGGAGCATTAAAAACTAATTTATGGATTTTGGGTAAAGTCAACTTTTTCTGTCTGTATTAGAAGTGTGTTTTATGTATATCACTGAGAGAATTTAGTGCATCCATTTCGGATTATTCCAAATTCTCAATATCAAAATTAAAAATGACAATTCTAGAACAATTCATCAATATTATGATTTTATAGTCATTTAAAGCAATTGTTTAAGATCTAAGATAAAGGATTTAAAAATTCAAGATTCAATCGAAACAAAGAAAGAATTAAAAGAAATACTTAACTTAACTTTTCTAAGGAATCACCTTGATTGGTTTGATTCGGATAATGAAAGTAAACATATTCTTTCGAACCGAAACTTATCATTATTTCATGATTAGTATACTTACAGCACTTGGGTATCCTTCGGTACTTGGGGTAGGGCACCTACGAAACGAGCTCTGATACAGCGAACCGTTCGCTCATAGCAAGTGCAACCAGTGGGACAATATGGAGAGGCATCGCTCCAACTGATTAGGCATAGATAAAGCACTAGCACTCCAGTGGCAGCAGCGTTAAGACAGCGGCCCATGGTGCCGTTGAAGTTTTTGATATTTTTAGTTTTTAATACTTTATCTTAACGGAAATTCCAGCTGGTTAGTTTTTTTTTTTAAAAGCTTATCACTGGAAACTTGCTCACAAAAAAAAATAGAAAAACAAGAACAAATCAGCCATTAGAATTGTTTTTTAATTTCGAATTTAATTTTTTGGGAATTTTTTGCCACTGCGCAAGTGCGACTCACATATCGCTTAACATTTAAAACGAATTTGAAACAAATTGCTTTCTAATTCTTTTATTTGAATTCCTTAACTTTTTACCGAGACCAGCAACTGCACGCGCCAAATGCTGACGAGCATCTGAACGGTAAATATACGAGGAGACTTTAACATAGGAGCCGAGTTGCATGCATATGCTGCTACTGGTGTTGTCGCTGCCGCTGCCTCTAGTGCTGCTGGTGCTATTGCTGCTGCTGCCGCCATTGACGAACAACGACGACGACGACGACGACAACTACAACAACGACGACGACGATGACGTTGACGGCGACGCCGCCGGATGCAGTTTGTGATAACCAGAAAAACTGAAGAGTTCTTGATTTGTGTTGCTCTTGTTTTTGTGGAACAACAATAGCAGCAGCAACAACGAAACAAAACAAAAAAATATAAAAAGAGAAACAAATACTAAAGAAAGAAAAGACCTAACAACCAAGGCTAAAACACTTTTTACACAACCACTCAATATATTTTATTTTAAAGCTAACCAGAAAGGTAACTTAAAAGAGCAAGTATACGCCACGTTGAACTGCCTCATAAAATGCTTTGCTCATATTTAATGCATGACAGGGATTGAATCGGTGGTTAGGGCGGAAAAGTGCTGACTCCACTTGCAGCCATTTGTTGTACGTTTTGGTGATAAGACGCGAAATCAAATTTAAAAGCTATCAATTTGATATTAGTTTAGGGACTTCACAAAACCTCGTTTCACATGGCGCGTGCCAGGATGCAGTTGCCAGAGTTGGGTTCGTCTATTTTTTGCAGCATATGCTCCCAAGTGATGTCATGCAGCAGCTCATAACGTTTGCCCAGGTTGGACTTCCCTTTTTTTTTTGTATTTCCTTTTTTAGGTTACTCTCCTTCGTGCCTCTCACTTGGAGTATTTTTTGTTGGCTGTCGAAGTTTTGAAATCAATTTACAGATGATTTATTATGTTGGTTGAATAAAGGGGAAAGCGGGGGAAGTTGTTGGTATTAGGTGGGACGTTTGGGGGATTTGTAGATTGGTAAGCTGCATGCGACATTCAATGACGTTGATGAATGCCGCTGTGTATTGTTTTGCTGTCAGTTTTGATCAAAATTAGTTTTTCTGAATGTGAAGTGGAAAATTTTGCAAGTTATGGGACAGATTTATGAGTTGAGGGAAATACGTAGAAAACAAATTACATGCCTCTTTTGTTTGTGGATTTTTTTTAAATAAATTCATGTGGACGAAAGGTAATAGCATAACACAATTCAAATTAATATGGATTGCGCCAAAAATTTAAAATTTCAATTTTTGGCGCGTTCTACTTGACCCCTAGTTTTTAAACTTATCGATACACAAATTTATCTATGATAGGTGAGAAATCTTCAAAATCGTATAAAATTTACGTAACTCTTAAATTATCCTCTAATTCATTAGAAAAGCAAATTACCTTTCGAATTAATAATTTATTGTACATATTTATACATTTATCGATATGTAGTTAAGAATCCTCTAAGTATGGCAACACTATTAAAAATACAGCATTACCTGATTTATCTAAAAACATCTATTTAAATGAATCTGAAACTATGCACATAATAAATTGGCGCTAAATAACGTAAGCACATCACAAGGTATTATCGATTTGTTATCAACACGCTCTAGATAAATTCTGGCAGTATTGTTAGAAACTTGGCGTTGCCATAAATTATTGCAGAAAATCCACTAACAATAAGAGTGTGTAAGCAAATTAAGTTTTTAAATCAATTTGCTGAAGTTACGTGTTGATCTCGACAAATGTATTTATTGCTATGTCCAAGCGTAACAATATAACCTATGTAAAGCCACAGGAACCCAGCTTTCTAGCCAAACTCAAAGCAGAAATTGGCTACAAAGAAGGACCCACCGTCGACACTAAAGTAAGAGGCTTTACCATACTTACAACACCACCAACCCCCGCCGCCCACAATCAACTGACTAAATTCATTTATACATATATTCAAACTACAGCGCCAAAAACTCGAACAGGATCCGGACTACGACAATTTGGGTGAAGATAAGGAAAGACCGGAACGAGAGGACGAACAACCTCAAATTGTGGTCCTTCAGAGTGGGGATCTTACCGCCGAGGAGGTGGCCATCGAACAGCAGCGCATTGCAAAAGGTATGTACACAGAGACATACATATGCCGTTCTTGTATATATGTATGTATGTATATTTGAGCCCAAGCGTCGGTGTATGTGTGTGTGATGTTTATTTGTGTGTGTGTGTGTGTGTGTGTGTGCGTAGGTAGGATGTAGTTATCGTCTGTGGCAGTTTGGCTTTCAGTTCAGTTGAGTCAGAATCGAGCGTCGGTTGTCGTTTCTACGCTTCTATCCTATACCATATATATATATATATATACATACAACGTATATATATAAAAACTATATATGTATGTATGCGCGTGTGTGTGTTTTGCATTTTTTTTTTTGCAATTGAAATTTATGTGAAATGAAAATCTGAATAAACAAATCCAAGAAAAAGAACGAAAAATTGCATCCACTTTTGGAAAATTCATATGGTGCGTGAAAGATTGGTGAAAAGTGTTGCAAGGTGCATTTGCCAGTTTTGACTTGTGGGTGAAAATTCGATTTCAACTTCAATTCTAACCTCGAAAACGGTGGTGTTGCTGGTGCTGTTGCTAAAGTTCCACCACGCCCCCTCCGCCCTCGGGCTCTTGCTTTTTAAGTCATTGGCCAAAATGGGTTGTTGTCATGACAATTTGCCCACTGCCAGTCACTGTCATTTCCCACCATTCGATTCTTGACATTTCTGGCCAAGATTAGGGTTTTTGCAATTATTAGAGCGGCCAGTGGAGCACCCCCCGCACACCAACATACACACACACACACACACTCCGAGACACACACACACACACTTAGACAATGGCCAAGGCATACACACTGACATTTTCATTGGGGGAACAGCCAGAGCATGTGATGAAAATCAGAGCCAAAGCGGAGAGCATGATAAAGCAGCCGGCAAAGAAGTTAACAAAATAACGGCGACCCAACAACAGCTGCCGCCGCTGTTGCCCCGATACCCGCCACCGCCGCCACCACATCTATACATTGTGGCTGCTGCTGCTACTGCCGCTGCCGCTGCCGTTGCTGTTGCCGCGCGCAGAAAATCGGGTGAAAACGTGTAAAAGAATAAACGAAGCAGAAGCATAAAAGAAGTAAGAAAGAAAGAAGCAGGCAAAAAGGCAGAGACAATGATGAACGAAATAAGCGAGCAAAGAGCAGGGCAAGTGGCTTGACGAAGACGGCGGCGACGTGGTGGTATGGTTATGGATGGGTAGTGCGTTCAGCGGGCGGGAGGGTTAATGTTTAGCGGGTGGATGGGAACAAAATATATCTTTTTCTAATAGGGGGAGGTTGCAGAACGGACAGTGGGGCCGGCATCTGATTGTGTGTGTGTGTGTGTGTGTGTGTGCGTATGCGTGTGTAACAATTTTTGTGGTTCAATGCAGTTTTAATGAACAACTTTTGCTATACATTTTCATGGTTTTTCCAGAGGAAGCCGAAAAACCTGCAGATTTATCCCAACCCATTGTCTTCAAGCAACGTCATAAGCCAACAAAGGAAATAGAGGAAAATTCATCATCAGCTCCATCAGCATCATCATCATCCTCCTCAACCGACTCCAATAAAAAACGCAGCAAAAAATCTTCCAAGGCAGCAGCAACTAGTAAATTATCCTTTAACGAAGACGAAGAGGATAACGACGCTGAAGTGGATTAAGTTAGCGAAGGAGAATTCAGGTAAGATTAAGAATGAGACAACTATAAATATAAAAAATACGCTAAGGGTATATGAGAAATGTTTGTTAATATATATACATAATGTCAAATATCATCTGTTAACTGGAATAATTGAGATTTTTCATTTGATTATTATTTTTTTTTTTAAATGTTTTATGACTCGAAATTGATTTACTATGTCACAATTAAATTCAATAAATATCCGTTCTAAACTAAGTTAACATCTTTTGCTACGAATAGGAGTGTATAATGTAATATTTGCAGTTGACGTAGGTTAGTTAAAGGTCAGTTAGTTAGTTAAGTAGGATCAAATTAGGTTAGCAGAAAAAAGCAACACAAATTGCAACATTTCAAAATGTATATTTATACATGTAAGCCATCGATCAATCTATGTATATTATTCCTGATCTATAAATATTTTTTTAATGCCCTTCGACTTAATGACTAGGTCAATAGAAGTTAAAATTATCCTTTATATTGGTATGCACATTCTCCATAAGAAATCAAGGTTTTTTACCAGTATATGCAAAAAAAAAAAAAAATTAAATTAATTTTGATTTTTTTCCAGTCTTATGACACTTTGTGGTTCCAAAGTTTATATCCATCAGAAACGATTCACGATTATAAATAGGAGTTTAAGTCTTTATTGAACGACATTTGCTCATTATTAATTTGTCATCCGAATGATATACTTTTTGTTGATTCCTTTAAAATAACTTATTTGAAATGATGGACGATATACATACAAGTTTTGATAAAGATTATAATTGCACATCGAAGATAGAGTCATGTATATACATTTAAGTATATATATAGATAACAAGATTGCAATCTTGAGTATCCTTATTGAGCACCAAAAAAAGATACCATTGGGATTCACTAATTAAGTATTTGTATGTATATATGTATGTATGTGTATTTCCTCATCAGCATAATAAATATGTATTTATCTCGCCAGGATATTAATGACCAACTCAAAGTGAGTGAGACAACATGCATTTGCTGCTTTGGTCACAGAAAAGAGACATCGAAATTTAAATAGATTATTTACTATGACAAAGAAATATGTGACTTGATAGATATTTCGTAAGTAATGTACATATGTATGTATGTTTAAACCGAATGAAAATCTATAAGGTCTAAAGAATCTAATTAATAACAACTTATGATTAGGATAAGGATTGTTATTCATTCGACATAAGATAGATCACTTATACCATTACCCTTGTATTTGATATACTTAATTAAATAATTAGCCTAATTATATATTAAAATGAATTTAATTGGAGTTCTCAGTAGCAGTTTCTTGTCTAATCCAATCCTAGATTCCTTTTTCAAAGAACAGATAAACTATGCCAGGACTAGCCTTTAATATTTAATGACCAATGAATAGAATGAATAAAAAATATATGCATTTTGGGATCGAATTTTTTATCTCGTTTCCTTGAAATGTTTTAAAAACTTGTAAAATATTTTACTACCGCACCCGAATCCAGTACAATGGGATTAGATGAGTATCAATGAATCGAAAATTGTAGTATTAGAAAATTTATGATAGACCTTGTTATATCTTAAAAATTCTACGAGTCTTTAAAGTTTTGATACTGTTGAACAATTGATGATGAATTTGATGAAATGATTCATAAGACATACATACATATGTATGTATGAATCATCAAATATACATACATATAAATATGGTTTTAAGGTTGGTTTTCAATATACATATATACATATATTTGTTTGTATCTAGATACATCTATACATTTATTGCGCCAATATGGCAAGAATTGTGCTTAGTGTAGTACTTAAAAAAACAAAAAAAAAACTTTTGTCAGATAAAAGTATTCTCCTTTAGGGTTGCCTCCCTCCCAATGGAGAGAAAATGATTTTCTTGTTTTTGTTGTTGTAACCCTAGCAGAAAGAAGAAGAAAATCCTTTAGCGGAATATAAATGAGTAGGAGCAAAAGGTCACGTGTATGTATAACATGAAAATGATTTTGTTATCGGGCAATATTATAACGATAGTTTTTTGGGTCTTTAATGAACCCAGACCCAGGACAACTAAAGCCGTAGCCATTAGGTGATGACTCTGGCCATATATGTACATATGTCTGTATGTACATACATACATAGATAAATATGTACATATGTATATGTATGTTTTATATATGTACGCATCGACAGATGCATACTTATATACTTTTATATATGTACATATATATAAATTTATATATACATATATATATGTACATACATGTATATACGCATATATGCATATGTAATTGTATGTATAACGAAAAACTTCCTTCCCAGTTGCCGATCAACGGGGGTGAGAAGCGGGTTACTTTCAAATTTTATACTTGCATATAGACCAAATCGCACACAAATATACATACATATAAACATACATACATACGTATGGAGACACGCATACACAAACAAACGAACTCACACACACACAATCAAACAGACATGAAACACACTTACATACATACATATATACTTATTTGTATACACACACTTATATATTTACTTATA
Organism: Drosophila sturtevanti; assembly: GCA_018150375.1. Lineage (NCBI taxonomy): Eukaryota > Metazoa > Arthropoda > Insecta > Diptera > Drosophilidae > Drosophila > Drosophila sturtevanti. Next base: position 5,809,578 of record JAECWJ010000594.1, read on the forward strand.
TGTATACGTGTATATATGTATGGCTGTATATATATATATATATATATTGTATGTATATATATAAATGGCTTATGAGAGCGACAGAGAGGCAAACGTAATCTGAAATAAGTTGGAAAAAGACGAAGAAGAAGAAGCATCAGCAAAAAGTATCGTGATGAGTATACAGTTTAAAAACTTACAGACGCTTTGGCATTAGTATTCGTGTGTTTGTATGTGTGTATGTATATTTTAATGCACGTGTATGTGTTAGTCTTCAGTTGTAACTAACTTAAATCACCCATCATCAACATCGTCATTAACTCCCAATTTAACCAATATAAGGCAACATATCTACTACTTATGCGATTCTTCTCCAACTTTTTGCGCGCCTAAAATTTAAAAATCAGTTGGTTTGGCAAAGGCAGAGGCAAATAAAAAACCGTCATCTTTCAAATACGCCGGCAGCACAAGCAACAACGAAGCAATGCCGTTTCATTTTTGTTTTGTTCATTTCGTTCGTGGCGCGCGTACAATTGTCAAATTTGTTTTTTATTTTTTTTCTGCTCTCTCTCCCATCTCACTACAATACCATTCCATCCCATTCACATGGTAGCCACACACGCACACACATACACGTATGTGCAGCACCCACACGCCATACGCACACACACACACACACATATGCATCGATAACATTCGCTATTTTTGAGCGCAAAATTTTCTATCAGCTCTCTCTCTTCTCCCCCTTTCAACTAGCCCACTCACTCACTCAGGTGTTACGAGGTGGCCACTCTCTTCTCAATAAAAAAAGGAATTGTTGAATTTATATAAAACTACTTTTATTCACTTCTATTGTGTTTTATTAGTAAAACATATAAACAATTAATAATTGTTTTTAATTCATTTAATATATTTGTTTTGCTTATTTTATAATTTGAATTACATTTTGAATATTCTTTCTTAAAGTGTTATCGATAAACGATAAATACGTTGTGAGCAACTCTGTTTGCTCCCGGCTGCTTGATGCAACTCTGTTTTTCTCCCTCTCTCTTTCTCTACGTTTCTTCCTCTTCTTTTTTTTGCTTTTCCGCTTCACACATTTCCAGTTTGGCCTTTCTTCTTGTTGTTTGTCGTTCGTTTGTGTCCGCGTTTCGGTCTTAGCGTTTTCCAATTCTTTTTTTTCCTTGTGCTTGTTCTTTGGAAAGAAAATTTGTGATAAACAAAAAAAGAGAAAAAACAAGTAAAATTTGTATCTAGTGCAGCCATTGATAAGAATCAACGGGCAAAACAACAAACGAACAAACAATAACAACAACCTGTGTGTGGCAATTGTTTGTTGCGACTCGTGAGAAAATGTAAATTTTGGTGTAAGTTTTATGCGGCAAAGTGGGGTATTAGTGTAAATAATTAAACTGTTTTTGAAAGATTATTCTTTTGCCAATAACTCACACACACAGAACTGAATTAACTCTCACACACACACAAACGCGCAAAAAAAACACGCTCCTCCTGTACCCAGCGCTTGTGATACTCCACCATGCCGCCGCTACCGCTCTCTAGCTATAGCTATAGTCATAGTCAGTCAGTCAGCCCAAAGCCAGCTAAACGTCGTCGTCGTCGGCGTTATTTTGTTGCCCCTACCGGGCCCCGCGCGCCATTCATTCCATATATAAAGCATTCCCGACCCCTATCCCCCCCTGTATGCCCACCTTTCATCATCCCAATGTCTGCGTGTCCGTTTGTATCCACAAATATATATATATATATATGTATATATATATGTGTATGAATGTATGTATGTGCGGATGTATATATATAGATTGTACATACATTTATACATATATACGTTTGTTTCTAGGTGTATGTGTGTGTGTTGTGTGTTGGCTTGTTGTTGTCTCTGTGTGTGTGTGTGTGTGTCTATATGTATGTATGTTTGTATGTCAATCGTTTTGTGGCAATGCTCGGTAACTGTTCGTATGTACGTACTAAAGTATGTATATACAAATATATGTGCTATATAGTATATAGATGCATGTATGTACATACATATGTACATATATCAGCCACATTTTGTTTTTATGTAATTTACATACCTATAGTTCGAGTCTGCAATTTTTACTTGCATCTAAAATATACATATTTACTTACATACGCACATACATATAAATTGTATTTCATACATATTAATTTGTATTTTAGTTTTAATCCAATATGGCAGCCATTTTGTATCCATCGAATCCTCCACCCGCCCACTTCCAATCGCTCCCAGCTCCAAGCTTTACTGTCACCTTCACCCCCGTATCCCATCATCATCTGACTACTCTTACTCCTTCCTGGCTTTCTTCCTGTGTCTGCCTACTTGCCTTCCTACTATATGCTCCCGCCTCTTACCCTTTTCACTATCTTAAGTTGAAATGAGTTTTAATTCACCTAGATTTTTTCAATTAAAGTTGAATTTTTTTAATTCATCTATTTTTTTTTTTGAATAATGTTCATATGAGTGTATGTATATTTTTTATTTTTGCAATTTTTGCGATTCTTTTATTTCATTTTCTTCACCCCCTATCTGTTCCTCTCTCACTCTCTTATGTGCTTCTTCATTTTTGATTCTCTTTTATGCTTTGTTTTCTAGTTTTCTTTTATGTGTCAATTTTTCCGGTTGACAGCAAAATAAACTTTAAAAAGATATTTTTAATTTTATTTCATTGTTTGAAAATTAAAAAAAAAAAATTTTGTTTTTAGGATTGGATTCGGCATCGTCTCATTAGGATAAATATATCAGCGAGGAAAAGTTTTAAACAACATTTATTTCTTAACTGAAGAAAACATTCCACTAACAAATGACGGAAGTCGATGTGGTTTTGCCGGAGGGCGTGGCTGAGCCTACAACAAAGCTAGCACCATCAGCTGCCGCCAGCTCAACAGAAAACTCAACCAAATCATCACCATCACAATTACCTTCATCACCCAAGTCCATCACCACCGCACCAGCAAAAACATCAGAAAGCGATGAGAAAGAACAAGAGCAGCAACAGTTAAGAAGAAAATCCACAACAGATTCAACAGGAGAAGGTGGCGGTGGTACTGATAAAGAAGAAGATGAAGATGGAGATGATAATAATCAGGAAGAAATTGATGAAAACGTCAATAAGGAAGAGACAACGGAGACAGCGGTTATAGATGATGAAAAGAAGGCTGATGATGATGATAATGATAATGAAAATGATAATGATGACGATGATGATGAAGGTGCCGCACCCATAAAAGATGATAATGTCAAGGACACAACAGATTCGCTTATAGAAGATGTCGCCGAAGCTTTACCAAAAGCTCCAGAGCCAAGCGAATCAATGGACGTAGATGAGAGTGTCTCCGATGAGGTGGACAAAGATGAGAAAGAAATTGACGATGGCGATGGCGATGGGAAAGCCAAGGTGAAGCAAGAGCCAGAGGTAAAATCGGATGGGGAAAATGATGATGACTCACAAATCACTAGCAGTAGTACGAAAGATTTGAAAGCTCCGAATGATGAGGATGAAGAAATGGAAGTGGATGAAGAGGTGACCACAAATGGTGATCATGAGGATGTTACGGCAGAGGTGAAAGCAGAGGCAGAAGAAGTTGAAGAGGATGAGCTAGATAAAATAGGCAGCACAGCTGAAAATAGTTGTGAAGCAGAGGATCCACTTGGAGCAGCATCAATTGGAACAGTTGGAGCAGTTACTCCAGCAGCAGATACAGAAGATGTTGAGAAAAAGAAGGTTGTCGTTGATGTGGAAGAAGCCGAAGCGGAGAAACTAACCAAGCAGAAGGAAACATTGAATGGTTTTGTGGCCAGTCCCCCCGTGGCAAGGAAAGAAAATGGTCAGGCAAGTCCAGCGGAGGCCAAAGATAGTGTGGTTAATCTCGATGAGGATAGTGATGATGAAATGCTTCATCCAGATGAGGTGACAATTACCACTAAAAAAAGCGAAATTGTGGTCAAACAGCCGATTTCAGCGCCGGCATCTTCATGTGGAGCAGAATCCTCAGATGACGCTGTACTAATACCTTCCGATTCGGAATCCGAATCGGCAGTAACAGCAAATCCGCCAGTTCCCAGCCAATTAGTAGTCAAGCCACCTCCTCCATCCCTGCCAGCAGCTAATCATCATAATAATAATGATGATGACGACGATGATGATGACGACGATGACTGTGTGGTCATTGAAGATGATTCGCCGCCTAACAATCAACCAATAGCATTGGGCAAACGCAAATCCGAAATGGATGATTTGCAATCTAATAATAAAAGGCAACGTAGCTCCACACCCTCGGGATTGGGACAGTTGACAATTAAAGATGCTCGTTCATTGATGCCGCATGATTTGACGGCGGCAGTTGGTGGCAATTCAGGAGGTGGTGTCTATCCGGTTACAATTACGAATGCTGTGACTGGAGCAGCGACCAATTTGGGCTGCTCAACCAATCCGCCAAAACTGGTGCCGATGGCTAATACTGGCAATGGGTCAGCGGTTACAGCGGCAGCGTCTCAATTGAATACTACTCCCACATTGACGCTAACTGGGGGCTTGCCCAGCATGACTAATAATGCCAATCTTTTGCCAGGTCTAACCGATGATATGTTTGTTCTTGAGGCACCATCTTTTATTGTGCCCTATATTTATGAGAAGCCCCCGCATGATAATATTCGGGAAGTGATTAAGGCCCTAGAGGCTAAGTATTCTCTGTCTGCCGAGGATTTGGCTGAGGCAGTCAAAGGTGATGAGTTCGATATGATGACGGAGCAGAATAAGGAAGATAAACCTTCGGATCAGCAAGATGCAGCTGCTAAAAAGAAGAAGAAACGTGGTGACGATGAATCCTGGTCTGAACAATCAGATGACGACGATGACGATGAAGATGACGATGATTCCGAATCAGGTGTACGCACTAAGGTTCTTATTAAAGAGGCCAATGATGATCTGACTGCCCTAAAGGGTGCCATTAAACCGGCTGCCGCTCTGGCCGCATCAGGAGGAGCAAGTGCTGCTAATTCATCAAGTAAACCGGGTCAAGAGAATTATTTTGAGAGTCCATTGGGAATGTTTTTTATGGATATTGGCGTAGGATTAGTTCAAGAGTTCGTTCAGTCCGATCTGTTGCGTCTACAGAAACGCAAAATGCGTAAATCTCTATCGCGAGATCCCAAGGATTTCGAATCAGCCATTAATGCGTTGTCTGGTAATCTGCAGGCATCCAAAACGAAAAATGCCCCCTTCAAATTTACAATGAAACGTTGCGAATTCTGTAATTTCAAATCGGAATCGGCTTTGTCCATGGCTAATCATTACGAGACACCGCATATGAATGGAGTGCTCTATAAGTGCAATTTCTGCACATTCGAGATCCGGAATGCAACAGAAATTGTCTATCATATGGAGGCAGTGCATAATATTAAGGCGCGTCTAATCAAACCATTGCCCTATCATCAGTGTCCCAATTGTGGATTCGAGGATAATGGCAAAGCAAAATTGGCACGCCATCAGCCTGTCTGTGCAAAGAAATTCCGGCCGGAATTGAATCTGGCACCGCCCAATGATTGGGAAGCCCCTGCCAAAATACCACGCATCAAGCCACGTCATGGTTTGGTTGGAACTGCCACCGCCTATCAGGTAGGATTCCCAAAAATTTCCCATCTCCCACATATTTCCGCTAACTATTGTCATATTTTTCATATTTAAGGCGATGGCCGCTCAGGCAGCTGCTCAGAAGGCTGCTCTGGCCACCATACAACAACAACAGGCCCAGGCTCAGGCAAGGAATATGCAGGCTGCTGCCTTGGCTGCTCAAAACGCGGCCAAGATTCGTCAACGAGCTCCCCAATTGCCCAAATCTGTACCAGCGGGTAATAGTTTGGTACGCAATCCGGCAGCGCCGGTTCGTGGAGCTGTTGCCAATGCAGGATTAACGCTGCCCAATAGTTATCAATTGGCTGCGGGACAGCTGGTACAGGTAAGCCAAAAATTTTTTATTTATTTTCTTAAATCCATTCCCTTTTATGGTTCTTCTTTTTGGTTATTTAGCAGGCGTCCAAGAAGCCCATAGCCGGACAGCCAAGCATCTCAATAACGCCATTACCTCGTCAAAGTTCGTCCGCTGGTGGTGTTGGAGGAGTAGCGGGTAGTGCAGCTGCCTCATCGTCCACTAAAGTGCCAGCTGGTGCAACGGGCATGAAGCCCGGTCAGAGTCCCAGCGGCAATAACAAGGCTCAGTTTGTCATATGCGAGATATGCGATGGTTATATTAAGGATTTGGAACAGTTACGCAATCACATGCAATGGATGCATAAAGTGAAGGTAAAGCTGAGTTTCCATTGCCTTCTTTTAGGCAGTTTGTCTAATCTTTTCGTCTGGTTTTGGTTTTCAGATACATCCGAAAATGATCTACAATAGGCCGCCATTGAATTGCCAAAAGTGTCAATTCCGGTTCTTTACGGATCAAGGATTGGAGAGACATTTGTTGGGTTCACATGGCTTGGTCACCAGCTCCATGCAGGAGGCCGCCAATAGAGGCAAGGATGCCGGACGCTGTCCTGTTTGTGGAAGGGTAATTAAATTAATTAATTCCTTTTAATTCCCACATTTTTAATATGACAATTCGATTTATCATTTGCCTTAGATGTACCAATGGAAATTACTGAATCACGTATCGCGCGATCATCACATGACCCTTAAACCTGCACATCTCTCCTACAAATGCACCGTATGCACGGCCACATTTGGAATGTACAAACAGTTTGAGACGCATGTATATACGGCGCATAGTACTGTGGCACGTAAGGCCATGGATAGCAAGAAGAATAGCAGCGGCAGCGGAAGCGGTAGCGGTAGCAGTAGTTCCGCCCAATCGAGTAGTGGCGGCTCCGGTTCGGGAATCTCACGCAGTTCCCTGGGAGCGGCAAATGATTCCCTGTTAAAGCCATTGAAAATCAATGATGAAATTACTATCATACCACAGCCTGCATCGAAGCCACGCATCACAAATATGGAGAGTCATGTTATAGGTAAGTGAACGTATCAATATACATACATATATAGTGCGTGGCATGATTCAAAAAATAGATTCGTTCGCCTTGGTTTCCCGTGATTATCATGAGATTCCATCAATTAAGCTTTTCTCGTAACTTCATACGTATTACAGAAATATCTAGTAGTTATATATATATATATATACGTATATGTATGTTAGCAACAACGTTTATAATGTATCTTCCTTTTTTGTTTTTTTTTTTTACGTTTCCTTTCAGATTAAGATAGCGCATTGGATCAACCAAAACCTAATCTCTCAGCGCTTTAAGTTAATGATTCTATATATAGATTTTACAAAATATGTATGGTAATTTTTTACAAAAGCTGAGAAATATTTAATTTTTATAAGCTAAAAGATTGTATAAATGAATAAGCAGAGATGCGCGATTATTATATATAAATCTAAAATCCCCTCTTTTAACTTTAATAATAATTAATTATATCTATAAGAAATTATTCATTAAATAATTAAACAAAAGAAAAAAACAGACAACAAAAGCAAGATAGAAAACAAAAAAAAAACAAAAAAATAATAATAACAAAATGAAAAGAGCTACAAGGATAACACCCATAAGGCATTAAATCCACACAAGATATATATACCATATATATATATATGTATATATATACGCATATATGTATACCTAAATTAAAATTAGTTACGCAGAATTAGTTTATTGATGATTGTGCACATAAGTTTCGTGTTGAAGTAGTAGCTGCTACTAATCTGAATTATAATATATATAAATATATTTATATATATACACACACACACGTATATTTATATATATATATATATATATATGATGTACTTAGAGATCTAAAAACTATAACTATATTATGAAAAGAGGCCGCCAGAGCGCATCGTCTGTATGGGCGATTATGTAAACTAGTTAAAAACTAAAAACAAACTATTTATACGACAAATACAAGTATCATATAAAAAAAAAGAAAAACAAAACTAACAATTGTGTGTTGCATGCAACAGCCCCCGCCCATGGTTCCCCTCACTGTCCCAATTCCCGCTATTTAACACCCAACACCAGAAGCACCCATATATATGTGTATATACATTTTGAATAGGTCCGATCCAAACTCCACATTTCTCCAGCTAAAGTAATGGTGTGAGGGAAATGGGGAAAGATGAATGCTGACTCAACTCTCTAACTAATCTGTATAGAATAGAGAAGAATGAGAAAGAGAGATAGAGAGAGAGAGAGATAGAGAGAGAGAGAGATAGAGAGAGAGAGAAAGAAAGAGAGTGTGTGTGTGACAGACCGACTGGGACAGACAGGAAGAGAGGGTAAACATTTAAATTTATGTGTACAAGTTAAAAAAATATATTTATATTATCGATAAATAAAATATATATATATATAATAGATATAGATATATATATACATTTATATATATATATATCATCTTTTAGCTCTTAAGCTCCACCATGTACTACAGTTATAGAATCAACAAAACCACACCCCACAGACACACCCACATACACACACACACACACACAACAAATAAACAAAAACTGAAAATGAGAAAAATTAAAAAAAAAACCTAGTTAATGTAAAACTAAACAACAATGAATTAACTTGTACAGGGTGCTTAAAAGTCGGTGTGTTTACAGATATGTATATTCAAACGTAATTATCTCTCTGAGGAGAATGAGTTCATACATTGGCAAATTAGTTTTTTTTTTTAATTTAAATGTTAATTGGTTATTTTCCATAATGACAAAACGGATATATACCCTTGCAAACAAAGTGAGGAGTTTGGCAACATACAGAGAAAACTACATTGATTTATGGATGTATGTATGTAATCTTGGGTCACTTTGTATATCAAGATTAACACAAACTAATCTCTACAGAATTATATGTAGCATTACATATAGATAATTTTCATTGGAGTAACTTTTTCAGTCTATCAACCAAGTTAAATATTTATTTAAAAAATTTATAGCCGAAATCGGTGAGATATAGATATGGTGTCTGGTGTCAGTTAGTTTAAATTCTTTAGATATCGCTTCTGAATTGATGATTATCGAGACGTAGAACCTTGTATATCGAGAATTCGTTTTTAATCGAATTCATTTCGAATTCTTGCCTCGATAGATTTGTTTTATCTTTTAAAATGAACATACATATGTATATAGGTAAGTATATATACATATGTATGTTCGAATGCGTTATTAACTTAAGTTTCCGTATGTGGTAGCGGGCGATTTCTGATGAAATATTCAATTAGTGGTCTATGGCCAATTTGTCTTGTATTCCTCGTGAAGGTGAGAAGTGAGATACCGAAAAATGCTTTTAGCAGGTAAAAGTCATATGATCATCCGATCAAATTCAGTCAGCAAAAGAAACCGAAAAAAACATTTTAACTAGCACTAAATGCGAAATTTATTTTTACTCTATTAATACAATAATAAGAAACGAACAAAAAAAAAAATAATAATAACATATAACATACAACGCAGATGAAATTCCAACCGTATATGATATGTGACGACCATGGCAATATATGGATGCCAATCGATGGGGTATGCACTGCACTACTGCACTGTGTGATTTGTCCTCGTCCAGTCTTTGCTAACAATTATAAGGATAACTAATGTATACGATATATAATATATATGTGTATATGTATGTATGTATGTATCTATGTATATGTATAGGATAGCACAACGCACTGCATCATTTGTTCATATTCCTTTTAAATTTTAAAACTAATTCTCTTCCGTTGTCTTGGACTCTAGAACCTCATTGGCCGAAATGGGATTAACTGGCTCACCTTCGCCCAAATGGCCTGTGGGTGGAAATAGTTGAGCTGCATGCGTTAAGTGGGACAATGTGTCCTTATCCAACACTTGCGGTTTTTCAGCTTGTGTGATATTCGATTTGGTTAACTGATAGAAGGCTGTATCACTATGGGTTATATTAACAATGCTGCCAGTCAATGGCAACGTCTCCAGCAATTCCTGTGGACTACTAAAAGCACCAATATTCACAGGAGCAATGCCGGTAAGTACTTGACCCGTGACATTAGTCTGTATCGGCAATGGTATATTTCCCAAATCGATATGACTCTGATTACTGTGTGCATCATAGAAAGTAAGATCCACACGCTCCTGGCTCTCGAAACTGGTGTCATTATCGCCAACCTCGGTTAGAATGCCAATTTCATAGACCACCGCCTTGACCACATAACTAAACGCCAAAGAGAGAGAGAGAGAGAGAGAGAATGAAGAGAATTTTATTATAAAAGTCAATTTTCCATTATATATTTGTTGTAGTATTACTTACAGATTTTTTGGGGTATCATTGACACTCGCCCGTAGCTCTTCTATGGTGGTATTATCAATGCCAGAGCTAACATCCAAAACAGGCAGCGAACAGCTAATGGCCATTAACATGGCAAGCACAAAGGCTCCAAACACTGCCTGATGGATTTGCATCATTTTCTCTCTCTTTCTCTCTGAGGATTTCTTTTTTTGCGATGTGTTTGTATGTCTTTCCTTCCCAGAGTCTTGAGCGTTTAAAGTTAATTAGGCCAGGTCCGAGAGCTTTTATAGGTGGCGATGTGAGGCGCGATTCCGCGTAATTATCAACACCTGTTAATTGCCCGACAGGTTTGCTTCCACAGCTACAGCTCAAGATCGATCTCCCAAGTCAGTTTTCAGCAGCTTAGCCGCTCAGTTTCTAGGCAGATCAAATGCTTCCGTTTCATAGGGGTTGAGGGGACAGAGAGGGGTGGACCAAGGGGACGCGGCTGGACTGACTCTTAGGTATAGAGGTGGAGGAGGAGTCAGAGTCTGGTCATTGTTTTTGATCGTCGGGCTCTAATTAATTGTGCTCGTTTCGAGACATGTCCGAGTCAGAGTCAATATGCAGTCTTTACGCAAATCTCATCTTGGTGTAATCTATATACATATCTGGCTTGTTTACCAATTTCGCCAATATTCAAGCAATTTATAAATAAAACCCATAAACATTGCACCTCTCGAGAATGACGCACATTCATATACTAATAGATTGATACCCAAATTTATCTTCCCCAGACACGCGCCACAATGTCACAAGATGATCAAAATATTGATCATACGCCCTGTATGACGGTGGTCTTTGCCCTTATAACTTTTTCTCCGTCTTCAATCGTCCGATATATAACACTCACTTATGTCTACATCTGTTCCAATCTTATTAATATAATCACAAAACCGCAAAAAATTGTATTAAAAAAAAAACCACAACAAATTCAATAATAATTTGAGTTTTTTTTTTATTATGAAATTTTGTCTAAAATTGTTGTATCAATTAATATATTTCTAACCCATTTCACACAAGTGTCAACCGCTTTAAGCCGCCTAAGGGTTCAGGCTGAACCAGACAAATCCTGACTCGACATTAACTCAACTTTCATTCATGGACTGAATATTGCGGTTTTTTGGATTTCTGGCATTTTTCCCGGCACGTTTTGCCATTTTTCATCGTTCTAATGGAAAATTTTTAATATATAATTTGACCTTTCGCATGTAATACAATATGTATGTATATATAAATATGGCCAAATGATAAAATGACCTGCAATTGAAGTCAATTAAAAGATTCCCCTTTTTGGTTAGCATCCAATCAAAAATGTTTTAATACAGCTCGTGCCCAAAAATGATTTAAAAATTTTTGTTTTAATAAATCCTTGTATGTTTAGAGTGATAAACAAATTTGTTGTGATAATAACCCCATATCGATGTTTTTTTCTTTCAAGCGATGAGAAAGCATTTCAATTTTTTTTTTAGCCAGATTAAGAAAAAGATATTTGAAATATGATACACTATTTATCTAAGGAAAGGTCACTAGGTTTTATAAATATGTTTGTCTATCGACCATAAAAACTACATTTAAATTTATTTTTTCTATTCTTAGATTCAATTGTTTACAATTCCATATTAATATACATATATATATATATATACTCGATTGATACTCCTAATGGAAAACTATTTGATCAAATGGTAAGTTCTTAACAAATATTTTTATTATCATATTTAAATAAGTATATCCATCTTGGGTTAGGTTTAGTTGGGAATTATCTAAAAATTAACTCGAAATGATGATACATTAATTAGTAATTATATAATATATTACTATATAATCATTATTAGGGTTTCATTTACATTTACAGAAAATATGTTTTATTTTGCGTTCTTTTCAGCAATTATTTCTGTTGTTATTTATCAATATTATTATTAGGTTAGAGTTGCAGGGAATATACAGTTTCGGTGTATTCGAGCTACTGCTAAATCGGGATTTTTTTTTTATTTATAAACACTCTTCTTTTTTCCTGGTATTTCTTTAAATTAATGTTAATTCATCAAGTCTTCAGGGCTTAATCCTTGAGATACATATAGTCGAGACCGAAGGTTAGATCTATTACCATTGATTATTAAGAACAAAAAAACAGAAAAACAAAAACAAAAAAACAGAAAAAAGCTAAATAAATAAACACAAAAAACTAAAGGAGAACTTGTCCACGCGCAGCACAGGTACCGGCACTGCCATCTTGTCCCGGCACTGGTGAAAAGAAATAATAATAATAAAAAAAAAATCAATATCAATAAAAAGCGAAAAAAAAAACAAGTTCACAACGCCAGTCAGCCAAAACATTGTTGGCCACGTTTAGAGTGCTAACTGACTAAAGCTTAAAAATTAGCTGCAACTTTCTGTGGGTAGGCGAACAGAAAAACTTTAAAAACTCGCTGACCGCTTGCGACTTGACTTATTATCAAGCTGAACTTTGTGGAGGTAACAAGTACTCTTAGCCCAATTGAACAGGAATCATCATACTATGGCCATGAAGTGCCTTTTGGTATTCACGGTGAGTGTGAGAGATGTGGTGGTGTGGATGGATAAGTCCAGAAATATAATTCATTTCCCGGTCCGTTCATCTTGTTTAGCTATTTTTGGCCACTAGTTTGGCAGTGCCCCTGCAACTGATTCAGTTGGGCGATCTCTTTGCGGGAGTGGAGCAGCATCCTAGGCAGCAAGATGTAGTCAAACGTCAGGTCCAATCCAATCCGGATGGCCAATTGAAGCAGATTTCATTCCACGGTCTAATTGGTGATTTGGAGAACAGTTTGTTCGAGTCCGCATTGAGTTTGAATGGAGCTAGTGGTCCAGATAGTGAGGTAACTGAGGTTAAGCCTGGCCAATCAGAGGTTTCTGTCAATGAGGAGGATCCAGAGCATGCCATTACCAAGAGATCGGATGAATCTGTATCATCAGCAGCAGCAGCAGCAACCACCACTGATAGTCCTTCACAGGGTACCACCACTACTGATGATGTCGCCGCACAGACACGTAAAATCCTATTACAGACCACACGTAAAGTGCCAAGCAATGAAGATGCACCAGCCCATTTGATCATTGATCATGTGTCCGTACAGCCACATAATGGTGGATCAGTACCATTGATACCCACATTCCAGGTGCATCGCACTAAGGTCATCTCCATCAAAGAGGATGTTAGCAGTGATGATAGTACCGATGGCAAGCAGACAAAGATTAGTATAACCAAAACTTCAATCACATCGACGGCGCCAGTTGAGCCAAGTGTAGAAACTCAGAGCACCAGCTCCACTCAGACAGAGGATGTAGGTTCCAGTTCCAGTTCCAGTTCGAGCTCAAGTAGCAGCACCAAAGAGCAGAATGAGACTACAACTGAGATTAGTTCCGGTTCCAGTACCTCCTCCTCGGATTCCTCCTCTACAACAACCACTACCACCACCACCGCCATTACCACAGAGCAACCCCTGGAGAAACTCAAAAAGGATGAGGAGAAATTAAAGGAGAAGGTAGCTGAAGTTGAGGCTAATCCTGTCATTTTAACTACTCGCGTCTAATTGCCAGCATCTCCCCTAATCCCCCTCCAAATATGCCTCTCCTCTAGCTGTAAGCCATCTCTCTCACACACATACTCGCTCGCATATTTATGACACGCCAAGTTCAATTAAAGTCATGTGATTTTTTTTTTGAGATCTGAAACTTTTCTTGCTTTTATTTAAATTTAAAATTCACACAAAATTCAATAGAATTCCCAATGGATTGATAATGCCGGAGGGATGGGTGGGATGGTTAGGGGGTAGACAGGGGCGCTGTATGCGATCTGCCAAAAAATTTCAAGACTCTAATTGATAGAGCAAACAGAGAAATCAGCCTGAGAATTTAATCATTATAATGAACTGAGCGATTCATTCGGGCATGAAGTCTCTTATTTTCACAGGTTTAACCTTTCCCAAAACCATTTCCCGTCTTATATTCGAGTTTTCCCATATTAAAATATTATTATTATAATTTCCCCTTCCCCCCACCGAATGTAAATGTAAATGTTTGTTTAATATGCAAATTGCAAAAAACTAACAAAAAAAAAATAGAAAAAATAGAAAAAAAAAAAAAAAAAAAACTAATACGAAAATAACACAAATTTACGTTCAGTACAGGTTAAGCACTTGCAATTGGGTTAGTTAAATATAGTCAACCGATAATATACATTTTAGTTTTCAGTGTGGGTGCTAATTGAGCGAAATTTGGCAAATGATTTTGCAAAAATTTCAATTAATAGAGAATTACTGCGATAAATGAATAAGTCCACAGTTGGATTTTTATTATATACATTCATATTAACTAAAACGAAATTTGCATCTTATGTAAATAGAGAGGAAGATTCGGACAACAATATAATATATATATATATATATATATTTATGTATATACTAATATCTTTGGATTGGTAAGAAGAAAGTTTTAAACCAGTGAAAAGATAACACAGCATAACTAAAAAAGATTCAAAAGCGAAATCGGTTTTAAACTTTTTGTGTCAATCTGAATGCAGTTTTGGAAAACTTTGAGAACAAACAAAAATTGTTTAATTCCGACATTTTTGTTTATAAATTGTTTATTAAAGTTTTCCGCTTATGGTTTATTTTCAGTTATTGGTTCATAACTCTTAGTTTTAGTTAGTAATTCCTTATTATAGATTTCATAAAATTTTATCAATTTGACAAGGTACAGACAAGGTAAATAGTTCTTAAGCCACTGGGATTTTGCAAAATTAACTTTTCCCACTTTTCTGAAATTACAAAAAAAAAAAAAAATAGAAAAAAATATAATCAAACAAATGCAGATTGTTATCTATCGGCAATTATTGTCTTGTGTCCGTATGAATCACTCTATATGTGTACTATATAAATATGATAATTGAGTTATATCAATCAAAAATTGATAAAGTGAAAAACAAAAACACGTTAACATGGCTCTCAAATGAGCTCAAAGGAAAACCATAAAGAAAAGTTTCCTATAACTTATGGATTCTCTTTAGCAATTGGATAAAAGGGTATTATAATAATGAATGAAAGAAAGAGATTACGATGCAAGCATAGAAAATAAATATGGAAAATGTAGGGTGCAAATGCTTCTATATAAAATTAATTCCTCCCTCGTATACCATTCATTCATTTATCAAGTATACGCAATGAGTACCTATGATGTATTTCTACATATTTAAAAAAGAGATAAGTTAAGGCATTTTTTGAATTCTTTGTGTGAGTTGATTTCCTAACACTTTTATACATTTATTTTTTGTATTTTCGCTAATATTTCACATGAAATTCAATTAAATATTAAATATTGACTTTATGCCGATTTCGATGGCAGTTGCCTAGCCTATTTCTGTACAATAAGAGCGCAAGTGTGCCATAAAATCACAATAAAGATAAATATTTGTTAGCTCATTGATAAAAAAAAAACAGACAATATGTTCCTTCAGGTTATACGTTATGCATATTTTTACTATACACATTTATACGTCTCATTGAATTGGATATTACAAGAGGAAATGTTTGCAGTCTGTAAATGATTTGCCCCTGGCCTAGTCATGGCTCCTCTATCTAGATGAATGGCTAGTTAGTAGTTAGTTATTCAGGTGATTTTTTTTTCATTCTAGATGAGAGTTTATGTTTAATCTGTGAGACATAGTTTTTGGTAGTTGTTATACGTATTGTATGTATATATGCACATTTATACATATATTTATTTATGTATATATTGTGTACTTTGATAACAAGTGTTTCGCTTAAAATTTCATTAGGTTTATCTTATCGGTAACGAAAAAGAGTCACGACCAAAAGAAGAGCAGTCAATGGCCATTCAATCAGCTTGGGAGACTCCATTTGCTCATGGGCTTGCTCAGTCCAAAGGAGGCAGTCGGTGAATACGTTTGCCGCATATTTTATATTTATATATATATATATATATTCCAAAAGACATTAGAAATCGGCAATCGGCGAGAACAAAAATTATAAACGGTGAGGCAAGATAACACGTTGAAACGCTGTTGTTATTGTTGTTGTTATTATTGTCGTTGTTTTTGTAATTGTTTTATGGCCCCCATTGCGTACCAAGTGACAAAGTAGTTTCCTTTAAGTGCACAAAGCGCGCTCCAATGATTCATTCATCATAATGATCACATTAATAAACCGAAACCAGAACCGAAATTGAATTCAATACAGAAATCCCCGAAGAACTCATTAATTTGATAAGATATTATACACACATATATGTACATACATATATCACCTAGATAGACTCATGCATATAGATCATAACCCATGCTTCAGTGTGATTGAATTTAAAAAGGTCGAATTTTATATATAGCCCGAGAACCTTATCGAATTAGACGTTGATTGGTTGGACATCTGATCGGTTGCACAACCGAACGAACCACCAAACTAAAGGATTTGGTCAATACTTGGAGTAGGAGAAGGACATCGAGATGGCTAACGTTAGTGTTGGATTTGCGAAATGTTTTATATTATTCATGGCAGTTGTCATATTGGTGAGTAATATACATATATTTTGTAATCTCTGCAAAACAGAAGCAACAACAAATTTGTAACTGATTAATTTATAGTAGTTGAGATTACGTTCAAGTGGAATGTCAAGATATATGTATATACATATGTATGAACATATGTATCAAAATCAAGTTATAAAACAATTGATTTGAAACAAATATTTAATATTCTTAACACTATTTTTCATTTTATTTAGATTTCTTAAATATTCACATCCCAAAAAATTAAATGGATAAAAAACATTAAAATAATCTTATCATTTCCGTTCTACTCGTTCGAACCAAATTTAAACTGTTTAAATATATTAAATTTTCAAATTCTCATTTTCATAGTTTTGTTTTTGTACTCTAACTGGAGAAAAAATTAAATTAATGAAATATTTACGAAACAAATGAAGAATAGAAGATGAAGAATAAGAATATGATTTATGTATGTTCTTATTCCATATCTATGTATTTCCCTATATACATATTTACTCGATACTCGCACTTCACAGGTTCAAGGTGCCGTCTATTTGGGCCTGGCCATATGGGGCATTACCTTAAGGGATTGTGGAACTACAACGGATATAGCTGATAATCCATTTAAATTTGCAATGGATTTGATATACTTTGTGGGTGAGTAACAGTGGTGAGTAGAAACAATAGAACGACTAATACTATTATCTTTGCTCTATCTTAGAGAAGCGCTGTGGTGAACCAGAAGCCATGGTCCACGGACAAACCTTTGAAATTTCTATGGACTGGGAAAAATCGTATAAAGTAACTCATCGCGAATTCATATTCTTTATTACATATGCTGTGATCAGTGGTCTGTGGATTGCCACATCATTGCTAATAATAAGTGGGTTGACAAACAAAGAAATCAAGTTTTATAGGTAACTAATTATAATCTTTGATTTATTTACGTTTTAGCCACTTTGTGCAATGCCACTACTAAAATCATTTCGGGGATCATCTACTGGCCCTGGTTTTTATCAGTGATAGCTGGCAGCATAGTAGATGTGGTAGCTACTGTCTATCATGGCCTGGACATAAGTCACACATTGGTAATTGATTTTATACGAATATATCTTCATGAACTATCGATTCATTACATATTTTTTTATTTTAGACCATGGCAGATGCGTTTGAATTCATAGGAGCTGACATAGGTTCAGATTTAATCAGTTTTTTGGAAAACTTTGGTATCTACTTCTCCACTCCAGCTATTCTGTTGACCTGTCTTAGTTCTCGAGTGATCCTCATTTGGCTGTTGAATGTCTTTGGCAGCACATTCTGTTTGTCTTTGTCAAATATTTTGGCCACGCAAACTGCGGAAAAATCAGCTCGTATTGCTCCGAGCACTAGTCAGGCACCCACTCGGCAGCCAACGCCACAGCCCCAGCCGGCAACACCACAGCCGCAGATGCAGTCACAAGCCGTTATTCAACCTGTTGTAGTGCCTGAACCCGTCCAGATGGAATATCCCGAACAAATACGTCCCAAACCGTTGCCTATAATTATACCAGCTCAACAAACGGAACAATACCAGCGTCAGGATCGGACTACTTTGCAGTCGCCAGTAATGGTATTGCCTCCGCCTCAACAGCAGCAGCAGGCAGATATTAACACTTATCGCCACACTGACGCGCATCCGGATCGTCTTAATTATCCTCCATCAGAGCCACCAACGCCACGCGCTCCCTCACCTGCCGTACAGCAGCTGGCGGTGACTTCGCCCCTTAATAATCGTTATAACGAAATTTATCCCACGGCGCCACCAGCCAATCCCCGGGTCAGCGAAGAGCTGCGCAACCAGATGCCTTGGTCATATACTAGCATGGTGACCAAACCACCGCCACCGCCACGTAAACCTCAGCTGCAAGTGCAGATCTATCCGCAAATTCCGGAGCCCGACTATGCAGAGCATTAGTCTGTTTTGATGAATTGGAAGATTTGAATATCGGAAGATGGAGACGTTGTGTTATTGTTAACTTTATTCCACGATAGTAAAGCTAAAGCGAATGGCCAACCTTTTGATGTCTATGATTTGTTTGATTCTTCTCTTTGATCCTCATCAAATCATTTTTTCGGTTCACATATTGGCTTACCATTTTGAGGACTTCATTCACATTCAATTCCATTTTCTTGCCATCACTCAAATGTAATTCAAGCTTGGGATTCTCTGCTAAAACAGCCTTTGCACCGACAACAACGATAAGAGGATGCCCCAAACGTTTTGCGTCAAACAAACGTTTTCCAATGGTCAAGTCTTTGCGGTCATCGTACAGCACCTCTTCGGGACCACATATATTACCCAGATGATGCAATAAATCATTTTCCACACGTTCTGCTATAACTTCTTCTTTGCTGCCCTGTTTTGGTCCTATTAAACAAATATCATAAGGTGCCAATAGTTTGGGCCAACGTAGTTCCTGTTCCGTAGATAGAACTTCCAGTGACGCGGCCAGCACTCGAGTCAATCCAATGCCATAGCAGCCCATAATAAGACTTTGCGGTTTGCCCAAGGTATTCAGAAAGGTTGCTCCCAATGGTTTTGAATATTTATCACCCAATAAAAATGTATGGGCTACTTCCACACCATGAACTTGATTTAAGTTGTCAACCTTTTGACAATTGGGGCAATTATTGGTCTCGTGCAAGATCTCAGAGTTGCCAGCATAGCCGCAGGATTGACACTCTACAAGAGTGTCTTCGCCCACTGGTGATAAATAGTGATATTCGTGGGACAAACTGCCGCCCATCATCCCAGTTCCAGCATTGACTATACCGAAGTGGGGAAATTTAAGGTAAGAAATCATGTATATTGTTATTTTAATCTTGCTCACCTTTGACAAAGGGAACTTCTAGTTGCTTAAAGAATCTATCATAGGCCTTGGTGATTATTTCATAGGTTTCTTTGGCTGCTTCTTGGCTTAGATCAAATGTATACATATCTTTCATAAGAAACTCTTTGGCTCGCATTAAGCCAAAACGAGATTTTAGCTCATCCCTGAATTTAGGGCCAATTTGATATAGACGCAGTGGCAACTGGCGATAGGAAATAGGAGCTGCTGTCGCTATCATCGCGGTCACAGCCTCCTCGTGAGTCTTTAAGAAATGGGATTAAACATAATATTTCCTCTCTACGTTCTCTACTTACTGGACTCATTAAAAATTGTTTTCCACTACGATCCCGCAACAAATAAAATTCAGATATGTCCCCATTTAAGCGACCGCTCTTTTTCCATAATGCTGCGGGTGTTAGAATAGGTAGGGTTATCTTTTGACCGCCAGCCTCAGTCATATTCTGTTGCACTAAATTTATACATTTGTCCAGGGATCGCTGAGCTATGGGCATTATTTGATAGGTCCCATTGCTACCGGATTTAATCAAACCCAAGTCGGTAAGAAGCTTGAATGAAAATAATTTTAACGCTATCATTAAATCTGTTGATGTGGTGAAATTGTTTTGTTTACCTTCTGACTTCGGGATAGTTGCTCTGTTTGCTTAACAACTGCATCTTTGGGCTTCACCAATAAAGGCCAGAAAATTTTCGAAGCTCTGTTCATGTTACGCCGGCAGCTAACAGCTGTTCAGTGTTTATCAGCTGTGAGCGTTCGCCAGTGTTGTAAACATTTATTTGTTTCTTCTTGTTATTCGTGAGGTACATACAACATGTACTTTACTTTCATTTTCCAATTTTGATTTCCAACATTAGCGATAACATTTGAGCGGCGAAAGCAATCAGCTGTTTGTCTTAAATTCATTATTATATACTTTTGAAAAATGTCATCCAACTACAAAGAATTGTACAAAAAAGGAGTGGATACTGGTGAACAGCAGAGAAAGCGACAACTTATTCTCTTAAAAGAGCAAAGATTGAGAAGACAAGAGGATCAAGATGGGAACCGGTTGTTGCCAACAGAAAGCTCCGATTTACCGGCAAAACCACCGCGACGGAGGGGCAAGCAAAGGCAGCGCAGCAATTACATTGGATCGGATAAAAAGGATTCGCGCTGGAAACTGCAACTATCAGAGTGGCTGCGTCACAAACCAGATGAACTCGGCGATTGGCTTTTGGTTCCCTGTCCCATTGGCAAACGTTGCCTGGTGGTGGCCAGTCACGGTAAGACCAAAGTGTACAGCAAGACCGGGTGGGAAATAATGAAATTTCAAACAATGTTGCCGGGCGATGGCCAGCAAGGCAAATGCACAACAGTTTTGGACTGTATTTATGTGGAAAATTTGGACACTTTTTTTGTCCTCGATGCTATTGCCTTTGGCCTACAAAATCTCCAGGAATGCGATGCAAATTTCCGCTTCTATTGGCTGAGAACACGTTTCAGCGAGTATTCTGTAGATCTTGGTGAATGTAGGGATGGCCATGAAAAGGCATTTGTTTTGCTAAGACACTATGATTTCAATGACTTGGCAGCTCTGGAAGAAGTGCTTCAAAAGTATCCCATTTGGGAGGAAAATCAGCCACAATTAGATGGTTTTCTCTTCTACCACAAGGAGGCGAGTTATGAGTGTGGAACAACTCCTTTAGTCTGCTGGTTGTTTGCATTTATGTTGCCCGATCTTTTAGGAATGGCAGTAAATGCCAATTATAAAGCTCCCGACGACTATCAGAAATATAATCCTTTGGAATATATGGATGCATTTGATAGAAAACTTCAAGAGCAAAGAAAAAAGTCAAGCCAAAAGAAGGAGACTAAGCAACAATTGACTAAAATGGATTTGGAGCCGGTGGATGACGAGAGTGACGAAGATGCCGGCTTAAAGTCTCTTATGGATCATCAGCGACGTTTGGAATTGGGCGAACTGGATATGGACTTTAGTGAGCCAACTCTATCTCCAACTGCCCTACACCCTCCTGCCGCTGCTGCTGGAGCTGCCTCAGTGAGTTGCTGATGATTGCTTTATGGTGGTGACTTTTCTGCGTCTGCGCATTGTATCATAAACCCTGGGCCTGTGTATTAGACTCAAGTTTTGAGCCCAAATTTCTGCCACTAGAAAAGTCAAAGTAATTCAATTATTGAAGAAACTCAATCAAAAAAAAAAAAAATAATAATAACAAAAAAAAGAAGAAAATAAACTTATTTAAAATGGTTATCCAACGGAGTTGGAAAATCCTAAGTGATGTTGCCAGTGGCAGCCAAAGTTCATCAAATCTCAATGATAATCAACAACGTTCGCCTACTGGACTCCACCATCAGCAGTCAATAATATCCTCCTCAGATGATTCGGATTGCTCCAATCAAACCACTCATTCCATGGATACACGTGTGGCTAGTCCCATTGATACCCGAAGGTCAATCGAATCGGACACCAATGACACATCTTCGCTGTCATTATCCTTAATATGCGAATCAAACTCAACAGACCCAGATTCCCCAATTCCAATGGTAGGAATAAATGCTTGAAAGTATCATTTCTAGCTTCATAATTTGATGAATTTCCAGGTATATGTTACTACTCCAGAGATGGCAGAGTCCACATTACAGCGCATCAGACAACGTTTAAGTGGCGCACATAATATTGAAAGCGGCGGCAGTGCCGAATCGTCCATGAGGGCTTTGGAATTGCTCAGAATTAGCGTTCAGCAATCCTTTGATGCGGAGGTCAATCAGATTATCAGGCGCTACATGAATGTAAGAGCCCAAAACCAGCGTAAATTTTTATTTCAATTTATTGCTTGGTAGTTTGTTTCCCAACATGATTGTTTTTGTTTTCATTTTATTTAAGTTTCTATTTATGCTCAAAAAAGAACACACTACAGTTCACAAGAAAAAATACATATATTCTTAAATAAAATGCACGACAGCGAAAAGCTGAGATCTAATTTCACTTTTTAAAATTTATCACAGGAATTGTATTATTTCAATTATTTTATTATTTTATTTGTATTTGTGCTCAGACATAGTCCGCCGGTTTTGTGAATATAGTTAATATAGCCTTCAATTGGAATTGTGCGAGATTTTATTCTAATATATATATATAAATATATCTAATCATTTTAAGCCATATATTACGTATATATATGTACTAACGGCGTGCATACTTTCTTAACTAATCAAAATCAAATGAAATAGAATAGTCGCAAATGTATGTGCCACTGGTTACTAGATGGCGCCAGTGTGTTTTCGTACGGATAAAAACGAGCGAGACAAAAAGTGAAAATTGAATTAGAAATTGATGGAAAATTGAAGTGACGACGCCAATGTCATTAATTTCATTCATTCCTTATAAACTTTTAATTTTCAATAGGGGATATAAATATTTAGTAATCTTTATTATTAATAGTATTTATTCATTAATTTCTGTATTTGCATTTCCCATTTATTCAATATAAATTAATAGAACTACTTTAGGCCAGCTTTTGCCAATATAAAGGAGAATTTGGGCCAACATTCTGTAAATGAGGAAACACTTCGCAAAATGTCGTCCTGTGCTCTGTTAGAAAATGCTAAAGCTCAGTATACCAATTTTATACGCCAGCAGCGCCTCATCACAGCTTCCACAGAACAACAGCAGCAGCAGCATCAACAACAGCAACAGCAACAACATCAGCAGCAGCAACGTTTGAGTCTTAAAAGGCCGGCCAAGCCAAATGAGTTTAATAATGCTACCAAAATGTTTGCAAATAATCTGGGTTATGCCACTGGAAAGCCCATGCCCGTACAAAATCAATTGACCACTTTGTTGCCCCAACAGCAGCAGCAGCAGCAACAACAACAGCAGCAATCCTTAATACAATCTCTGCCACTTCAGCAGCAGCAGCAGCAACAGCAGACTCAACGAACTCTAATCACACCTATTGTAGGTGGCACGTTGCCTACACCTGTGCGTCGTCAAATATTTTGGAATACGGCCCAAATTTCTACAACTACAAAATTTGTTTTGGATGTACAGGCAAATTTGGCTTTTGGCTTTGGCACCGATGGCAAGGAGAGATTGGCCAGCAAGCATCCAGAGCTGATACGTTATTTACCCGATGCCGAGGATAGAGATTGGTTGGCAACACGTGGCATTATACCGGCGGAAAATCGCAGTTCCCGTTTTTTGTTTCTTATTTACGATGAAGTTTGCCGCCTGCAACAGTCGCATGAGTTATATCGCCACAAGACCAATATAGATCTGAGCATGATGCTGACTTTCAGTGTAACCGACGCCATGATACACAAGATGAAACTGTTCTTTGTGGATTTAAATATCAAAAGCCGCGGCTTGATAACCAATTCGTACATCATGGCCAACAGTCAGCAGCAGCAGCAGCAGCAGCAGCAACAACAGCAGCAATCGACGTCAATATCAAACAACAGTCACTTAAGGAACGCCTTACTCCAGGGAGTAACAACACAACAGCAGCAACAGACTGCAACAACACCAACGCAATCGGCGGAGGATGTTGTCATCAAGGATCAACTAATGACAGCTGCCTCACCAACACCTTGCCTTCAGGGACAAGTTGTGGGTAGTAGCAGCAATTCTATTATATCCCCGCTGAAAGCTAAACTGATGTCCAGTTCCACATTGAGTTCATCGCATGCCACACTCACAGCTTTATTGAACAATGCCGGCAATGCGGCACCATCATCATCATCATCATCATCATCATCATCATCGGCAACATCATCGTCGGGTGGTCCTACTAGTTCAGGCGGCAAGTTTAGAAACTAATCAAATTCAGGCATTATCATTATATTAAAAAATGTCCAATTTCTAGCAATAAATGTTTATTCCATCAAATGAAATGCTAATGAGATAATGAAAACACTTAGATCACTCTTGTGTCATTTACCTTGATTGAGTTGTGGATAATTTCGGGACAATAATGTGTTCCGCTAACTACCAACATACAGTAGTATTATACATACATACATACATATATTGAATATGCATATACAATGTCATTCTTAATTGAGTTTTAAAATTAAGTGCAAATATTTCATATTTTTCTGTAGAATTTGTATGGGGAAAAAATGCTAAGGAAATTCTATTGAATTTGATAGTTTTCCTGTCAATCAATGTGTGTTTCAGAAACAAGTTTCGGTTTCAATTATAAACTTTAGCTTGGATTTCAAATACAGCAAAAAATATGATCGATGATTTATTTTTGTTGCTAACTGTCCAAAATTGTTTGTTTGTCTCTTCTGGCTACTTGATGATTATATTCATGGGTAATTGTTTATAGAATGACCCTTGAGTAAGTAAACGCAATGCGTCTCTCAGAGAAGTACATACATACATATATAAACGGACAAAGATAGATAGATTGATAGAGAGAGAGAGAGATAGACAGATAGAGAGGGAGAAAGAGAGAAAATTAAAGATATGCACCTTCACACACACAGTTGAAAGAGACAGAGACATGCACACCTGTTAGACACACATTTGCTTAATAATATTTGCACATGTGTTTCTTTTGTTTAAAACAAATCCACGTAATTAATTTAATAAAAATTCTTTTGAATTGGGGCGTCGACTTTGTCTATACCCATCATTAATTAGGCGTTTGTATAGTGACAAGTGAATGCCCCTATCTCTCCCATATGTATGTAGTCATAGTCATAGTGGGCGTATAATTATAACTCGGGGGTTATAAAAAAATACCTCAATATTAATAGTTACATACATATGCATACATATGTTACATGGTGATGGACTGTTCTTTGGGGGTAATTAATGTTGAAGAACTTGAATATAAAGTTTCGGTCAGTTCGATAGGCAAACAAATTATAGGTATCTCTGTCTCTGCCACACATATATGTACATACATTCAAATTTTTCATTAACTTGCTGACTTTATGGCTAGATGGTATAATCACAGTTAAATAGACATTGCTAGTAAATATAGACGATCTCCATAAAGCCTGATTTTTTATGGATAGAGGAGGATCGAATCGTTGTTACATAGACACTAGTTTCACATCAATCATATAACATTTTAAAAACTATAATAAAATATATTACAATTGCTGAACTTGATCTTTGTCATTAGGAAAAAATGTGTCAAATCAAATTTTTGATTCTCTTTCTAGATCTGGCTATATACTATAAGCTCTAGATGCGTTATGAGCATTAGCTTAACTGCTCACTCTACCATTCATGGCAGTGTAATTATTTTCCTTAATATATATAAATATGTTTTTAAATGTTACAATCGTCCCTTTTAAAGAAATATGTTTTGAAAAGTAACTATTTTCGAAACATAACACCTCCTTATTTTTATGGACTTTGGTCTGGAAAGACTTAAGTTTCTAAGGCGTCAGCTGAAGAGGGACCAAGAAGAAAGCTTCCGTTAGCCGAAAATACAAAAATGAAAGAAACAACAAAAAGAAAACAACAAAAACACGAAAATATGAAAAGCTTTGCACAAGTTTTGAAACTACAGTTAAACTCTACAAATCTACAGCAAGCGACATTGGCCCCGACGTCGGAGTACACTACCTAACACGAAAAATGTATCTTTCAAACAAGTTATGCCAAAGTCGGCTAAACCTTAAAATTTAATATATTGAATATCAAATATTAGTTGGAAAACAGAAAATTTGAAAATTTTCTTTTGTTATTATAGATTTTTCACTCTACAGTCACTTAAGGTTGCCCGCAAAACGTTGTAGTAGCAATTGAGGGTTTTTTTTGCAGGTAATGATGATGAACTAAAAACTTGTAAGCCAGTGGTATTGACCAATTCGTTTTTTGCGGTTAGAGCGTCGGCGGTGGCAGCACAGCAGCAGCGACAGCGGCAGTGGCATTGTTTCTGCCGTCCGTTGTCGTTGGCGTTTGCTTGGCGCTTCAGTTTTTCAGTTGCTTGGTTGGTTGTGGCTTATGAGCACGCTTTATAGCCTATGCTGGTGCTCCCTACTCCCCTCTTCCAACCTTACACCGCCAGAAAACTACTCAAACACACACACATACACCCACGAATAAGAAGCGGGCCAACAAAACAAAAAACTAAAATTTTCCCCTAACTCGCTTAGCGTTTTGGGCCTTTGACATTGTCTCGTGATACGCGTCGGCCAAGTGATAAGAGCAGAGAGAAGACAATATGCAGCAGAGGTAAAAGAAAGTGCTTAAGAAGGTTTTTGTCAAGTGTATCTAATATAAGTATATATATATTTATATAATAGATAATAAATGCCATTTGTTTATTTTGGCATTTATGTGGGGAGCTTAAGAAAGTGTTAACAGCGTTAACTACGGCAACTCAAACGTAAACCGAAACTGAAACCAAAAACGCACCGCGACGTCGCGTCGTCTGTTTAGTATTTATAAAATTTATGATGGTATAAATTTTATAAAAGGCCATTTCCATTTGTTCTTACTGTTGTTGTTCGTCTTGGTATTTTCATTTCATTTCAATTCAATTTCTTGGCATTGGCTTATCAAATACATAAATACATATAAATATAAAAAATACTGAACTTGATAAACTGTTAACTGCTTGGTGCTTGGTTGTTGTAAACTTGTCAGTATCAGCATTGCGTACATGTGTGTGTATCCGTGTGTACCTCACTCTCGCTCAACAAGTGTCTGTCTATGTGTGTGCTAGCTGCTTGATAAGCTCTTTTGGCTGGTGCTGTTGGCCAAGATCAATTTGCTGATCCAACGGAAAATGGGAACCCCAATGGGAAATATAAAAAGAAAAAACAAACACAAAGAAAAAAAATCCCAAGTTTAATGCAATTCCAGCTTGAACGGGGTAAATTCTGCAATAAACCAAACAGAGTTAAAACGTTGAAGCAGTCAACAGCTGCCTGAGTCATGACGTTTTTTGGCGGCAAATTAACACTTGAAATGGAATCAAATCAAGCCAAAATCAAATTCAAACAGTTATGATAAGGTAAACAACACACACAGACACACACATACAGTCAGGTGGTTGTTAAAGTTAAAGCAAACAAATAGCAAAATAATTGAAATAACTAACACTCCACACTTGGGTGTTTTTTCCCTTACAATTCATTTAATTTGTTTCGTTTGAATACATTTCTTTGCAGCCCAACAACAAACACCAATAATTGGTCATTTCAGCCACTACACCGCCAACGGAGTATCGGCGCGGGTGGGGGTAATGCTGGCTATCAGCATCATGTGCTCAATACAGTGCCAGAGACAGCTGTGCTGACGACACCCCCGCCAAATCGTAAATGTAAGTTGGCTAATAAATAAGAAAAAAATTTAAAATTTTTGGGCGCCGTTATTTTTAAATTATTTGAAAAGTGTGCCATAGCTTTGAGCTTTCCCATGTGCTTTGTTAGAGTGCCCCTCTTACAAGAGCGTTGCCATTGACTGTGCAAATTTCTTGTCTGGCAACACTAGTTTTGATTAGCACAGTATTGGCAACACTGCATATAAAACCAACAACAACAAAAAAATAACAAAAAATTTACAGCGCTCCAAATACAAATTGCTGGCATTTCGTCTGCGGCTGCTAATCCTTTTCCTGCTTCCGCATCTGCAACGGCATCTGTTGGAGTTGCTGGTGACAAGACGTCAAATAAACGCAGGTACATTACAGCGCGCAAGAAGACAAAGACTACATCAACCATGAAAATGCTGGTGGATACAGAGCGGGAGGAAGCGCTCAACTTGGTATGTGTGTAAAGCACTGTTGTTGTTGTTATTGCTGCTGTGACTGCTACCGTTACCGTTACTTCCAAAAAAGCAGACAGATAAAAGTAATAACAGCAGCAGCAAATGAAAATGTATTCTCTTAATTGATTATTGATTGTGTTGCGTTCGCTTTTTTTCTTCTTGTTTTTGCCACTCATGAACTAAATGTTGCGGCGGTTGGATGTGTTGGTGTATCGGGGGTGATACGATGGATGCGGGGGGCTGCGTTGGTGATTTTATTATTGATTTGTACACGAAACGAAACGTGCCTTTGCCTTTGTTTGGTGGTGGCGGGGCGCTATCGCAAAACACACGCATACACACACACTCTCAATATACATATATAAACACATGTATATACATATATGCAAACATTCACGCAGCAAATTGAATTTGAATGGGTGCTGAGGCAAGAAGTACATGCGATATTAAAACAATTGCGAACCATTCTGGTGGTAAGTTAAATCAAGTACAACAGCAGGAATGGAGAGATAACTAATCTATCTGCACACCTGACCCAAACTGATACGCACACCAACACCCAAATCCACACCCCCAACATCTACGCTCCCACGCAATCTGCATGTCTGTCTATCAATTAGGAGTGCGCCCATCGATTTCCCGTGCCGCTCTATGAAAATGAGGGAAAGAAGACTGAAAAGTTTATACTCAGCGTATCGCCCGATCAGCTAAAGGCAGTGTTAACCCTGACAGGTGATGCCATAACACAGGCGGTAAGTATTTAAAACTTTCAATATCCACGTGGTCTAATCCTACTACTTTGTTTTTGTTTTGCGTTCGCAGGATATTAGCTTTAAGCTGTGCAAAGCTCCCAGCCAAACGCAACGTACCTCAATTACCCACGACTCGCCATGGAAATTGCAGCAGGTCCAGGATGCCGCCAATCATTTACAAACAGCCATCAATCACATCGACGATGTTGATGACTCTTATCACTTCAAGTGAGTCAGCTTAATTATATTTTATACAAATTATATGTATATATATATGTATATATGTATGTATATGTTATTATATGCATATATGTATGTATGTATATTGCATGTGGAATATATGGAAATAATCATGTCATTTAAGTTAACGTTTCTCTCCGCTTCTATAGAACATCCGACGAAGTGTTGCATGTGATAGGCAATATTCTGGATGCACTGCAGCGGGGACGCACAAGTCTATTGGTTCCAAAGAAAAAGCCCATTGATGAGCTGATTAAGGGACGTAATATGAAATCTTTGGTGCCTAATTTACCCGAAGATTTGGCTGTCAGTTTCTACTTGCAAAGCCACAAACTGATCATAGCCGTTTATCAGCTGTTAAATAATCAAGGAACTATGCGTTTCGATTCACGTCAGGCCGAGGCATCGGTGCAATGGTTAAATGATGTTTTGCTATTGTTAATGAACGGCCAAAAGCTCTGCCAGCAATTAAAAGACAAGGTAAGCGAATCGTTGCGAGATTTAAATATTTTAGATCTTTTACCCTAACTAAGGTTATATATATATATAGTATGTCCGATCCCATATAGTGTATGTGTACTGAGAATCAATAGATTTGGTCCATTTTTGGTCCTAACCATCTGTCAGTTTCGGTCATACTAATCCGGTTTGAAAAAGTGGGCTTGAGGGCTTTTATCTTATCTCTAAACATTTATATAGATCGAACAACTTTAAATTTCTTTATAGAGCGGAAATCTTTTTGGTATCTATTGTACGTTGCTAGAATTGACTAAATATCCTATAGTATATTGTTTATTTGCTACGAAAGGCAATGTGTTAGATATAAAGAATTGCTAGAAGGGAAACATTTGTATTAGTAAGCGTATAACCTGTAAGAGTATTAAAACTTTGGCGCATTAATTAATATATAGGCTTGCTCTTGAATTGGGAATGAAAGAAGGTGGAGCAGTTGCCAGATGTGTGTCTATTCCCAATTTAGAGGCATCCACCACAATTAAGGAAATTTCGGTTGCCAATATTATACTAAGAAAAAAGAAATGAGAAAAAGCAAAAAGAGGAACGATTTTTCTTTAGTTATTGGCCAAATGCCAATAGCTAAATATATGTATGTATGGATATGTATGTATTGCAGCTCCTCGCATTCTGACTGACGCACAAGCAATTATGAATTATTTGTGAAATGTTTCCAATTCTTGTCATGTTCTCTCTCCCTTTTTTTTTTTTTCTAGATATCTGTGTTTTCGGTATATAAAGATTTTACAGTTGGTTCGCGATCACCCTCGGCATTATCCTATTGAATGAGAGGAGGTTCATTATCTTATATATTAATCCAAAATCAAAGAATGGGCGACAGAAAACAATAACAACAATAATAGCTAATAATGAAATTGTACTTATAATAGTGAAAAAAAAAACAAAACAAAATGAAGTAGTTAAAACACAAGTTGCTATAACCGATACACACACACACATAAATATATATATATACATATTTATACATATATATATATATATATATATATATATTGTGCAATTATATACAAAGCGTATATAAAACTAATGTTAGTTTTAAAACAATCAATCAACATTCACAATGTTCATAGAATTTTTTTGAGTGTATTCCTCCGTTTATTCTTTTTTATTTTTTTTTTTTTTTTTATCGTTTTACTGATTTTTTTAGTTCTTCTCATTTGTTCGCTTCACGTCACTCCAATTATGCATCTAAATGCAAAACTAAATGAAATTGCTAGATAATTATAGTTTATATGTTGTAATATTATTAAATTATCTGTATGTATGTAACTACTATTATTTATGCGAAAAAAGCTAAAGCAAGAGAAATTCTAATCTAAATTTAATGGCATCCATGATGTAATTGTGTGTCAGTACTTAACACAGAAAGCTATTCAATATACAACCCGCATGCATTGATATAGATATATCTATATATATATATATAGATATATATATATATATACATCCCCATAGATATATATATGTATATATATATTTACATGTAAATTTACATTGCAAGCAAAATGTTGATTGTAATAAACCAAAACCAAAATGTGGACAGAATTTTTAATTGTACTAGCGAAAAAGTAAAAACAAAGAAAAGAATTGAAAATGAAACACCATTTTGTATTCGTACTATTATATTTATATTCTATAAATGTGTTGTTAATGTTTAAGATCAAGCCTAATCCTAAAAAAAAATCTTATCCAAAGTCATTTGTATCAACGGCCTTTGACTTCTTCATTTACTTTACACTAAACTAGTGAAATCTACTAAAGGATAATTAAAAAAAGCAAAACAAAAACCAAACAAAAAAAGAAGAATTGCAGAAAGATAAAGATATAAAGAGAGAGAAAAAATGAAGATGATGATGATGCAACGAAAACAATTACCCGTGTACTTATTGATTAATATTGGTAATTTGATAAAGACAAACTATTTATGGTTAAAACACTTAAGCATATTTAATAATCCACATTCATTTCATTTGATTGTTGTTGAAATAAAAAATTGAATTATAAACTTTTAAAATATTTGAATTTGATAATCGATAACAGATGGATTGCAATGTTGCTTAAACTAGGTGGCAATCATATATCATAATAGTGGTTATGGTTACACTCCCAGTATTAATGCATGGAGACCGCGTCCTGTCGAGTCAACAATTTAAAATTGAGTTAACAACTTTCGAGATCTAAATTTTACCGACCCAACTAGTTAACTAGCAACTGTGGTCATAAAAATAGGGGTTAAGCTTTGAAGTCAAATTATTGTACTATTAAACAAGTACAACATATAAAAGTTAAAATTTATTTCATGATCCTCGAACTGTGTGGCAACTCCGTAATTTTTCTCAACAGAACAAAATGAGTCTTAACAGAAAAAAGTAGTTAACAGTGCCAAAATAAACATGAGAAGTGACCGTTACCTGCAACGACGGCCGCCAAGCGGGGAGACTTGTTTTGTTGTTGTTTAAACTCGCACTCCCAAACACACACACACACACACCACAGCTGCCGGTCACTCAGTTCAAATTTAGCTAGCAAACAGTTTGGTTTATAACCAACAAGTCTCGATTTTGACATTTTCATTTCAATTAAGCTTCACTTCTGCGTTTGAAAGACGGGTAAGTGCAGTTCCTTGCATCGAATAAAAAATTGGCAATTGCAACAAACAAAAGGCAGTAACATTTGAAATATCTATGACCAAATCCGAATTGCACTTTACAGAAACGGAAAGTCTTGACTGAAATACCGTGAAGATGTCGAAATAGACGCGGAAACCAGTTCGTAGTAATTATATGTACATATACATACATATGTAGATGCTAGTTTGTTGCTGTTTTTTTTTCTGTGTTTTTGTTGTTGCTGTTGCTGCTGCTTTTGTGTTGGTGTTTTTTTGTAATCATAGCCCAACGTCAAAAAGATTGGCAGAGCTACTACTGCGTATGCCTCGTTGTTTGGCCGTTTCTTTTGATATCGCCATTTAACACCGAGGTGAAGTGATAAATTTTTTGACCGTGGCCAAGTAACACATAAAGAGGAAGCCGAAATGAACTTTGAATGAAAACGAAACCCCACAACTCACAACTGGTTTTTTTGTTATTTTATTTTTTGTTAATTCATTTTTTTTTCTTTGTGTTGAACAAAAGAGTTAATTGCAAACCAAAGGCACACAATACAAAAACTTTTAGAGACATTGTAAAAATGAGTGCATGTAAAAATTGGAACTTCTCTGGTCCGATCTTTGGACAAATTAATTTAAACTCTAACTTAAATGCATCTGCATTGCAAATTGTATCGAAAATGCTCGTACAGGAAATCGGATAAAGTGCATAATTCAATTAAATTTACTCTTGCTTATGCGAAAGATTCAAAAGCAATATTGGGATAAAAGAAACTACGTTTTCGGCTCATCCGCAAAACTAAAACGGAAACGCGGCAGCTGTGAGATAAAAGATCTCATTTTATCTTGGGTATCACCTTCATTATCATAATAGAGCGTCACGTAAGCCAAGCATTTTTATAAAGCCGACTTTGCCAAGTCATTCCAAAACAAGCTTACTGACCCCCAACGAAGGTCTGGCCAACTGTTGATGAGCATGAGCTAGTTTTATATGACTTCTTGCGACAGTCTAAACTTACTTGCTTTTGCTGTCTCATGGCTCGGACATAAAAAATTATTTCTTGTTTTTTAGTTTAGTTTAGTTTTGCCTTTGTTCATTTATGGCAAAATGCTTTAAAAATTAACCTGCACTTGTTTATTTAGTTTCAGTTCACTCTTGAATATCCAACGTAATGAATAGCAACACCAGCAGCAATCCGGACAGCGGCGATGTTGTGCTTGTCACCGGTGGCAGTGGTTTTTTGGGTCAACATCTTATTAAGCAATTGTTGGAACATCGCAAAGAGCTGAATATTAAGGAGATCCGATCACTAGACATTGTGCCGTACAAAAACAATATTGGGCATTTGGAGACGCCCATATTGAAGACGTTTATTGCCGATATTACTGAAGGAAATGAGAGTGAGACTCTCAATAGGATCTTTAAAGGTGTCGATGGGGTATTCCATTGTGCTGCTTGGGTGAAAATTGAATATCCCCCAAACTATGGCGAATTGGAACGAGTGAATATAAATGGCAAGTAATTTGAAGTTAATATATGCGATAAATTAATTGCTATATTAATATTTTTTAGGCACTCGCACTGTGGTTGATCTGTGCATTAGGAATAATGTGAAACGCTTGGTCTATACAAGTTGCACTTCCGTTTGCTTTGTGCCTTTTAAGGGACGCAGTACCTTTTCGGCCGTTATCAATTCAACGGAATCAAAGACAGATACTCCTTCATTAGAGACATCTACTACAAATCTTTGGGAACAAGATGGCCAATTCCTGATAGCTGGTTATGCTTCAAGCAAACTGAGAGCCGAGAATATCGTTGTAAATTCTAATGGCGCGCCTTTGCACAATCAAATGGGTAAGACTAAACATCTGTCAAAAGAATTCATTTAAATCTTGCTCTTCTTTTAGATTATTTGGCTACCACTGCCATACGCGCGCCCTTGACCTACGGTGAATGTGATTCACATTTTATCACCGAGATTTTTGAATATTTGTCAACTCGTGGATGGGTATTTCCAAGGATCGCTGGCGTTGGTGGTAAGCAGCAGCTGGTATATGCGGGAAATGTTGCCTGGGGCCATATTTGCGCTTACAAAGCCCTAAAAACCTCTACGAAGGCTGTTAATGCTTTACCAGTTTTCCTTACCGATGACACTGGCATCAATGATGTCTCCCGTTTTGTCCAAAAAATGGCTCTGCTTGGCGAACGTGTCAAGGTAAAGACCAGCTGGTGGTACTTGCCCCATTTTCTATTCTATTTCCTGGCTTTTCTCATGGAGTTTTTCGTGCGTGCGGCATTCCCCTATACCAAATACCGTTTGCCCTACTCCCCACGAGCAATCGCATCCTACACTTCATCAATGTTAATGTATAATCGACTGAGAGCTTCGATTCACATGGATTATATGCCCCTGTACGATGCAGACTCGAGTGCGGAGCGTAGTGCCAAATGGTACGCCAAGTGGTGGGATGAAAAGCAGCAGCTACACAAGAAGCAAAAGAGGTCCAGTTAAACCATAAAGGGATTATTATCTTATCGTGTTGTGTATTATGTAATCTAGCGTACTAATTTTGTTGCTTATGTTATTGTCTATTCTCGAGTTTAGGTTATAATTTTTGTATGATTATTATTCAATTGGTTGCTGCAAATAAAAATTTACAGAATAAATAAGCTATCAGCTTGAAAAAACGGTACTTTTTGTGTTTTAAATCAAGCCATCTGGGCACAGGATGGAAGGACA